>CM070500.1:87406644-87732293 GCA_036346375.1 Guadua angustifolia | reverse complement strand
TCATCTGTTGTGGGTAGTCACAGAGGGCTTCATACATGAGGAACGACTCATCTACACCAACTCAGAGATTTGTCAGGTCGACCAAATTATAGCCACCATCAAAAGGCAAACGCTGGTATGCCTTCTCGTGCTTCTTGTGGCCGTTGCCGTCGAGCTTTGCATCACAGTACAAATATCACATATTGTCATGCATAAAACCTAGAAGATAAAGATCACGACAACTGAATAGCAAGGGTAAGTAATTCACTTCTTGGACATAATCTTCAGGTGGTCTCATGATGATCTTGAAGAAACTATTGTCCAGGGTGAGCGGAAGCTCATAAGAATGGCCCTTCTCTATTGTACTATACACCTTCTCCTTCCCCTTTGACGAGTACTTATACCATGGGTACCCCCAGCGGCCCAGGAACACGAATGGGCTGCCCCAGGCCCAGCTCTGGCCGAAGACCTCACTGGGCCACGAAGGACACTCATCCCCGACCAAACCAGGGGGCGGTCCGACCCCCGCCATGGGTCGGGCGCCCCACAAGCTTCGACCTAGCTAAGACGATCTCCACCGAGGGTCGGAGAGCCAGACTATCACCGGTCATTGGCCACCTGCCCCACGGATACGACGGCTCGGAATGATCGTGCGAGGGCAGGTGGCTCCTTCCCGAGGTGGCGAGGAGGCTGCCGAGGTCAAGCAACAGTCTCATCGTCCAGTCACGCACAGTGGGAGGATACACTCCCTCCCGAGGCAACACCAGAGCCAAGCGATACAGCGTCAGCACCTGGCAAATGCGCAGAGGGTAGGTGTGCCACTTCCCGACGAAACAGAAAACCGTGTCACTCGATGTATCTACCGACCCAGCATGGGGTGAGCAGACACCGGTCAAGACTGAAGACCAGGACTCCTAGGCATAGGACACCCCATCCTTTCTTTTCCAAATTCCCATGTAACCTTCCCCCTCCGTCTATATAAAGGGAGGCAGGACCCTCCGGGAAAGGGACGGTTTTATTTACGGGCAAACAGTTCTTACTCACACGCACGGCTTGAACGCTCCTACAGCTTCGAGTCCTTAGCATTTCCAGGCTTTCGAGCTCTCCCACTCGTTCGAGGCGCTCAAGGCCAGTCCTTAGCCCTCACTTGTAACACCATGCAGTCATCTGCACCCAAAGCAATACAGAACCACCACGACGAACTGGAGTAGGGACATTCGGCCCGAACCAGTATACTTCTTGGGCTCCCTGAGTCAGGCCATTCAAGGAGAGGGAACGCGTGACCCCTTGACTAAAAATGCACTTACCGGTATTTGAAACACCGACACCCTTGTTCTCATGCTTACTCTGCTGGGTCATCCGTTGGCGGATCCACACCATCAAATTTTCATGCGATTGAACCATCTGGTCAACGTCATTGTGGAGCTGCCAAATGGTGGACGGCACCTGGCATATTAAGTGCAACAATAGAAGATACACCAAATTAATAATAAGCACGAGTCCACAAACATATGCACTAAAAAATTCAAAGGTCAAGTGCAAATCAAAGCAAAACCATTTTGAATATAAGTGTGAACACATTAACTTTTGGGTGTGAAGGTCAAGTTATCTTGGCCCTTTGATCTACGATTACTATTACGATTCCCTAGCCTTGAACACTGTAACATCCCAAAATTTGGAGTTTTGGAATGTTTAAAATAAAAAATGAACCCTTTGCATTTTCTTGGAATTAATCGAAGCTTAATCTGAATTTTCTAATAATGAAAAGATTTAATTTGATTAATCTATGCATTAAATCAAAGGGCTTCAAAGAATTTTTCTGTATTTTTGGAGATTTTTCTGAATTTATTTGGTATTTATTTGAATTTATTTGGAGTTATTTGAATTTCTGGAATTTATTTATTCAGAAAATGATTTTCTTTTCCTATTCGCGCTCGGGTCGAATTCTCCTCAGCCCGTTCCTATTTCCATTCCGCCTACCCATGTTCGCAAGATGGCTCGCTTCTTCGCCATCGCGTGTCCGCTGGCCCAATCCACTTCCCTTGGCCCGATGCGCTTTCAAACCCTAGCTGCTCATTGTTGATCTCGATCCAACGGTTTAGACCCCGCCACAGTAGTCGCGGATGTCGCCAGTAGGATCGCGGCGCCAGGACGATCGAGATAGCGCCACGTCGTCCCGCACCGCGCCGCCGCCGCAACCCTAAACCTAGCCGCGCCGCCACTCAATATCCACGCCCGGCACGCCAATTGGGGCTATTTAAGGCCCCGAGGAACCTCGTGCTGCGTTGCCCGCTCCGCGCCGCGCCGAACGCCTCCTTCCTCGTCGCCGGAGACCCATCCAGCTGTCGCCGCGAGCTCACCAAAGTGCGCCGCCACCCGAAGCTCTTTCCGCCGCCTTGTTCGCCGTCTCCGGTGGGTTTCCGCTGTCGCCTTGGGCACGTCTAGACTCCCCGTACCGCCCTCTCCCGGATACACCAAGTCTAACGCCTGATCCGCCGCCCATTCGCCGTGCGCTGTGTCGTCTTCTTCAAGTCCGGTGAGTACGCCGCCGCCCCTCACCGTCGACCTCAGCAGCGAGTTCCCGTCGTCCGATCCGTGGTGATCGCTCTAGATCGCTCCACGTCGTCGCCAGCCGCGTTGTGCTCCCTCAGCCGTCTGATCTCGAGCCAGCGTCTCGGATCAATGCCACGTGGCCGTCTTCGTCAGCGATGCCTCGTCACCCGTGCCCGCGCCGTGTCAGCTGCCGCATGGCGCCACGTGCTAGCCACGCCCGTGCCACGTTACCGCCACCTCATCCGATCTACCACGTCATCCGATTTCCCCTCGGTGCTCTCGGTTCACCATGAGCCGTGCCATTGACATGTGGGCCCCAGGTGTCAGCGAAAATTCTTTTTCCTTTTCTGAATTTCTCGAAAATACGAAAATCTCAGCCAATCACAAGCTGCCACGTGTCACCCTTTGTTAATTTCTCTGATTTTCTCTCCCGAGAAACTTCCAGGAGCCCGTTCTCCCTCGTTCGAACTCTGATTGGAGTGATTCAAATTTCTAAATTTTTGTAAAATCGAGCTCTACATTCCAGAGCTATTTATTTTCAGTTTTGAGCTTGTTTGGTTCTCTATTTTGTATTTATTTGGTTTCGCTGCTTTATTTTCCGGTAGACGCGAACCCTAAAGGAGCGAACGGAGACTTCGAAGACCAAGACTCAGCATTAGATCAGCAGGGCAAGTCGTAACTAGGGATGAAAACGGATATCCGAATTTCTGAACAAATTCGACATTTTAAATAGATATATAACGATTTTGGTTTTCATTTTTAACACTTTAGCAAGCTCATTATAAAAAATAAGATTATAAAATTAGATAAAAAATTACGCATTATTTGCTTCCCATAAATAAAAGGTGAAAATTATCCGAATCTGTATCCCATTGATATCCTAATTTTGTTTCTATCATTTAAATAAATATATAATGAATTTGAGGTTCATTTTTATGAATTTGAATAAGCTCAACACCACAAATAAGAATATGAATTCGATAGAAAATTTATATCCTATTTGTTTCCTATTGAAGAACAAAGACAAAAAAATTGATATCCGAATTACTATCCGTTTTCATCCCTAGTCGTAACCTTTGATCATGTTGAACCTATGATTGCAAAGTTTTTTTATTTTGTACAATTGCATGCTATTTTTTTTGTATCAATGCTTAGTTTTGGAGTAACTATTCACCTGATTGCCATTATGCCACCTTGATTATTGGAATGCCATGTATCCATTGTTAACCTTAGGTTGGGATATTACTAGTTGGACATAATCATACTACCAACATTAGGATAACGTAGCTATGTTTAAACCTGCTTAGTCATACGATGGGATTCATATCACTGTGAATTAATGTTAATCTTGACTTAATGAGATATTGAATTGTGGCTGTTGACCACTGTTGTAAAACTTGTTGTACCATGGCAGGGAATGTCATTAGTATTGATTGAACAAAATGTTTTTCCCTCGGGCAAGTGATCGTGCAGTAAAGGGGGTGCTGTCTAGCACATTGGGATGTGGTTGTCTTGCCTGAGATAACTTAAGGACTTAATCTTGTGCGCCATTGAACTGGGCCTAACTGCAACCACAAGTCCGGTATGGGATGACCTAGTGATTAATTTGCAATGTCTAGTCTTGAGTAACGCCAAGTGTTGGTGTGGGTTCCGGATGGACGGTAGACTCACATGGCTCAAGAGGGGCCCCGAGGGCAAAACCTTAGAGGCAGATTTAGTTTAGACATGCATTGTAAAGGCTTTGTCATGATATCTCTGCGACACACCAAAGGAAGTGTGTTATTACCTGCTGCACCAAGAGATGTTCATGTCTTGTGGGTAAAGTCAGTACAACCTCTCAGAGTGTAAAACTATTCGAATAGCCGTGTTCATGGTCATGGACAAGCCCGGGGATTTCACACAGGGTATAGAGTGTTTTCTTGAAATGTGGAATTATTGGGATGTGAACGGGGAGTTCACTGTTGTTTTGTTGTCCAAAGTTATACTGTTGAATTGTGTGGTTGATACTTGTTTCAAATGATGTAGGGTGATGCCTCGCCATTCTGTTCATGTTGTCTACCATTGATTACCAGTTATTTATTATTGTTTTTATCAATCTGCATTCAATCTATTTATTGTATTTAAATTCAAGTTATTACTTTCTGCAAATGAACCATATGACCATCTTTTGTCAAGCCGTGCATGCATATATTGCATCATTTCCCTACGGCTTGCTGAGTACGTTTTGTACTCACGGCTTTACGCCATTGTTGTTCAGTTGCTGAGGAAGGACCAGGTAATGAATATCAAGAGGAGGAGTACTATGAAGACTACGTCGACTAGGATGGTGTTTCCCCAGACGATTGCCTGTGGCATGTCGAATGGTCCAAGTTATTTTATTTCCGCTGCAACAGTTTTATTTGTTTCTTAAGCCATGAGGCATTAGTGTATGAACTTTGACCATAAGGTCGCTTGCTTTATTCAATAATAATTTGCTTCTTCTTAGTTATTTCGATGTATGGAATGATATGTCATCTATGTTTCCACTGTGTGCACTAGCATGATTCTGGACTAGTGCAGTATACACAGAGGGTTTCGGATTTGCATATCCGGGTCCCGACAAACACCCAAAAATGCATGCACATTGCACAGACAGCCAGCTGAGCAAATTAAGCAACAGCGATACGATTACGATTTCGATTCCCGGAACCAGGTCTTGAACACCCAGAAATGCAGGCACATAAGGCATATGTGATAGCCAAATAGTCAGAATATGATCCTATAGGACTAGAAGCCACCTTGACCCTTTCATCAAACTAGATAAACCATTTAGATCGATTTAGAGGAGCACATTACGATTACGATTCCCAGAACCAGGCTTTGAACATCCAGAAATGCAGGCACATAAGGCACATTGCACATTACGATTTCGATTCCCGAAACTAGGTCTTGAACACCCAGAAGCACATTACGATTACGATTACATTGCATATTGCACATTACGATTACGATTACATTGCACATTACAATTAGAGGAGCACATTACGATTACAATTACGATTTAGAGGAGCACATTACGATTACATTGCACATTATGATTACATTACGATTACGATTACATTGCACATTACGATTTAGATCGATTTAGAGGAGCACATTATGATTACGATTACATTGCACATCGCACATCGCACATTACGATTACAATTCCCGGAATCAGGCCTTGAACATCTAGAAATGCAGGCACATAAGGCACATTGCACATTACGATTCCCGGAACTAGGTCTTGAACACCCAGAAGTGCACGCACATAAGGCACATTGCACAAACAACCAACGGAACTGAGCAAATTAAGCAAGAGCAATACGGACCTCCTGGAACAGCGGGTTCGGGTTGGTGTTGGGGATAGGGGCCGCCATCACGTCGCCATGCGTGTCCTTTGCGCACATTACGATTACATTGCATATTACGATTTAGATCGATTTAGAGGAGCACATTACGATTACGATTACATTATATTATGATTACATTACGATTTAGAGGAGCACATTACGATTACATTACGATTTAGAGGAACACATTACGATTACATTGCACATTATGATTATGATTCCCGGAACCAGGCCTTGAACATCCAGAAATGCAGGCACATAAGGTACATTGCACATTGCTTATTACGATTCCGATTCCCGGTACTAGGTCTTGAACACCCAGAAGCACATTACGATTACGATTACATTGCACATTACGATTACGATACAATTAGAGGAGCACATTACGATTACAATTACGATTTAGAGGAGCACATTACGATTACGATTACATTGCACATTGCACATGACGATTACGATTACATTGCACATTACGATTTAGATCGATTTAGAGGAGCACATTACTATTTAGATTGATTTAGAGGAGCACATTACGATTACGATTACATTGCACATCGCACATTGCACATTACGATTACGATTTTCGGAACCAGGCCTTGAACATCCAGAAATGCAGGCACATAAGGCACATTGCACATTATGATTCTGATTCCTGAAACTAGGTCTTGAACACCCAGAAGTGCACGCACATAAGACACATTGCACAGAGAGCCAACTGAACTAAGCAAATTAAGCAAGAGCAATACGGACCTCCTAGAACAGCGGGTTCGGGTTGGTGTTGGGGATGGGGGCCGCCATCACGCCGCTGTCAGCGTGTCCTTGCGCACGCCAGTGAGGAGGTAGGCGGCGGTGGAGTGAGCGCATCTAGCCCGTGCGCCCCCCATGTCATGGGCGCATTTATGGAGTCCGAGCCCTCGCTTAGGGTGAGGAGGACGACGACGACGCAGAAAGGCGTGCTTGGTGGCCATTGCCGTTGTAGGGAGCTCACGGGAAAGGCGGCGGACGTACAATGCGGTGCGGCTGTCAGAGAACTGAAGAAAATCGAAATGAAGGAGGAGTATGTCACAGCTCCTTTGCATCGATCATCAGAGGATGCGTGAGCTTTGGCGCTTCCTGGAAGAAACCAGGAAAAGATAGGGAGAAAGAGGAAGAAGATTGGGGAAGAAGGCAAAACCTGGAGATTTTTTTTTCTATTTCTCAAAACTCAATCCTGTTTTCTCCTTTACATGGGTATATATACCCCAACTCAACTCGGCATTAACCCACAATTCACTCAGTAATTTGATTACAAAGTCGTTAATAACTACAGCCTTTTTCGTAATTACTGTTTACCGTCACTAACGGAGGATATTTACTCTGCGCGCTTACTTCCACTCAGAACCATCCGATACCCCTTTAACTAAAGTCGCAAAAGTGCTATACTTCATTGCCGGCTTCGAGTTCACTTCCCGCCAACGCACGCCCTTGGCGCCCTTCGTCTGTAACACCACCCCCCGCTCCAGGCATTGCTTGTCCCCAAGCAATTGCTTCAGGAAATCGCTAACACAGTCCCGCAAGGTCCTCCCAAGTGGCTGATTCAGTTGGTATACCTTTCCACTTGATCAAGCCCTGCACAATCACAGAATTTCCTTTTTTTACCAATCGCCTCTCAAGAATCTGCTCTGGCTCGGCAGATGTAGCATCTAATTTAGTTAACTTTGGAAATTCAGTGAATACTGGAGAGTAGTCGGAATAAAATTCCATCAGCTGGGAGATGTAAAACACTGGGTGGAGCTGACATTCAGCTGGCAAATCCAATCGATATGCTACCTGGCCGATCCATTCTAGAATAGTGTATGGTCCATAGAACTTGTACGAGAGCTTGGGATAAGGCCGATTGATCAAAGAAGTTTGAGCATATGGTTGAAGCTTTAACAGAACCTTATCCCCCACCTGAAAGTGATGCTCTTGTCGATTACGATCGGCTTGCATCTTCATTCGATTCTGAGCTCGGGCCAGATGCTGTTTAACTAGCTCCCGATATTGTTCTCTATCTTGCAACCATGCATTAACCTCTGGGACATCACTGAGCAGACCATGCGGCAAAATCCCATAATTCGGTTCAGTGCCATATAAAACCATTAAAGGGGAGCATCCCAGGGACGTATGATAGTTTGTGTTATACCAGAATTCTGCCAATGCGAGCCACTGCTTCCATTTGCCTGGTGCATCATGAACCGCACAGCGCAAATACATCTCGAGGCATTGATTGACACGCTCGCTTTGGTCGTCCGTTTGTGGATGGTAAGCGGTGTTGAACTGAAGCTTAGTGTTCATCATTTTGAAGAGCTCGCACCAAAAAATACTGGTAAAGACTTTGACGCGATCAGATGTGATAGACTCTGGAACGCCATGAAGTTTCAACACTTGTTCCAAGAACAATTTGGCCACCTTTTGAGCAGTGAAAGGGTGCCTGAGAGCAAGGAAGTGAGCGTATTTAGAAAAGCGATCAACGATGACCATTATCACATTGTACCCTTCAGAAACCGGAAGGCCTTCGATAAAGTCCATAGTAATGTCCTTCCAAGCTGTAGTTGGTATGGGCAAAGGTTGCAAGAGTCTGGCTAGCCGAGTTCGTTCACTTTTGGCTTGCCGACAGACGGAGCATTGTTTAATGAAACTGTCGATGCTTTGTTTCATACCTGTCCAATAGAAAAGTTTATGCAGACGTTGATACGTCGCTTGAACCCCCGAATGGCCCCCTAGAGCACTGGTATGAAAGACGGTAATAAGCTTGGTTTGCAACGCGGAGTTCGCGCCAATCCATATGCGACCATGTTTTTTAATCAAACCCTGATGCAATGCCAATCCCTCCTCATTATAACTCTGAATTGCCAGTTGTGTTAAGTACTGCTGGGCTTTTGGGTCAATGACATAAGAGTTCACCACTTCCTGTAACCAAACCGGTCTCATCTCAGAAGTAATCTGCAACGCCATTAAGTGCCCCGCACGGGAGAGAGCATCTGCCACCACATTTTCCTTCCCTTTTTTTATAAACAATTCAGAATCGCAAACCCATGAGTCTGGTCATCGCTTTCCGTTGCATATCTGATTGCAATTGCTGTTCTTCCAAGTAACAGAGCTGCGGTGGTCTGTCTTAATCGTGAATTCATCCCGTTGCAAATATGGACGCCAACGCTCCACGGCCAGCATTAAAGCTAAAAACTCCTTTTCATATATGGATAAGCCTTGATGGGTACTCCCAAGTGCTTTGCTGAAATAAGCCACCAGGTGTCCATTTTGTAAGAGCACAGATCCGACTCCTCTATCACAAGCATCAGTTTCTACTTCAAATGGGAGATCAAAGTTTGGAAGTGCTATCTAGGGGTTGAGGACATGGTCGTCTTAAGTCGCAAGAAAGCTTCAGAGTCAGCCTCGACCATTCAAATGATTTCTTCTTTAACATATCTGTCAAAGGTTTAGCCAGGATGCCATAATGTCGCACAAATTTGTGATAATAACCTGTCAAACCAAGAAAACCCCTTAGCTCTGTTACTGAGCGCGGTTTGGGCCAATCCATCATCACCTGGGTCTTCTTGGGATCAGTTGCGACCCCTTTGTCGGAAATAATATGACCCAGATATTCAATTTGCTATTGCGCAAAAGTACATTTGGCTCTCTTGACAAAGAAGTGATGAGTGCGCAAAGTATGCAGCACTGCTGTCAAATGCTCCACATGTGCTGCCAGCGTTGGGCTATACACCAGAATATCATCTATAAACACCAACACGAATTTTCAGAGATAAGGAGCCAATACCACATTCATGACGCACTGAAATGTCGCAGGTGCATTCGTAAGACCGAATGGCATAACTTTGAATTGGTATAACCCCTGATGTGTCTTGAACGCCGTTTTGTGCTCATTTTCCTCACACATACGGATTTGATGGTATCCGACTCGTAAGTCCAATTTTGAAAAGTACTTGGTACGTGAGAGCTCATCCAGTAACTCATCGATAACGGGCATGGGAAATTTGTTTTTAATAGTCAAATCATTAAGCCGCCGATAATCGATGCAAAATCTTCAGGTGCCGTCCTTCTTATGCACCAAGAGAACTGGGGAAGCAAATGGGCTACTGCTGGGAGAAACAATACCAGATGATATCATCTCAGCCACTTGTCATTCTATTTCATTTTTATGCAATGGAGAATAACGGTATGGTCGGGCGTTCACTGGTATTGAGCCTGGGATCAATGGAATTGCATGATCAAACTCTCTCTTCGGTGGCAGTTCTTTAGGATCAGCGAAAACCTCCTCAAACTGATTAAGCACGGTGACAATCTCAGGAGGTATGTGCTGGCACACAGAGGACTGCTCATACATTGGTTATAGGAGAGATTTAGTTGCTGTCATTGCTAATTGCTTGCATGGAGGGAAAAAGGTGCAAGATGATGTTAGGCAGCTAAATGGGGTCATGTTATCAAGTTAACTTGACGTGTTGTTGATGAAGAAAACCCATACTTGAGGGAGTGGGGTCTGCTAGCTGTAAAAAACTTGCTTGAAGGAAATGTGGAAAATCAGAAGGAGATTTCTGAACTTCAGATGCAAGAACCTATTGTAACTCTAGAGGTTGCTGAGATAGGTCTAAGAGTGGAGATCGACAAGGAAACAGGATGTCCAAAATTAGTCAATACCTCCTAATGTAAGTATTTGGATAAAATAAATTAAAAGGTAACTTCATCTACATGTGCCCAGACCTTTTTGCTCCTATAACAGTTCTTAATTACATAATTTGCTCACGGTATAGTTTGTTGAAGTGCTTATCGATGAACGTATTTGGTATATTGCTATCTGGTATATACCTGGTATCTAAATTTGCACTTGTCTTATTTATGCAGCTACTATCTTGTGTGTCAACGCCTGGACTTGCTACCTAGATGCATGTTTTGAATCTTCCGCATGAAGAAGGTACTACTCTTTACTATAGTTGACTCTGAACTTTGCATCTGCTAAAGAGGTAGTCTTGCTGTATGGTGTATGATTAATTTTGGTTGCAATATATTCCAAGCACTACGAAGTGTGCTCACTTATGACATATCATTTGAAGTCTGAATCTCCATCGTCCCTCGCTTAAATTGGAGCTATTTTCTGTGTTCAGATAAATTTATTTCTTTACAAGTCTGACACTTCTACATTTGAATGTGGATATGATATTCCTTTTGGGGTTTTGAAAATGTGTTTGCTAATTTATCAATTTGACCAAAACGTTTTACACTTATGTGAGTGGCTTGCTCCTAAAATAGCTGGACTCATTAAAGTGTATATCATCCCATGTCCAGGTCCACCAATCACTGTAAATGCTCAGAGTCATTTTTTCTGAATTATTTGGATGATTTTAACTGGATCTCCTTTCTACAGGGGTGCAATAACAACAATTAAAGATGGTGGGGGTCTGACTGCTTTAGAGAGAAGAATGAAACTTGGAGCAATAATCGATGAAGAATTGTTCATATCATTTGTGAGGTGTGAACATGATTTTCTCAAGAAATTATTTCACCCCAAAAAAATGCTAGCTGGGCTATTAGCAAATGGTGGTTTCCTTTTCAAATAATTTGAGATTTTCAAGGTTTTATATTTGATCATGTCTAGAAGTAAAAAATACAATAGGGTGTTTTTTTTGTAAAGAACAGTCTGAGCGGTTTTACTGTGTCAGCTAAAACCAAACAGTTCTATTACTGGTTTCCTGAACTTATTTTGCTCATAATGATTGCTATAACAAAAGGATCAGTAACTTACATGGCCTGCGATGCCAGCAACTTTGCTAAGTTCGTTGCCAGCCATGTACATCAACTGATCCTATTAGAATATCTTCTTTGCATGAGTTATTGAGTTGACTATATTAATTTGGTTGGACAACATCTTACTTTGTGCAAAACATCCGTGGGCAGGTGATATTTGAAGAACAATACAGGGGTTTAGCAAGTAACTTAATTGTATGCATCTGATAGCAAGCAAGTTAAATGTATGTATCTGATAGTATTGTTGTACCTTATACAAAGAATACGTTTACTTGAGTGATAATCTGATGTTTGCTCTTCTTCTTTGTACAACTATTGATGTTGCACACATTTATTTATTCAAATACGATAACGGAGGTTGTATCATTTCTGCCCAAAAACATGTACAAACTATTCCCGACGCACGCTGCCGAGAGCCCGAGAGCGCGCATGCGCAGCCTTGGGCCTGCACCCGCACTCGTACATGCCGCACTGGCCTAGTGGCCCTTGCCCACGCAGAGGCTCGCCACCTCGACGCCGGCGAGGGTCCAGCCATGCTCGCACGCTAGCGCGACGGCGTCACCCCTGTCGGCGGTGACGCAGACCGAGCTGACCGCCACCGTCTTGAAGTTGACCTTGGACAGGTCGCCGCCGGCCTCCTTGAACAGCACGACGGTGTTGGGCTCGCTGGCGTTGAGGAACGACCGAGGCACGTGGTACCACCGCTGCCCAATCTCATGGTTACCAAGCCTTCAGTGTCACTGGAGACTGGAACTGGAAAATGAATGGCCCGTGAATGCTGGTACCTTGCCGACACATGGTTTTGGAAGAAAAAAATTAGTACTGCTATCACTGCGAATGATTGTAACTAAATCAAAACGTTGCGATGTACAACATAAAATACTAACCAACAAGCTTTCCATTAACGCATAGATCTCATGGCCGGTCGTGTTCACATGCAGAGTGAATTTTTGCTCTGCCTCACGAATCAGGCTGCATTTTAAAAAAAATCAGGTTTACTGGTTTGGTGAGATGACAGTTCGATCAACATCACCGCATATAAAGATATTGTTTGCTTTATATACCTTGTCTTGTACCATAGATAGTCACTTTGATCAACTGCCGTCACAATCTGTTCCAGGAGCTCGTTGCTCCTGAATGAGCTGTTCTCGTCAGTTAAGAATGGCTTCAGTAACTCAAGCATCCAAGACCACTTCAAGCCTTTAGGTTCTTCCTTCACCGAGCTTTCTTTCTTCACCATGACAGTTGTCTGGGCGTTAACCTAATCACAGAATCATAGCAACAAAGAATTTTAATACCACTTACAGTTGCCTACATTGTTTCTTGGGGAAAAAGAAAACTTATCGACAATGACACACTGTGCAGGGAGGGAATAAACTACCTTAGCGGTGTTGTATGCCAGAGTCTTGCAGTCAGGCAAAACACTGACGGACCATGCAGGGACTTGGTAAATAGATCCTTCAAAGGTCACGCTGACATCCTTATCTTCATGGCTGTTGCTGATGAAGCAAGCAGAAGAACCACCATCCAAGGTATATTTTGTTGCCTACATTGATCACAAGAGAGTATGGTGAGACTATTCTGAACTCAAGCATCAAGTTGTAACAAAACAGTGTTATGTGTGTTGTGAGAGTGAGAGAAAGAAGATTTTTTTAAGCAAGAAAAGGTGATATGTAAATCATACATTGACTTTATTGCCTCTGTGTTTTCCATAGACGTGGTGTTTCTCCACAGAATTCCGTAGAGTATGAAGCTCCTTCAAGTGGCTGTATTTAGGCTGCCTAATGTTTCCTGTTGTGTTATATTGTAAAATGAATTAGATCTAAAAACAACAACGAGTGGCCAAAATTGTATGCGCCAGTCTCTTCCTATTAAATTACCGTATTCATCCAAAGGTGCATCATAGTCATAGGTGGTTGTAATGTATGGACCTCCAGAAGTGCGGCCAAAGTTGGTTCCACCATGATACTGATGAGCATGGTAGCGGAAAATTAGCACATAGTCCTCAAAGGCTTAAAAAGAGCATAAATTAAACGATTTCAATCTATATAATATGAACATGGCATGTAGTAATTTTATATCGATCCACCGTTTTGGAAGAACATGGCGACTGCGTAAGCAACATCCTCAGCAGGCCTATAGGAATCCGGCTTGTCTCAGGCTTTGAACCTAATTAATCAATAACATCTAAGTCTACTCATCCAAACAAACCATGCAGAAAAGCCTTAGAGTAGATGAGAATTTCTTTTACCATCCAGTCCAATTCGAATTTTTAATTTTTTTGCCATTTAAAAAATTCTCAAATAAAAAAATGCCACGCATTTCGGCGTATCTGCTGCAATCGGGATGAACCGTCCTACCACCGGGCGGCAAGGGTAGTGACTGTCCCGTAACAGGACAACAAGGGTCAAACCGCCCTATGGGCGAGCGGCAACTACTAGGCCGCCCTATCACCGAGCGGCACGTGTGTTGCCGGGCGGTAACCGTGCTATAAGAGGCTTCACCGGCGATACTGTGGCCATTTGAGGCCTTTGAGAGTGAGGAAAGATTGAGAGGAGGGAGGGAGGGAGAAAAAAGCGTAGCAAAGCTCTATCTGTGCTTGTACTGAACGGTAAGTGTTTCATACCCAGTTTTTTTATTCATGTGTGAACCATGGTAGGATAGCTTTTTTAGTTACACCTGATATTTGGTTAGTAGTGTGATTAGTTGTAAAAAAATAAATAAATAATTATTAGTAAGTGATAACTCTCTGAACATATGTTGGAATATTATTCGAAACGACTATAGTATTTTAGATTGGCTGTGAAAAGTAGGATATTTTTAAAGAAAACACGAGGGGGTAGAAAATTAAGGAAGTGAATATTTTGTTATTTTAGACGGTCCTATAGTTAAAATGTAACCTCTCTACATGGGATAACCAACATTATTTATGTAGATGGACGACCACAGAGATTACCGTAGGAAATGAATGTTGCATGTGTTGGATGATATAACGTGTGGTTCAGTTATATATGTTAGTGCATGTACTATGTCATATCGTATTGTGCACTGCATTATTAGTTTGGAAATTTTGTATGTACTCATCTGACATATGTTGGCACATAATGCATTTGCCTATCGTAACGTAATGCATGTTCGTATGACTTAGTTTAAAATATTGTAGATTTACCTTTATCTGAAAAGGCGGTGCATTATGGTAGGTATGGCGGAGATGAATTTCACGGTGTTCTACGGTGATGGGATAATTAGACAAGGGCATAATGGGGTAGACCTAAGTGTGTTTGCTCGTACTACTGCGATCCAGGTGGATGTGTTACCTCTTCCAACTGAACCTCGAGATGCATGAGGTTCAGGTGCAGGCAGTGTAGAGTAGGAATGTGAACTATCTGTACTGGTAGTTGGTGAACCTGGACCACCAGACCGGGCCGCTTGTGGGTGTCGATGCAATGCACGAAACATTCACGGGGTCACCATCTACACCCCTGCATTGTCGTAAATTTTTCCAGGACCGGCTACTAATTTTTCCATGTGTGCCTCCGGGCATAAACGGCCACAAACAGGTATGAAGCGTCATTCAGGACCTGATAACAAAGATATGACTAGAACATGTCGATGATAGGACTAGGAGCAGGCTTGTGCTGCCCCTGGCATACGTAGCACAAGAACAACCAAAGCTGGTGTACTTCACCCAACTACAAGTCCGGGCCTGGAGCTCGCCTATAAGTTTGCCCTACGGCACATCCACACATGGCCAGAGAGATCAGTTCAAGGGATCATACATATCTCCTTTGTCATGTCAATTGTATATCCAATGGCTAGTTAACCATTGTAACATTCTGTTTTTCAGTGCCTTGGAGTTGAATTACAAAATCCGAAACCCGCTGCAAATTTTCTTGAATTTAATCTAGCTTAAATTGAATTTTCAAAGCCATAAAGAAATTAATTTGATTAAACTATACTTTGAATTAATGATTTCTTATTTTTATTGGGTTCCTTGTGCTTCAATTGATTTCTCTGTATTTTTGGGAATTTTTTCGAATTTTTCTGCTATTTACTTGAATTATTTGAAGGTTATTCGAATTCCTGATATTTATTTAATTCGGAAATGTATTTAAATTCTAAATCCCTTTTTCTTTCTTTTGGGCCGATTCCACTGTGCATCTCCCCAGCCCATCCCGCATGAAGACCTAACCCTAAAACAGCGATCAAATCTCGACCGTGGATCGTCGATCCAACGGCCATGAGCCGCGCCGCCACCCGACCGAACCCAAACCCTAAACTTTTTCCCCGCGTTTGGCCGTTGATTTCCAATCCGACGCATCCCATCGCGCCACGTCGCCCGAAATCCCGCCGCCGCCCTCACAGTAAAGCCGCCCGACCTACCTTGCTTTCCGCGCCTCTACACGCAACCCTAGGCTATAAAACTTAGCACCGCACCCCCCCGAGATTCCCCTCTTCATGCCGCCCATTTTCCCCTACTTCTCTCCGGCGGAGACGCTTCCGTGAGGCCACACGACCTCGCCGGAGTTGCAAGCTGTGCCGAGACCTTCCGCCGCCTCTATTGTCCACTCCGGTGAGTCTCCGTCCGTGTTTTTGGTACCACTGACCACCTTTTCGCTCTACCAGATCTGCTAATTCTTCGTCTCGATCCATCGCTCCAAAGACTGCTTCGTGTCTTCTTCCCGTCTCCGGTGGATTGCGCCGCCACCTCGCCGGACTCCCTCCATCAACCGTCATTGTTGATCTTCACCGGACGGCTAGATCGAGCCACGCCTACCCGTAAAACCTTTCCCGATCCAACCGCCTAGTCACTCCTTATTATCGCCAGAAACCGCTGGTGGCGCCAGCGTGTGAGACGCGGTCCGCCACGCTCGCGCCACCACAACCTCGTGCCGCGTGGCGTCGCGTGTCACGCCGTGCCGCGCTAGATCCATGTAGTCATCCACGTCGGCGACGTTAAATCGCCGTGTCACGCACGTCAACACCGCCAGACCACATGGCGCCGCGTCGGACCACGCAGTCGCCACCTCACGCCACCGAGACCTAGTGCGGCGTGGCGGTTGCGTGTCCGACACGTGCGCCCGGTGCCGCGTCATTGCGCCACGACACGCCAGGTGTTAGCCACGTCGGGCCACATCGGCGCCACGTCAGCCCTATCTCGCCCATGTCCGCCACGTGTATACCATGTGTATGCCACGTCCATGCCACGTCGGCCCAAACGTCTCGCGTGTCGCCACGTTGTCGCGACACGTCATTGTCCCGAGCCGAAAACCGAGTCACTGACCCGTAGGGCCCACATGTCAGTGAGCGTTTCGTTTCCATGATTTCTCTGTGATTTTTCCGAAAACCCGAGCCCGGCCAATCCTAGCTCGACACGTGTCACCCTTTAGCCTTTTTCTGATTTTCTACTCCATTAAACTTCGGAAGCTCCGTTCTCCTCCGTTCGAACTCCGATTTGAACGATTCAAATTTCTAAATTCATATAAAATCAAGATCTATCTGTTGGTGTCATTTTTATGAATTTTTGGATTTTTATTTATTTCTATTTTATTTATTTTTCATCTCGATTTGCGTGTTTCGCGTGTAGACGACTCACCGGTTGAGCGAGTGGAGCATCCAGCGGAGGTAGCAGCAGCGGAAGAGGTTGAAGGCAAGTCTCCCTTGACCATATTAAACCCAAATTTTTGAAATGCTATTTTGTGTTTAAATTATTGCATGCTTATTATGTGCGTATCATACTTTAAATACTGTTTCAATGCTTAGCTATATTCCAACTTTGTTATGCCACATTGATATTCAACTTGACAACCTTTGACACCTTAGGAAAACTAATTACTGTAATTAACGGTAATCATTTTATTAAGGGAACGGTAGAAAATGCTTAGCCATGCTTAATCACGTCGGTACCTTACCATTATGGAAATGATTTCATTCTTGATTCAAAATGAATTGTGCAAATTATGGCAATTGGTGTTGCGGTATTAATTTGAAATTAAAATGAAAAATGATTTAGACCAGTATGATTGGTTGAATGGCGGGTGCGGGATGTACAAAATTTTGGAATGTGATTGTCCGCCCTAGTCAATTAAGGACCGGTCGTGTGTTACCTTGGGCCATGCTATACAGTACAACCACATGTCTATATGGGTACGACCTGGCTAAGTAATTTGCATGTATCGTTATTTGACTTCGCCAGTGGGCTGTGCGAGTTTGTCAGGATGACACTTGCAAGGCGCAAGGGGGGGCTGTGAGAGCGAAACCTTAGCGGGTGAAGTCGGTAGCGGTATATGCATTGTAAAGGCCTTGTCATGATCTCCCTGCCAGCACACCAAAGGAAGTGTGTCAATAGCTTGGCGCAAAGGGTTGATCATGTCGTGTGGGTAAAGTGTACCACTCTGCAGTCTTAAAACTACTTAAGTAGCCGTGCCCACGGACAAGGGCAAGCGTGGGCGCTTTCACATAGTAGATTTTACGGTTTTTGGTTTTATATGGAAAATGATGATTTGGTTTGAAATGAAAATATGGTTGGGAATCATGAGCGCTAGAGCTCCGGAAGTTTAGATTGGCGGCTAGAGCCAACCGTAGTTGGAACTCGAAAATTGTTATACTTCAAAGTTATTTAATTATGTTATTTATATTTTGGTAAATGCTGCTTTAAGAAATTATTACTTGTATTTCCTTTAAATTTCGCTTTATGCAAATGAGCCATATTATGCCTTCCTTTGCTTAAGCCTTGCATTTAGTTAATTGCATTATGTTTCCAAGACTTGCGAGTATGTTGCGTACTCACCCTCGCTTTTCATTGCGGGGGCTGCTTATTCCATAAAGCAGATGAAGACATCTGTGGTGAAGACTTTGATGAGGAGGATCAGCCGGACTACTAGGGAGCGTACCCCAGTCGGTTGCCTGTGGGCTAACTGATTGGCTCTTTTTGTTCTATATTTCCGCTGCTACTTTTACACTTCAGTCGTAAGGCTTCATACTTGTAATAATGTGATGATGTTGTTACACTCTTTTGCTTAATACTGTTATGAACTTTATGATATGTCTGTGTTATCATCATCAGTATGATGTGTGCGCTTAGCTGTTCTGGACTAGCGCGTTGAAACACAGGAGGGTTCGGATTTGGTAATCCGGTCCCCACAGAGGTGGTATCGAGCCATATCGATCGTAGGTCGCAACCCTAGATAGAATGGTCATAGAATTTCAAAACTATTTTTGAAATCAAATCAACAAACTGGTAATTAATAGTTTATCTCTTCTTACCTTACTCTTAGGATCTTATTTCTTCCCTTTTCGGAATTCTATTTTGAAAAAGTTAAATTTGACCTTATCTCATGGAATATCTCTAAGTTTACGGTCCTCTACAATATTCCAATCAACGAAGATTTTACTTCATGAAGAGACAACATCACCCAACAGGAAAAGGCGGAAGATTAGAATATATTAGGACCTACCATAAGATAAGCACCCTTACGTGTAGCATATTATTCTGCTCTAGTTATATAGAGCAATTTACGTTGTCGTTATGTTTCACGCTTGAAATTGGTTTTTATTCAATGTCGATCGATTTATGTGTAAACTTTAACCTCTTGGTTAAAGTTTCTCAATAAGTTGTCCTTATGTGTGAATATGGAAAACTTAACCCATAGGATAACTAAGAAATTATAAAATAGTTTATCTCTTATCTCTATAAAACTTCCACAAAGTTATCTCCTCTTCATAGAACTTCTTACCAGTGTAACCATTATGGTCATCAACCTTTCTTAAAATAAAACCTCAATGAGATTAGTAATACAGTCTCCATTACTACTCTTAGCTTTGCTTGAGATCACACCATTCATATATAAACCAAGTTAAGAGCTTATCACATTAGCAACACCAAACTAGATTATGCTACTTTAGGCTAGTTAAAACTTAATGATCCAATAATAATTTCTAACCATGTTTTAAAACTCACCTCGCTGCTTATCTATATTATATACCATAAAAATGAGCAAGAACCAGAAAAGTTCTATACTTCTGAATGGAAAGCTTCGAATGGTTGTTTAAATGAAAACTGGAAGAATTGAAAGTCCTATTTTTCTAAAAGAAACATAAGAGAGTAGCATCAGTTATACATATACTCTTTTCTAATCTGTAGAATTTAGTCTCCTTATTTATGTACTCGTTCCCCTTGTGTAGAACTTTCTTTCTCCACTCTTAAGTTATCCCTTTTAGAAGTATTTCTTTCCTTATTCTTTTTGGCGAAATAAAAACCACAAACAAATCTTTTAAAAAGAATTACGTAACAAGTCGGAATATCATGACGCTCAGACGAACTTCAAGAAGATGGGGATAGCGAAGCATCACAACCTCTTCGACTTCATAGAAGCCTTGGAAGACTAACACAACAAGTGGTGAAAAAAATTAAAAGAAACTTCGTTTAATAGCCTACAATAAAAGTTAGCATTATGCGAGCTACATATTATTATAGCGATATAGTAAACCTCTTATGCAGAAATATGTATGATTCGGCAAGTAGAAGAAAAACCATAGATACCCTTCCTACATACTAAGCAAAATGTATACATATGGTTTATGTGTTATTGAAATTTTGTTGTAAATCTTTTGTATTGTTTTCGGGTTACTCTCGTGAATGTTAAACCACTAGGTTGAAATTTACGATGAGATAACCCTACCTAATAAGATTTTAAAGGACGAATTGTTGCCGTGTAACCCAACAGAATTCCATCTAAGTAGCTTTACTCTAATAAATATTGTTGCAGGATGTCTGCGACACAATTCATTAATACATCTACTAAAGTAATGAGTAATAAAAAAATTATTAATTAAATTAGCCTTTATAATTGACCTTCAGTCCTCCCCAAATAACTCTGGTTGAGATGCAACCTTTCATTCATCTCAAATATTTTAACGTACTCTATATCTCTCTTTAAATTAGCTTATTCTTACTAATGATTCTCGGTGTAAACTACTAACACTCCTCATCTAATTCGTGAAACCCCGTAAAACACTCCATTGCCAAGAAATGATAATCCTACCATAGTTCAACCAAATTCGTTGTATTTAGCTAGAGCACTTCCTTTCCACATAGCAATCGTCCTAACTCTCCACTTTCTCAATGTTAAAAAAATGTGTTAGAATCTGTAACCATGGTGTAAATGCTCACCGTAATTGAACAAATCACCAAATGCACACCTTTCTGTTCTAAAAACTCGCACAAGATATTTCTAATATTGGTGTAGCTTTTATCAGAAAAGGAAATGGTTAAAACTAGAAGCCTACTTCTATATCTTATTTGATACCTACACGTTGTTCTTTGAAGTATTGTCAACCCAGTCAGTCCGAAGTTCGTGCTTGCACTCGCTATGGAGAAATAGGTCATGTTGTGATGAGAGTGCAATCAATTGCTCCGGCTGTGAAGTAAATCATTTTCCTAGAAAATATCCTGTAAGCAATATCGCTTGTTACCCTTGTGAATGTCAAGATTATTGTCCAGTTCAATGCCCTTAATCTGATAGTCGCCAATACAATTTTACTCAAGATCTGGTGATCAAAAGAGGAAGAAAACCAGCCACACAAGAAATATCACTTAAGGAATTATAGAAATAACACTTGATCCTAACTACCTTCACTAAGAAAGTAGTAAATGGTAATCTCCAATGGCATGTTCCTTGTCTGATAAAGAAAGTCATTAGGCTAAAAGAATGTTACGAGAAACAACAAATTGAAATTCACAAGATAATATTAAGTATACAAATAACTGAACATGACATCATGAGAAAACCGTGAATGCTTCAACCGTCACGAAAAGAACCAAATTCTAAACGATGTCCACAAGTCAACAAATATCTCCTATAGTCGAGACATACCAAGAATTTCAGCAAATCAAGTTTATAACTCCAAGAATAGAAGAATTAAAATCAAGCAGCCATTTACAAAGAAGCGAGATAAAGAAAAGGCGATTGAACGAAGATGCTTGTCCTAGAAGAATTCTGCTCAACTTTATCCTCAATCTCAATTGTCATCTATTCATCTTTCTAATAACACCAATGAATAATTGTCTGGTACAAAAAAAATATCTCGGAAAGTCAATATTATTTGCCTTTTGCTATGATAAACATAAGTATTATGCCAACTGTTGCCTAAAGCAAGAAGCAAACTCCACCTCATTCTCAACCCCGACAAGCTACGCAACATTCTCCAAGGCAACCTCAAGAATTTGAAGACAAACACTTCCTTAGACATATATCAATCCAACTCAAAATGTTAATCCAATCATCCGTGGCATTCACCTACAGCATGAATTCGCGAAAGAAGTTTATGACCTGCCTGGCGTAGTGCTAGGTATGATACTTATGTATTTGAACCTTACCAGGGTACAAGTTTAATTTTAAGATCAACTCTTTGATCCTAGTCACTTCCTGATCATCTATTTTATATCATTAGCAAACAACCCTTCTGTTGTTTCAAATAAAATGGATAATGTCACTTGTATCAACCGAGAAGAACTTGAATACTTCGCCAACACCTGCCCTAAGAAGAATTTTGCTTCACCTCGACAAGGAAAACATCAATAATTTCCAAGCTATCTCAAAGACCTAGAAAATATCAAGTGTCTAGAACAACACCTGCCTCGATATCAGGCTCTGAACGTAAACATCTTTCTTATGTGATTGTACCCGGCACTTGTTGTGGTATTGAGTACGTCCCTTGTGTATTCAATTCCTGCAATCAATCTTTTGAGTCTATACATTTTAGTCCTTCATAGTTTTCAAAACCAAAGAAAATGAAAACCCTTTGTTTACCAAAGTGCTCAAACAAGTTAAATCACCCGGAATCATCTTATAATCCTCTTACCTCAACCCAATACTTGAATTACCTATATATGTTTTCCAATTTAACGTCAACTCGAAATGACATTTATTCTCAGCTCATTTCGTCAGCTAACGTTGAATTATACAGATCAACCATTGTATTCAAATACCTTTCTTGATATTAAACATTCAGTTTTCCCAAATGAGAGTAATGACAATGCATCTTTTCTTTCACCTCAAATATTCTAATCATACCACATACCACTATATAAATTAGATTATTAACAATACTAGTTATTTAAACAAAAGAGACATGTAGAAAGTATTAGTATCTCTCATCTCGCTACCTAAAATTAAAATAGAAGTCTTCTCTATTTCTCGCACATCAACTAGGAATCACAAGACGAAAGTCCAGTGAAGCAATCATTCTGAAGAAGAAGCAACTTGGGAACGAGAAGACCAACTCAAGGAGGAGTTCCTGATTTCTTTTAGAAATAATTTTCCTTAGACCCGCCAAATCTCGGGGTCGAGATTTCTTGTTAGGGGGGGAGGTTTGTAACATTCTGTTTTTCAGTGCCTTGGAGTTGAATTACAAAATCCGAAACCCGCTGCAAATTTTCTTGAATTTAATCTAGCTTAAATTGAATTTTCAAAGCCATCAAGAAATTAATTTGATTAAACTATACTTTGAATTAATGATTTCTTATTTTTATTGGGTTCCTTGTGCTTCAATTGATTTCTCTGTATTTTTGGGAATTTTTTCGAATTTTTCTGCTATTTACTTGAATTATTTGAAGGTTATTCGAATTCCTGATATTTATTTAATTCGGAAATGTATTTAAATTATAAATCCCTTTTTCTTTCTTTTGGGCCAATTCCACTATGCATCTCCCCGGCCCATCCCGCATGAAGACCTAACCCTAAAACAGCGATCAAATCTCGACCGTGGATCGTCGATCCAACGGCCATGAGCCGCGCCGCCACCCGGCCGAACCCAAACCCTAAACTTTTCCCCCGCGTTTGGCCGTTGATTTCCAATCCGACGCATCCCATCGTGCCACGTCGCCCGAAATCCCGCCGCCGCCCTCACAGTAAAGCCGCCCGACCTACCTTGCTTTCCGCGCCTCTACACGCAACCCTAGGCTATAAAACTTAGCGCCGCACCCCCCCGGGATTCCCCTCTTCATGCCGCCCATTTTCCCCTACTTCTCTCCGGCGGAGACGCTTCCGTGAGGCCACACGACCTCGCCGGAGTTGCAAGCTGTGCCGAGACCTTCCGCCGCCTCTATTGTCCACTCCGGTGAGTCTCCGGCCGTGTTTTTGGTACCACTGAATTCACCTTTTCGCGCTCTACCAGATCTGCTAATTCTTCGTCTCGATCCATCGCTCCAGCGCCGTTTCCGTGTCTTCTTCCCCGTCTCCGGTGGATTGCACCGCCACCTCGCCGTCGGACTCCCTCCATCAACCGTCGCCGTTGATCTTCACCCGGACGGCTAGATCTGAGCCACGCCTACCCGGTAAAACCTTTCCCCGATCCAACTGCCTAGTCACTCTTTATTATCGCCGTGTTTGCCGTGTGGCGCCGCGTGTGAGACGCGTGTCCGCCACGTCTGCGCCACCACAACCCTCGTGCCCACGTGGCCGATGCGTGTCACGCCGCGCCAGCGCTAGATGCATGTAGTCATCCACGTCGGCGACGTTCGTCGCCGTGTCACGGCACGTCAACACCCGCACAGCCACATGGTGCCGCGTCAGCACCACGTGTGCGCCACCTCACGCCACCGTAGACCTAGTGCCAGCGTGGCGGTTGCGTGTCCGACACGTACGCCCTGGTGCCCGCGTCATTGCGCCACGACACGCCAGGTGTTAGCCACGTCGTGCCACATCGGCGCCACGTCAGCCCTATCTCGCCCATGTCTGCCACGTGTATACCATGTGTATGCCACGTGTATGCCACGTCCATGCCACGTCGGCCCAAACGTCTCGCGTGTCGCCACGTTGTCGCGACACGTCATTGTCCCGAGCCGAAAACCGAGTCACTGACCCGTAGGGCCCACATGTCAGTGAGCGTTTCGTTTCCATGATTTATCTGTGATTTTTCCGAAAACCCGAGCCCGGCCAATCCTAGCTCGACACGTGTCACCCTTTAGCCTTTTTCTGATTTTCTACTCCATTAAACTTCGGAAGCTCCGTTCTCCTCCGTTCGAACTCCGATTTGAACGATTCAAATTTCTAAATTCATATAAAATCAAGATCTATCTGTTGGTGTCATTTTTATGAATTTTTGGACTTTTATTTATTTCTGTTTTATTTATTTTTCGTCTCGATTTGCGTGTTTCGCGTGTAGACGACTCACCGGTTGAGCGAGTGGAGCATCCAGCGGAGGTAGCAGCAGCGGAAGAGGTTGAAGGCAAGTCTCCCTTGACCATATTAAACCCAAATTTATGAAATGCTATTTTGTGTTTAAATTATTGCATGCTTATTATGTGCGATCATACTTTAAATATCGCTTTCAATGCTTAGCTATATTCCAACTTTGTTATGCCACATTGATATTCAACTTGACAACCTTTGACACCTTAGGAAAACTAATTACTGTAATTAACGGTAATCATTTTATTAAGGAACGGTGAAAATGCTTAGCCATGCTTAATCACGCGGTACCTTACCATTATGGAAATGATTTCATTCTTGATTCAAAATGAATTGTGGAAATTATGGCAATTGGTGTTGCGGTATTAATTTGAAATTAAAAATGAAAAATGATTTAGACCGGGCGGATTGGTTGTATGGCGGGTCGGGATGCACAAAATTTTTGAATGTGATTGTCCGCCCTAGTCAATTAAGGACCGGTCGTGTGTTACCTTGGGCCATGCTATACAAGACAACCACATGTCTATATGGGTACGACTGCTAAGTAATTTGCATGTATCGTTATTTGACTTCGCCCGATGGGTCAGGCGAGTTTGTCGAGATGACACTTGCAAGGCGCAAAGAAATGTGAGAGCGAAACCTTAGCGGGTGAAGTCGGTAGCGTATATGCATTGTAAAGGCCTTGTCATGATCTCCCTGCCGGCACACCAAAGGAAGTGTGTCAATAGCTTGGCGCAAAGGGTTGATCATGTCGTGTGGGTAAAGTGTACCAGCTCTGCAGAGTCTTAAAAACTACTTAAGTAGCCGTGCCCACGGACAAGGGCAAGCGTGGAACGCTTTCACATAGTAGATTTTCTGGTTTTTGGTTTTATATGGAAAAATGATGATTTGGTTTGAAATGAAAATATGGTTGGGAATCCGCGAGCGGCTAGAGCTCCCGGAAGTTTAGATTTGGCGGCTAGAGCCAACCAGGTAGTTAGAACCTGGAAAATTGTTATACTTCAAAGTTATTTAATTATGTTATTTACATTTTGGTAAATGCTGCTTTAAGAAATTATTACTTGTATTTCCTTTAAATTTCGCTTTATGCAAATGAGCCATATTATGCCTTCCTTTGTTTAAGCCTTGCATTTAGTTAATTGCATTATGTTTCCAAGACTTGCGAGTATGTTGCGTACTCACCCTCGCTTTTCATTGCGGGGGCTGCTTATTCCATAAAGCAGATGAAGACATCTGTGGTGAAGACTTTGATGAGGAGGATCACCGGACTACTAGGGAGCGTGCATTCGGTTGCTGTGGGCTAACCGATTGGCTCTTTTTGTTCTACATTTCATTGCTATTTTTACACTTCAAATAGTAAGGCTTCATACTTGTAATAATGTGATGATGTTGTTACACTCTTTTGCTTAATACTGTTATGAACTTTATGATATGTCTGTGTTATCATCACTGTATACTGTGTGCGCTAGCTGTTCCTGGACTAGCGCGGTTGAAACACAGGAGGGTTCGGATTTGGTAATCCGGGTCCCCACAACCATGCCTTATACCGCCGTGCGAGCAGTATAATTGAGCAAGGTAAATTTCTTAACAAACGAATCGATCAGCTAAAGTAGAATGAATGCGTGCATGCATGATGGTGCAAAAGTAGCACGCAAATCGTTTACTGATGATATTCACGCGTGCGTGCATGACGGGGCAAAAGTTACGACATGCAAATCGTCACAGATGATATGCTGATGGGGACTCAGATCAGCACTGCCACTTGCGTAGCTCCATGCCCTCCGGGCGCTCACCTCGATCGATCTTTCTCGACTCCACGTCCTACCAGCTCATGGACAGCACCGTGCCGTTCGACTCCATGAACGACTTCATCATCGCGCCCGCCGCAAGTTCTCGTCGGCATTGCCGTATATGTCCAGGAAGAATCTGTTGGCCGCGGCGCCGCCGTCCAGCTTCTCCTCCTCTTCCTTCTTCACCTGAGCCTCGATCTTGAGCGGCAGCAGAACTATTCCCCTTCTGTGCCGAGGCAACATTAGGCTTGCCGGCATGCCGGTGTACTCCAGATGTCCACGTCGCTGGTTCGGCCTTTACGAGGCGCATGTTAGTGTTTAATCTTGTTGTTAAGAATAATTGTGCACGAGATGTGAACGTGTACATGTTTGCATTTTGTTTATCTAGCCATCTGCATGTGTTTGCATGGAAGTAGGATCAAGGTTGCATGCAGTGCTGCGCGCGTCCATGCATGTAAGGCAAGCCGTGGACGTGGGTGACTGAGTCGCATGCAAACGAAAGGATCGGATCGCATTTGCACTGGAGGCGCTCGTGGCCGTTCAAGTCGCGCACGTCTCGGCGTGGAGCGGCGCCCTGCGCACGTCTCCGAAGACGTCGTGGCCGCGCACGTTGTGGGCGTTGGCCAAATCTCCAGGAGGCGTAAGCCTACGCATGTGTATATATTCTTTGTACAAGCAGTAGCTCAGTAGTAGAAGAGAATAGCTAGGGGTGGAAGAACGGTGCAATACTTGAGTCCGTTGTAATCTCAAGTCCGGCGCCTCCAAAAGTGTTACTCCTTGTATTTCTTCTTGAGCTAAGTACAAGAATACTAATGTGTGTTTTCTGTGTACTCCGTCTAGTTTGTGTGTGTTGATCTTAGGAATTCCAACAGCGCACTTCAATCTTCGTGGACAGGACGCTGAACTTGCATTTGTGAGGAACAATCTTGCCAAAGAGACGGGGCAGCAGGTAGGGGTGGAAAACGAGCCAGTTTAACTTTTTTTCGAGCTTTCTTCGACATTGATTTATTCTTATTTATTATAGTCTCCTGTATTGTTTGAGATCCAACTTCAAACCGAGCCTAACGAGCCGAGCCGAAGTTGACCATTGTTCCAAATCAACTAATTTTTATTTTAAAAAAAATGAATGTAATCGGAGCAATTTTGAAACGAGCCACCGAGCCAGCTCAACGAGCTTTTTTTTCCAGCCCTAGCCGCAGGTGGTACGGTGCCTCGCCGGGTTTCTCGACGGAAAGGCTCAGCATATGCTCGACGAACTCCACGGCAACATACTCAGTCGGCACGCTCTAGGCAAACACGGTGACCACCACCTCTGTTGCGCCGTTGGTCGTGCCGATACTTGGGCTTACCAGTTGGCATAGTGGCATGGCGGCGATGGCACTGGCTTCTGTTTCTTCTGGCATGATTTGCGGCTTCGCCGCCTTCTCGTCGAGCTCCTTCATCAACTTAGCGAACCGAGCGTCGCCGGGCGCCAGGGCAGCGCCCGCCTCGACGGCGTCTCTCGCTGCCTCGTACTTCCCCAGTTTGATGCACGCGTGAGCTTTGCGGAGGTGTGCCCTGTGCATGGTGGGGTCAAGGTCGGTGGCGTCCTTGGCTGGCGCCGCAGCGAAATTGCCGAGTTTGACGTAGGCCTAGATACGGTCAGCGAAGAGGGACGCGGTGGGCGGTCCGGCGTAGATGGCCTGTGTGTATAGGGAAGCCGCCAGGTCGAAATCGTTGTCGAGGAAGGCCTCCCTCTCCTTCTGCTTTAGCTCGCAGGACAGGACGTCGCCATGGATGCGGCGTTGGCTGTAGGCCGGGCTCCCCGCAAGGACAAGCTAGCTACCTAGGCATCGATTTGTCTGAACATGTTGTGGCTATCGATCTGCAGGTACGTACTTCTTCTTGGTCGATGGATCTATATATGCCTAATGCTTGTATATACTTACAGACTTGCATGCATACATAGGCCCGTGCCATGATACAAGTATAGTTTGAAAGTGTTAGAATCACAAGATTCTGCTGCCATGTCAGGTTCGTATACAACTATGCTGCCATGTCAGGCGCACTACAAGATACCAGACGGGCTACAGGACGGACGCAAGAACCTGCCAGATTCCTCTCTGAATTTTGATTCGGTCCTTCAAGATCTTTTTCTAGTTGTATAATACGTTTCTAACTCTTGTACGCTATTTGATCGGAGCATTAGCTGAAAGAACACGTGCGGCGATCTGTATAATTAGTGCAAAGTAATAACAATAGCACTGTCATTAATTTGAGTTAATTATACTGACCTCAATGTATATATTAGCTAACAAAATATCGAGCATACCCGATATTTTATCAGTTAATACACCGTGTTCAAAATGTTGCAGTAAAACAATAATTAGAAACTGAAATAGAAACTTATTACAATCTATTGTCACGCAGGGTTACAAGTTCAGTACATTAATTATACATAAGAGCCAAGTACATACATTAATTATATATAAGAGCCAAGTACAACAAAAATGTAATCTTAAAAGTACTAATTACTCCATATACTAACGAAGTCGATATGCACGGTCCATCCAACAATCTACCCCTCCTGGTAGTCCTCGGCTGCCTCTTTACCCCAACTAGACGCTTGACCACCAGTGCCATTCTCTAAGGAAAGAAGGATTTAGCAAGAATGAGTACAAAAGTACTTGATAAGCATTAATAGTAAATAAAGTAGATGAATTCCCTATTATGTCCATCCAAATTACACCTTCTCTCAAATTCCATTTTTACAAAAATTAGGTTTTGAGTTTTCTTTAGGGACTGTATATTTTAATTATAAAAATAGCTATTAGCACTCGTATATGAAGTAGACTTAGCTTCCGTGACCTCTAATCCAGGAGACAGGCATGAATTCATGATTTTAACTCTGCGCAGGTTTTTACTACTTTACCTATAGTGACACATCGAGGGATTGGCTATACAAGATCGAGACGACCATGGAAGCCCTGGCGCCAACCGACCGTGTTCTTGCGGACAACGATGCAGTCTCGACTGTGGCACCCCAAATTTTAGCAAGCCACCAGGGGTCCTCGACAAGGCGACGTGGCATTAAATGCATGGTGGCTCGTGGATTGCGCTGCGGGATCCGCGCCGCCACGGTCCCGCCCGACTTGGTCCACGCCCATCGTGCCCACGTCGCGTGGTACCGGCGGTAGTGGCGCGGCATCGCTCACACGCCCTCTGAAAGAGCGCCTCCTGTAATAAATGATTTGTCTCTGTAATTCTCTATAAATACCCCCCTCCGCGATGGATCGGGGTTGGAACCTCTTGTAATACACACACACTCACGCCTGAGCCCTCCGTAGGTCCTTAGGACCTCTAGGGACCCCGAGCAAGCGCTTTGTAACACCTCTCGCATACTAGTGAAATCTCATCGACGAGGGTTGTTATCTCCACCGTGGGAGGCCCGAACCAAATAAAATTGACCCTTGTGCCTTCCGATTGTCCGCATACCTCGCTTCCTTGCTCGGCATACTCTCAGACGTACAACCCTTGCGGAAAAGGGGCCTCACGTTGATCCCTCATTCAACAAGTAAGCTCGGCGGGGGACGCTATCCCGAATCGTCGACAGCTTTGTCCAGAGGTTCATCAAAGTAAGGAACTCCATTCCGAGCATCTCGGACGAAGCGGTCGTCCGGGCCTTTAAATTTGGGGTCCGCGATGTGCGCTTCACACAAGATTTGGAAATCCACCCCGACCTGACGGCCAACGAGCTTTTCCGTATGGCCGACCGGTACGCAAACGCCGACGAAGCCGTGCAATGGAAAAGGATGATCGACGAAGGCAAGCTGCCGCCTCAACCGGAAACTGAGGGTCTTCGCAAGAAACGCGCAGTTCGGTTGAGAAGAAAGCCAAAAAAGAAGAGGCCGGTCGCGGCCGCACGGTTGCCGCCGCCGAAGCCGCCGCCTCGTGCTTCACGGGACGGAAGCCCGACGCCGAGCAAGCCGGCCATGACCACGGACGCGGACTAAGACCCCGACGACCAAGGCCAAAGCGGCGGCACGCACAGCGGCGCCCCGGCGTCCGGTTCGCCGTACCATCAAGCGGCGGCCACGACCTCGCGAATCGCCGGACCAGGCGCATCGCTTGGAAAGGTTCTACGACGGTGAGGGTCCCATGCCCACGCTCCCGCAGCGGGCGGATAACGGCAAGGGCAAGGGCCCGGCGGAGGACGTTGACGATGGCATAGGATTCCAGGAGCCCCGAAACCACATCGCCGTCATATTCGGGGGCTCCTCGGCATAAATCGAAGGACCTCAAGAAGGCGGCACGGGAGGTCTGCCACATCACTCACAAAGAAACCGCCTTGGCCCAAAGCAGCTCGTGGTCCGAATCGCCTCACTTTCTCCAAGGAGGATCGCCTTGGAATGACCAGTTCCAGAGGGTTCCGGTGGTCGTCGAAGTCTTACCATCAAGAACGCTAAGGTCGGCCGAGTCCTCGAGACGGCGGAAGCTCCTCGACCTCATATCGCTTTGGCCCCGGGCGAGATGCGTTCCTCGGTCCAGATCGAGCGTTGCCGCCCGTTTACGGATCGCCCCGCACTTCGGTCAAGCCTTGGGCGAGATCACGCGTTCAGAACGCCGGGGTCCGCCAACTTCCGACCGAAGCCGATCAACTTCGTCGCCGACTTCAAGTCACTTTATAACGCCATCCTCGGCAGCCGCCTGTCGAGTTCATGGCCGCCACACACCACGCCTACCAAGGCTCAAGGCTCCGGGCCAAATGGCGCTATTACCATCAAGGGCGACCACAGGCGGCCTTGAACTGTGATGAAAAGCGCCGACATGGTCGGGCAATGCCCCACCATGGCCCCGACCAGGCGCCGGCTCGTTCCCGACCAAAAGTTACCCTCCAACCCGAAGGAGAGACCAAGGCGGTAGCTCTCGATGGGGCCGACCAGTCCAAGGTCTTCCATCTGGGGTCTTCTTTAGACCCTAAATAGGAACTCGAGTTCATTACTTTCCTCCGGGAGCGCGGACGTGTTCGCCGGGAACCGTCCGACATGCCCGGGTCCCAAGGGAAGTAATTGAGCACAGTGGTTGTTCACCGCAAAAGCCCGTCGCCAGAAGCTCGGCGCTTTTCTAAAAGCAAAGCGATCATCCGGACGAACTCGACAAACTCCTCAAGGCCGCCATTAGGGAAGTCGGGCACTTTCGAGTGGTGCAAACCCAAATATCGTGAAGAAGAAGGGGGCAAGTGGCGATGTGTGTGACCACACCGCCTAAACGCCGCCGCTCAAGGACAACTTCATTGCCACAGATTGATCAACCGGTCGACGAACGGCGGAGTCCTGTAATGAGTTTTTGATGCCTATTTAGGTTACCACCAGATCGGCTTGTTCCTCGACGAGGAAAAGACCTCCTTCATCACCCCGCTCGCACGCTCGCTACACGACCATGTCCTTCGGGTTGCGAGGAACGCCGGCGACCTTCCAGCCGCTTGATGCGAAGACCTTCCAGACGGATAGGCCAAACACGGAGGTATACGTGGATGATATCGTAGTTAAGAGTAAGCTCCTCAGTCATATATGCGACCTTGAGGAAACCTTTTGTAATCTTCGAGACATAAAATAAAGCTCAATCCCGAGAAGTGTGTTTTTGGGGTGAAAGTCGGCAAAGTACTCGGTATGTCATCGGGCCCCAGGGCATCGGTGCTAACCCGGAAAAGATCGAGGCCATCGAAAGGATGCACCCTCCGGGCTCCGTAAAGGAGGTGCAAACCTTGACCGGACGCATGGCAGCCCTTAGCCGCTTCATTTCTCGGTCAGGCGAACGCGGCTTGCCTTTCTTTAAGGCACTCCACAGGCATGAGGGCTTTGTATGGAGAAGAAGCTAACCGCTCCTTCGACGAGCTAAAGCAGTACTGGCCCAAATTTCAATCCTCGCCACGCCAAGGTCGGGGAGCCGCCCTACTTTACTCGCGCGACACCCCCAGTAAGTCGCGATCAAGCGGAGCGAGATGGGACGCAGCGTCCAAAGGTACTACGTCGGCAAGTATTGCACGGCCAAAGGAGCGCACCGAGGTCCAAACTCCTCAGATTCTCCGGTCATGGCTTCCAGAAGCTACGCCACTACTTCCAAGCCCACAAGGTCGCCGTCCCGACCGGCTTCCGCTTAGGAGATCCTAAGAAACCCAGACGCCAAAGGGTCGGACAAATGTGGGCCATGGAACTCACGGAGTTCGACATACACTTCTCGCCGCAAGACGGCAATCAAGTCCCAGATCTTGGCAGATTTCGTGGCGGAATGGATTTAACCCCGCCCAACCCGCCAATCGAATCTCGAGAATCTGGGACGGCCACCGACCATGTATTTCGACGGATCCCGAGCTTTGAACGCCGGGTGGCGTCAGATCGTGTCCCCTCGAGGGGACCACCGCAATATGTCATCCATTACACTTCGCGCAACCAACAACGCGGCAGAGTACGAAGGCCTCCTAGCCGCCGTGCAAGGCGCTTCGAGTCCAAATGATCGACCGTGAAGGGCGATTCACAACTAGTCGTCAACCAAGTAAACAAGGAGTCGGTGTTCGATGGCTCAATGGCGCTTTACCTGGTTGAAGTGAGGAAGATGGAGCGACACTTTAGAAATTTCGGTACTCTACATCCCGGTGAAGGACAATTCACTGGCGACCAACTTTCCAAGGTCGGTTCGCAGCTTGTGCCCCCCACTGGGCACTCGCTGAGCATCTGCACAAGCCCTCCATTCCTCTCAGAGGAGGCACCACTCGACGCCTGCCCGCCCGAGGCGCCGGCCGAGCATCCGCGAAGCCCCCATTCCTCTCGAGGTGGCACAAGAGACGGCGGTAACGCCTCCTTCCTCGAGCAAGGTGCGATTGATGGCGCCATTCATCCAAGATCTTGCCCACGGACATTGCCCGAGGAAGAAGCCGAGCTCCCTACCGCAAAAGGCGGTCATCCGCTCACAAGCTCGAGACGGCGCCTTATACCGCAAAAGCGCACTAGGGTACTTCCAAGCGCGATCACGAGCAGAGGGCTAATTCCTTCTCGTGGACATCCATGCGGAATGTGCGGAGCCCACTCGTCCTTTCGGACTCTTGTAAGCAAGGCATTTCGCCTCGGATACTCATCGCCAATGACCCTAGACGACGCCGCAATTGTTAGACTTGTCAGCGCAAGCCCCACGCCAGAAGTCCCACCAAACCAACAGACGCTACGCAAACCATCCCGATCTCATGGCCATTCTCGACCGGGAACCGACATTCTCGCCTTTCCCGTGGTCGAAGGGTTAAAATTTTGCTCGTGGCTATCGACACTTTCTCTAAGTGGATTGAGGCGAGCCGCTTCAACCATTTCGCTCAGTACCAAGAGATTTTTTCGCGAAGAACGTGGTGACGCTGCTTGGTACCCAATCGCCTCATCACGGATAACGGCACTCAGTTCACAAGCGAGCTGTTTCAAGCCTACTGCGAGGAAATAGGAACAAAGATCTGCTTCGCCTCTGTAGCTCACCCGCAGAGCAATGGAGCAGCCGAAAGAGCAAACGGCCAGCTACTCCAAGGCATCAAGAAAAGGGTCTTCAAAGACCTCTCCCGACAAGGCGGGTCATGGGTGGACGAGCTTCCTTCCGTCCTCTTCCGGTTCATACAAGACCACAAGAAGTCGAAGCCACGCTAACGCCATTCCAAATTTCGTTTATGGTGCGGAGGTCGTTTTGCCCGCCGAATCGTTTCGGATCCCCAAGAATCCATTTGACCGACATCGCTCACTGTGGTCATGAGCGCCGCTTAGACCTCGATCTCGCCGAGGAATCTCGCTTAAGGCACTGACCGATCACTGCCTACCAACAGCACTCAAGAAGCACGCGCCAAGGCAAACAGACCCGATCCTTGCGGGTTGGCGACCTTGTCCCACGCCAATTCAGACTTGTCAAAGGCCAACAAGCTCTCCCCCAAATGGGAGGGACCATTCACAGTCGTTTCAACGACACGCCCGGGTCATCCGCTTTGCCATGGAGGACGGCCATGCGAGCTTCCTAACTCATGGAACATCGACCACCGCAAGTTCTATGTCTAAGCTCATGTTCTCTTTACGTTATATTGTGAATCCGCGTCCCTACTTTTCGCAATATAGCTTTCATCCAACCGCACTTTTTCATCTTACTACCACGGATTGGGCGTGCTTAATGAACAACGTACCGCGGGCTTTTTAGCTCACCACCAAAGGCTTCGCTCGTGATAAGCCGGCCTTGGTCCGCAGTAGCTATCCGCTACACAACACAAGCCGCAAACAGACACCCTTTCGGTCGGCTCGACTTTTTAGCTCGGCTTGCATCGTTGGTCGCTACACACCACACCCACAAATTAGGGATGCACGCCCCAAACGCTAACAAATTTCAAAGACACGCTTCGTTTTTCTCTTCACCGACCTATCCCACGCTTGTTGCTTGCACAAGCGGTGCTTTGGCCGGAGGGGCCGACGCTTTTCCTTCATCTCTCCTGCGAACAAACTCGTGCTCGCAATTTGGTGCACGAGCGTTATTCGCAATGGGTGGATGGAAGCGAGCTCCCGAGCGCCAGATCTTTTATCGCTAGGGCACTACTCGCCGTAAAGTGTTGCCCCCCGACGAACATCACCTCCCGGGGGCACCGCTACAAAATACTACAATTAACTAAGGAATAATCTTCATTCCAAGACATCGGTACCAACAAAAAATATATATATACACAACTCTATGGGCCGGGCGCTGCCCCCCTGAGCGCTCGAAAGGCGGAAAGCTTTTGCCTATAATCGGCGATTTTGGCTTGGAGATCGATCACCTTCCGCCGGGCTTCACGACCTTCGTTAGCTTCCTCACGGAGTTGCTCGATCTCCTCTTTATCTTGGTCGGCAAAAGCGGCGGTCGCCTGCTTGCCGCTCGCCTTCGGCCACCTTGGCTTCAAGACTTTGGGCACGCCGCTTTCCCCGCCGAGCTCTGCCGAGCCAAGAGCCCCGTCCCGCTAACGGCTAGGTCCTTCTCCGGCTGGTCGGCACCGCTTCCACCACGAGAGTTCTTCCTTGGCTCTGCCGACTCGAGCTCGGCCACCTTGGCCTCCATGGTCCTGCATACTCCTTATGTTGTTGAAGCTTTGCTCAAGGTCATGGACCTTGTCCCGGCTAAGGGCAAGGTCCTTCTCCGACGCGTCGGCGGCTTGCCTCACCTGTCCCAACTCCTCCTCGGCGCAAGCACCCTCTTCTCCATGGCGGCGGATTCTCCTTGCACAGCGAGAGTCTGACCTTTCCCGCTCAAGCTCGCCGAGCGCAAGGAAACGCTCCTTGATTCGGAGCAGCCGCGCTCCGCCTCGAGCGCTTTTGCTCAAGCAGGTAACCTCCCGCTTGAGTTCGCCCACTTCCCCCAAATTGCCGACACGAGCCGCTTTCTTCATAGAAGCGGCTCACGAGTTAGGGACGATCAAGACCTCCTCAAAGTCGCCAGGGTTTTTCAAGAAGTCATGCGTAAAATACCCCAAGTAAAGCTCCCCGAAAAATCCAAATAAGGAAAGTCGTGGCGATGCCAGAGCATCCTTACCTCGGCGACGTTAGCGCAGTGAGTTCACCCAGATTGCTCGAAAATCCGCCACTGATATCTCCTGCACCTCAGGAGGCCGCCGAGCCCGAGTCCCCGAAAAGGCGGATCGCCGGGGCGACAAAGCTTCCCGGGGAATCGCCATGGAGCGCGCGCCTCCCCGAGCGAGCTCCTTGCTCGAGGTCTTCTCGCCCCTCCGCGCACGTTGTTCGCCCGAGGGCGGAAGGTCGCCGAACATATCGTTCGCTCGGGCTTCAACCTTCTTGGCGATTCTTCGCCAATCTTGAAGCTCGCCACCTCTTGCACGCCTCATCGTGCTCGGAGGGCCGGGGTTTCACCCGCCTTGGTCGCGGCGCCAACTCCTCCGCCATCTCCACTCCTCGCCATCACAATGTCGGCGACCTCGAGCACATCGCCGCTAAGACATTGTCAACGATCTCGTAAGCCACTTTCCAAAGATCGGAATGAACCTCGAGCTATATCGCCCACGCCGCTTAGGTGGGGCTAGCTCGGTCACAAGACACAAGAACAAAGCTAAGGCAAAGCAAGCGCCGAGACTTACCCTTGGCCGAGCCTTCCTCGCCACGGTAGTTGGATTCTCCGCCATGAAAGCACCAGTTTATTCTTCTCATCGGCGGCTTGGGCGATTCTCGCCAGCTTTGGGGTCGACCTCCTCCATGTCGACCCCCACCAACGTTTTTCCGATTGCTCGGGCTCGTCATGGTGAGTCATACCACCGACGATCCCGAACTCCCGAGCTTTAGGGCTCGGTGCGTTCTCACGCCCTCGAGCTCCCTCGCTAGCGCCTCTGCCACCAGACCATCCTCGATCAATCTCCCTCCGCCTCGATTTGTTCGATCCAACTGCCAGTTATAATTCTTCAACCAGAGCCTCAGGCGGCTTACCTCCATCCAATCGGCATACTCCAAGTGTCGCTTCGGGGGGTCTCCGTGTGGTGCCGTGCGCCTCTTTGACGCCGTGCTTATAGGCGGCGGCTGCTTTTGCCCTTCCTTTTTGGCCTCGTCATGGTAAGCACGCCGCCACCACTCGCCTTGGATTTGAGCTCGGCCACGCCTAGCTCCAAGGCGGTCTTTTCCTACCAAAGGACAACGGGGCGACGTTAGAATAGCTCGGATGATTGTTCCGCGTGCGCAAGTACTCGGCAAAGCTCGGGTGCCCTTCCCGAGCATAAACGACCAAGGGGGCTTACCACGTCACACCGAGCAAGCACGTTCTTCTAAGACTTGGCGGTCACAGAAGCTCTTTGTTCTTCGGTTCCGAACATCTCGGCAACCCTCTTCTCGACCAATCGGCTTGGTCACATCACATCGCACGAGGGTCAAGACGGACTCAAGCGGTATAAGCGGACAAAATTGCCGCAAGTCATGGGACCTTACCTTCCCCTTCATGGGTGAGGTCGTCCCCACCCGCCGATTTTGAAGAAAGGGTGCTCTCTCGCCTCGGCGGGATATCCGGTTCGAGAAGTCCCGACGATGTCCCGCCCGTGAGCCCCATGTTTGTGAGCTCGTGGATCGCCATCGATCCGCCTCCTCTAGGTCACCGGCGGGCGTGGCGTCTCGGTGTTTGGCGCCGCCGCCGAGATAGCGCAGAGAGCTCCCGGCAGCTTCGCGAGTAGAACCAATGCTCGCCCCGGCCATGATTTTGAGTCCTTGAGGGTGAAGACGGGAACTCAGACGGGCGATTGGGCCTCAAAGTGAGATAGGGCACCGTGAGCTAAGAGCCCCTGCGGAAAAGATTGTAAAATGGAAGAAAAGATCCGACGAGGAAGAACGCCCACGGCCTTCGCAGAGGTGGGCGAAAATGTTCAAAACAAGGATGGAGTTGGGGTTCAGGTGGGTGACCTCACACTGGCATTTCGCTAGAACGCCTTCCAGGAACTCGCTCTCGGGCATCCGGAGCCCATTGACGGTGTAGAGCTCGCACGAGACTATCTCAGGTCTGCATGCGCCAGAGCTCTTTCGCCGTCCGGGACCTCCAAGAATAAGGGTCCAGTATCCATAATCCTCAGCACCGAGCCTCTCCATCGTGATCTTGCTTCGACCGAACCGCGCCATGGGAGGACTCAGACGAACGAACGCCAAGGCAGAAGAGGAAGTTTGAGTTTAGGAAGTCTCATGAGTGTTTACACGTAAGATGAAGATAAAAGGAGAAAGCAAGAGCCTTTTCAAAGCGCACTGATGCAAAGCGGCGGCAGGCGCAGCTTCGAGAAAAAAAAAAGGGGGGAGCTGTCAGGCCATGCCGCGACGCTTCCTAAGGACTCGAGTCGCCGCAAAATTTCACAGCGCCCACCCATTGTGTGTTATTCGCCCGTTTCGACCAAGTATGCTCGGCCATGTGCGCCAGATATCCCGGGCAGTCGCCGGATACCGCGAACGTGCCTTCCTCTCGCTATAGCCCCTTTCTTCCCGAAAGGCAGACCAGACGCGGCGCTTCTTCGCCACAGGGTTCCCACGCCGAGCATGTTTCCTCGGGCGCCGTGGCGGTTTTCCGCTACTGAGATCCCCAACCCCCGAGCAAGTAAGCTCGGGTTCCGCGGTAGCTTGTTCACCGCATGATTCCAATCCCTCTTTAGGAAGTTTAGAGACTCACATGAGGCCTCGGCAAGGCCTCCTTCCCTTTAGCCTCGGGGCTAGCTGTCGGGGATTGGCTATACAAGATCGAGACGACTATGGAAGCCCGACGCTAACCGACCGTGTTCTTGCCCGACAACGATGCGGTACCGACCTTCGTGCACCCCAGCCCCGAGCAAGCCAGCTCGGGGGTCCTCGACAAGGCGACGTGGCATTAAATGCATGGCGGCTCAGGGATTGCGCGCCCGGGATCCGCGCCGCCACGGTCCGTGCTGACTTGGTCCACGCCACTCGTGCCCACGTCGCGTGGTACCGTGGTGGCGCGCACTCGCTCACACGCCCTCTACAAAGCGCGCTCCCTGTAATAAATGATTTGTCTCCTGTAATTCTCTATAAATACCCCCCTCCCGCGATGGATCGGGGGTTGGAACCTCTTGTAATACACACACACTCACGCTCTGAGCCCTCTGGTAGGTCCCTTAGGACCTCTAGGGACCCCGAGCAAGCGCTTTGTAACACCCTCTCGCATACTAGTGAAATTCCATCGACGAGGGTTGTTATCTCCACCGTGGGAGGCCCGAACCAAATAAAATTGACCCTTTGTGCCTTCCGATTGTCCCGATACCTCGCTTCCTTGCTCGGCATACTCTCAGACGTACAACCCTTGCGGAAAAGGGGCCTCACGTTGATCCCTCATTCAACAAGTAAGCTCGGCGGGGGACGCTATCCCGAATCGTCGACATGACCCATCCTCCGAGGCACCAAAATGTTATCACTACTCCAATATTAAATCTCCAACACTGGTAGCCAACGAATAGTGGTATCTCAACCCTCAGTTAGTCCTACGATCTCAGCCCTCAGCTGACTCTCGCAATCTACGGTCTCATCAGACCTTCAAGCCTACCCGGCTTTCATCCCTAGTTATCTACTCATACCTAATATAGAGATCATAATACCTTCATAGGTCAATATTTTCTAACTAATTTCACAAACTATAATTGATATTGTAAATACTACTCAGAATTTAGTTGTTTATCCTAATATCATAGCCTATGTAAAAGGCCCCATCGGTAATACCCATCTCAAGGCACCCTCTCTCTCTCTATATATATATACACACACACACACATACACCGGCATCATTCGTTGGATGAGCCATTTCAACAAAATAATAATCAACCACTACCGCAATAGTTTATCAATAATCAACTTATCAATAACCAAGTTCTGCCACAGCAGACCACAACTATCCATCTTTCTAACAACACCCGATTTAGGGTTTTCATGTAAAAGATATTTTCCCATGCAATAATGATATCTAAAAGCATTTAAAAATGATTTCACAAATATGATCAAAAGAAACTTGCTTGGATTAGAGTGAAAATAGGCGTCCTCACATGGTTGTTGCTAAAGATCAGCAATCAGATTGAATTTGATTCCTGAAATTACAAAATGCCATAATTTAGGAGGCTAGTAAGTTTTTGCTTATTTTACGTTGTCCAACCCATTTTATTAGAAATTTATTATTGGATGTACGTATACCGTCTATTTTAAATGTTGTTGGGTCTTTTTAAATTAACTCCTTTTATTTAAATACCTAGTGGCGTAGATCAATTAATCTATCAGGTTTTAATTAAGTACAATTAATGTGGATGGTGCACCGATTTAGATGAATTTCAGCCCGTCTGTTATAATAAACAAATGTATTTCTTGTTTTTTCTTTTTTTTCCTATTTTTCTCTTTTTCTTTTCTGTTTCTCTTTTTTCCTTTTTCTCTTTCTTTTCTCTCTCTTTCTATTTCTCTCCTTTTCTTTTCTTCTTCTCACTTTTCTCCACTCCAGCCTTATCCTCTCATCTCCCTCACCACCTTTTCCCATTGCTCCAGATCCAGTTCCTCCCCTCCACCGATTCGACTACCCGATCTCACGGCCACATCGGCCCCATCGGTGTCACCTTCTTCATCACCTCGACCTTCGCTACCACCGGCCCCGTCAACTCTTTCTCTAGTAGCCGCCGGTCTCCTTCTCTTTGCGTGGCCTACTCGCCCCGCCCGGGCCTCACCCGCACCAGCGCCACCTCACGTCGTTGGCTCCACTTGTATGCCAGCCCTAGTCTCCTCCCCTCGGGCTCCCTCTCCTTGCTACGCCACCTCATGCCACGCCACCCCGGCCACCTCCCTGCCAGGTTGCCCCAGGCCTGTGCTGCCTCCTCTATCCACTAGGTCATCTCTCTTACGACTGCCTCTGCCTCATCGTTGCCTGGCCCCTAGGCTACCGCCTCTCGACTGCAGGCCCGCCACCTTGGCCTCGCCTCCTTGCGGCTCCACCCTAGGCCGATCACACCCAGTTGCGCTCGACCCCTTGGTCGCCTTGGACTGCCGGCTCACCCCGAGCGTGCAATCATGAGCCTCCTCCATGGCTTGATTCTACAATTGGTCTCCTCTTCCTCTAACTATGTTTGCTACCTATCTTGTTTCCTTGTTACTTACTGATGATCTACCTAAACCCTAATGCTTTGGTCATGATATGCTTATATAATCTTTACTCATTGGTTAGGAGATGGATGATGATGATCATATGGGGGGTATTTGGGGCTGGTGGTGCTACGACGATACCTAATGAGCCCTCATACGTCAGGGAGTACAACGGCTTGCTGGGCACACACAGCGCCGCCCCTTTTTTCCTAACACAATCCTTCTGACACCTCGGGTGGTCGCTATAGCTATACTCTTGTTATCTAGCTAATATTTTAGCTTGGCTGGTCATCTATTTCTTGGAGCTAGCAAGATTTGTATGATGTTATTTACCTGGAAGTGCAGGGTATGGAGATGGTGAGGCTATCGATGAGGTTGATGTATGGAGGACTTGTGCGTGCTTAGTGGTGACTTTGCTTCTTAATAGTTTCCTGGGGCTTGTTGCTCCTAGCTTGATTGCTTGCCTCCTAGGGAGCTCGGAAACTTTTGTATTTTATACAAAAAACGTTCGGTATTTACAGAAATATACAACATTCGCACGTATTTGCAGAAATATCCACCAGTTTCGCCATCTGAAAAAGCGAAATCCCAATTTCGCCATCTCAAAAAGCGAAATTAGTGATTTCGCTTTTTCAAACTGCGAAATCGGTGTATTTCCAATTTCAAATTGCGAAATTGATTGAATTCGCAATTTCAGTAAGCGAAATTGAGGGATTTCGCCTTCTCAAAAGCTTAAATTGCTCGGTTTCGGTGATTGCTTTTGTCGGCTTCAGACGACGGACTCACGACAGCTTGCATTGCATTTGCTGTCTTCGGCTTCACCGCCAAGTGTTTGGTGCGCCCATGTCGATGCCCAATCAAGTAGCCGTGCAACTGGCATGTCCTTGTCCCCTTGTCCTCCTGCCTCACTTCTTGCGACTGCACTAGCAACTTAGCAAGAATCCTCAGGCCAAAGCGGAGACAGCAGGGCGGAATTCTTGCGCTCTTTCTGCATGCGAATGGAAAATGCATGCGGGTGGGACCCAGCAAACTCAATTTCGCTTTTTGAGAAGGCGAAATCCCTCAATTTCGCGTTCTGAAATTGCAAATACCCCAATTTCGCAGTTTGAAATTGCAAATACCCCAATTTCGCAGTTTGAAAAAGCGAAATCACTGATTTCGCTTTTTGAGATGGCGAAATTGTGATTTCGCTTTTTCAGATGGCGAAACTGGCAGTGATTTCTGTAAATACGCGCGAATATTGTATATTTCTGTAAATACCGATCGTCTTTTGTATAAAATACAAAAGTTTCCCCTAGAGCTCTTGCTCTTCCTGAGGTCTTGTGCTTGTCTCCTTACTCCTTGCTCTCTTGGTTAGCCTTCAGCTTGGGGTGGCTTGGATGGCCTTAGTTGCTTTGTCGCTTTGAGACGGTGTATGTGAGGAGAGAAATGACTGGGGGTGATGGTTTTGGACTTGAGGGGGCTTCGTTTGGCTCCTTATTCTTGTTCATAGTAATGACTTTACCATTTTACTTGGTGCCTTTTACCTTTCTATTGCTTGATATTTTTACACTATTTCTAATTAGCTACAGTCACCCAACATTGGTAAGTTTGTGCACACTAGATGATGATACTATGAACTAGTGAGAGGTACCAATCTGACCCCGGACGGATCAGTTATCTCAATGAGCGATACCTCGCATATGGGTCAGACCGTAACTAATTTAGCCTTTAATTTCTTATTTATTTAACATTTCTAATCATAACAACTAACAATTTCAGGTATTCTTCGAAGGTCATTGGGAATTTAGTGGTAGATCATCCGTAAACTTTTTCTTGTATTTCAATTGTTGTAACTAATTAATAATTTATCTGTACGCGATGCCTTAATGGATCAATAAAATGTTGCTTACTGAGTTACTGTTGTTACAGACTTTACTAGTTTGTACGATTGAACCATACGTGCGAGTTTAATTTAATTGGACTAGCCATTGGATTGTTCCATTTATGATTTCCCCTTTTGATTGTTATTATTAAGTTTTTAATTCTCTGCTTATAGATCGGTTTATCTACGTGTGAAGATTCAATGTATACAAGGTATATTCGATTCGATTTATTTGATGAGGTTTAATTTTGAACAACTACGATCCCTAATTCTTGAAATCCCGGTCATATTACCTTAATTCTTCATTTACGCAAGATTTAGATGGACGGGTCCTTTCAACACGTACGTACGATCCATGGAAAGATAGGGACTCGGTTTGAACTACTGTAACGGACCTGTTCGAGTTCTTAATCAGCCCGGCCGCCTAGGATATCCGTTTATATGATGGACGTCATTGTCTTTGTAAGGGTCTGTTTGATAGAGCTCTAGATTTCAGTTTTATTTGAGATCTAAAATTTATAGGTTAAAATAAAGTGAATTAAGTTTATATTTTTGGTCTAAAATATAAATAAAATGATCCATCTAATCACTCTTAATGTACTCACAGCTCCAGCTTAACGAATCTAATAAAACTAGAATTTTTAACTTCATCAGATTCACGAGCTGAAGCCCTGTCACTCCTAGTACTCCATCAGACGTGCGTGAATACGAGTCCTGATCGTACGTAGTGCTTGACTGCTTGTTCGACGATACATATTCGTACGTTCCCTATAGAGCTCTTCTCCTGGTCTTATAACAAGCCCAACGCGCGCCGCACGTATCCATGGCCACCAGCACGCGCCTCTCTTGAGAGCTGGAGCGGAAAGCTAGAGAGGCCTAGCTAGCTTAGCTTCATGGACCACGACTTCGGCCAGGCGGCGCTCCTCTTCACGCTGGCCATCCAAGCCGGCCCGCCCACCGCCGCGCTCTTCGCCGAGCGGGCCCATGCCTTCATCAAGATGGGCAGGTTCGTCGCCGCCGCGGACGACGCCGCCAAGGCCACCGACCTCGACCCCACCATGCAGAGGGCGTACCTCCGCAAATCTCAAGCGTGCATGAACCTGAAGCAATACGACTCCGCGAGGACCGCCGTCGAGGCGGGCGCTGCTCTGGCGCGCGGCGACGCAAGGTTCACTCTGCTGATGCAGGAGCTCGACGAGATCGAAGGCGCCCGCCGAACGGAGTAGAAAGGAATAGGGTTTGTAGCTGCTTTGACTATGTCACCATGTCCTTTCTTTAATTAACATAAACATTGTAATTTAGTCCCGTTATAAGCCAGCAGTCCGGTCAACTCACTCCCATAGTCCCATGGTGCAGAGTGTATACAAGTCTTTCCTCTCTCGCCGTGGCTCCAAGGTGCGGCTAATTAGTAGGATGTGAGCCCTTTCTAGTACACAATAACTAATACTAGGCAAGGTAGCGCGCTACGCCGTGTCACGTAAAATTTAGATCAAGAGTTCTTTTTTTTTTAAAAAAAAGTAGGAGGACCTCAACGTAATGCAGTTGAATCCATCTCAATTACCTAAAAATGTCAGCTAATTTTATCTAAAATATTTTAGCACACATGGTGTATGCCTAAAATCTCAAAACAATATAAGGTGAATGTCTAATGTACCGAACAAACCACAAAAAAAAGTCAAAACTTTGCATCCATATTTACCCAAAAAAAGAACTTGTACTCGGAGTAGGCTACAGGCCTTCAACACTATCTAGCATCTCTGACTGATAAGTTTACAGATCTGAGTCATGCTAGTGATATGTGAGGACTAAGAAAGCCTAAAAAGATGAACTACTAACACATGTACTTAACTAAGTAGTTTACCTGTGTTGAATGTGCTGGCGTATCGATGTATCCCTATATTTCTTTGTAAGTCCAAAATCTATAACATAAATCTATAGGGAGATTGAACATATAGATTAGTACACCTATAATTGATTCATAACTATAATTGATTGGAATACTAAAATAGGAATAGCCACTATGTACCATCTTCTTTGTGATGACTTTGCTAAAATCCACATTTTTCTATTTGAGAGCATCTACAGTAGTAAAGACTGATATAGATTCAGAGCTTTCTTGTTTTTAGTTGAACTTACTCTCTAAGCTCTATATGAGAATTTTTTTAGAAGCATGTGGTGAGGTTCAAGCCAATTTTATCCTAACTAATCTTACACAGGTGTGACTTGTCATATTTTTTGTGATAATAAAATTTAATACCACAAGTGTGACAAAGTTTGACAAAAAAATTGAATCTATGACACGTGAGACATGTGGCTAAGAAAGTGTGTGAAGTCATAGCTATGGCAATAAACTAAACACATACTTAAAAATCATAGCACATCTAAACTTAAATACGGTAAAATTAAGCTTCAAACTAAAAGAACCCTTGCGCTCTGAACTCTGAAGGTATATTTTGAATCGTTGGATGCTAGCTTATCGGATGGCAAGAATCATTTGAGATGACGTGGCACTTTCTTGCTCTTCTGTTGTATTCAACCATTTAGAGCAACTCCAGCAACGCTCTCCAAATTCCACTCTCCAAAAGCCACTTTTACAGAACTCTCCAAAAAAATGCCTCTCCATATCTCCTCCTCTCCAACAAAGACTCTCCATATCACACTCCCTATCTTCTCTCCTATATTCTAATCATATTCTACATAATGTATATAATAAAGAACAACTTTTTTTACCGATACATTCAAACAACTATATTTAAATACGGGAATTTAAAAATTAAAATTTATTGTGACGATCACATTGTAAATTCGAATGGCTATATTTGAACGTGGGAGTTTTAAATTTTAATTTTTCTGTAACGGTTATGTTATAATGGTGATTATTAAAATTATTGTACTGAGTAAGTCATGTCGTAACGGTCGTCGCAACGGCTATATTGAAACGGTCGTCGCAACGGTTATATTGAAACAGTCACCGTAACGGCTCTTTTGTTTTTACTTTGGGCAACTTCTTCATGCCACCTGCATACACAACCTCCAGAAAAACAGCAGATCCTCTTTTATTCAGCATACAGAACAACATGGCCAATGATTCAATTCATCATACAGCATACAGAACAAATATACCACTCCACCGTTTGTCGCAGTGCCTGTCCAATGATTCAATTCAGCATACAGAACAACAAGGCAATAGCATTGGTATATCTTATTCACATGGAGTTCTTTAGCAGAACTTCAACTATTATTGTTTTTCAAATCATGAGACCTTTCAAACTGAAATGGTACAAGAGGTTCGCCAATCTAAAAAAACAAACATCAAATTCAACATCAAACGAAGACTGATGGTCCACAAATTTGACATCGCAAGGCAATTCTGCTCCACGTTATTGCTGTACACTTGTACTGCGTTAATGCTGTGATAGTTCTATTGGAAAAAAGAAATGCAGATGATAGAAAATATTGTTACTCATCTAACAAGAAGCCTGATGCCTTGTCAAATTGTGGCCTACACCTTATCTTCACAACACAAATGTGGTCCAGACCATATATATCCTCATCATCTGAAGATCACTGGAGAACATCTTTCCTTCACATCAAATTGCAAAAAGCTTTCCAGATTGAAGATTCCGACAATTGAACTCAGACGAACTTTAGCTACAGACTAGAGTAATTTAAAGACTACAAAGACATCCACGGCACAACAACGGGGGCAGTTGGATGAGACTCCCTGTACGACTCAGAATACCGGTCTTTGAAGTTCAATTTAGGGTGATGGGCCTGCAAACACAAACCAGTACAATTATCAACCAGTACAATTATCAAAACCACCAAACTGGGACTTGGATAGAATGAAGTACAGAAATTATTTTACTTAAGACATATATCACCAGCCATCCTACTCCCAGGTTGTGTCAAATTGTAAAATAACAATGCAATTCAACCTACTGCTTCTTACTCAGTTCCTTCCAGAAGTTGGGAGAATGATCATAATAGTTGGCAAGGCTCGAATAAAGAATCAACAAGTCGTCAAATACCTAAGAATTTAGCAAATACATAGGGCCAATCATGAATACCTAAGAATTCTTGTTCAGGAATCATGAATACTATATGTTTTCTTGGACAGGCCATTTCTGTCCATGCTACATACTCAAGACATGATAAATAGAATACCACTAGCCATTTCTGTCCAGTAACCAATCAAGACAGTCACAAGACAGTGGTGTTCTTTGAAGAGCACCAGGAGCTGGGATAGAGAATACATATTTAACATCTGATCGGTAACAAACTAGGATGTATGCTACAGATCCATCCAAAACCATGGTCTTGACTAATCTGGTGCCACCCCCAAGCTATGATTCCCATTAAACCATACAGCACTAACAAAACAGGTGCAATCAACCTGACATATGCTGAGCCAGCCAGTAAATTGATAGTGGAGAGGCTACCTGGATATTTGAAATGGTTGGAGATGATACTTTTCTAGGTTCCGCTGAAGACACAACAAGCTTGTAACTGCAAGTTCAGATAAATGCAGTTCTTGAATAAGTAAAAGAACATATAGATATCCAACAAAAAAGCTGGCAGAAACAGCACAGAAGTGAGATCCATAGCCCCGGATGAACTGATGGATTCAGCGTCAGAAATAGCACAGACTAGAGTATTCTTCAATCATTTGCTCTTCAACAAGTTCAGATATTACTAGAGTATTCTTCAATTAGAAACAGCACAGAGCTACAATATCGTATTCTTCAATCATTTGCTCTTCAACAAGTTCAGATATTACTAGAGTGCACATAATATGAATCTCCATCTATAATATGAAACTGCTATGTGTTGTTCAAACTTGCTTCTCCCTAACAGTAGTGAACAATTTTTAGTTTTCAGCATGAAACTATGAAGATTTATATACTAATCTTTAGACAGTTCACCTTTAATTTAACCTTTCTTGGTTCATCTCTATATTAACAACTTCCCTAGGACAGCAGCACCTATCATTAGCACATGGATCAAACTCAACACAGTGAATGCGCAAACACTGATCTGAGACTAACACTAAGAGCTACTGAACAACAACGCTGGTCGAGCTCAGAACTAAAGCAAGAAGCATGATTTGCCTCCGAAATGAGGTTCAAACTCACCGGCGCAACTCCGAATTGTAGTGACGATTCTTCAGGGGAATTACGTCCAACAGTTGGCGTGCGAGTCACAACCTCCGAAAAAATCTGAGATTCCGAGACTAGTTGATAGATAATTCGCTCTCCGAACTTCAACGGTGGTGCACGCGGTGGATCAGCAAAGCAAACAAAGAGAGCGAAGAAAAAAGAGGGGAGATTGCAAAGGGAGATCACAAGAAAAACATACTTCTACCCACAAATGCAAGAGATCTGAACTCTGGCATCCCGAACCAACAGGGGAAACGTAACGAAACAAATGGATCTGGGGAGCAACTCACCTGTTCGGACCAGAGGAGAGGCGAGGCGAGGGCTTCCCCAAACTCGGCAGATCCGCTCCTTCGATCTTTCAGCGGCGTCGGGTGGCAGGGGGAGACGGAGCCGCGATGCCAGGGGGAGATGGAGCGGCGATGCTAGGGGAGACGGAGCCGCGCTGCGCCGCCGCCTTGCTTCCGCCTCCTCTCGACCTGGATGTTCCCCACGGACGCGCGAACGCCCTCCCCAGATCAACAGCCAAGCGATAGCGAGCGGAGAGAGACTCGCCAAAAGTAGGGAGTCTCTCTCCGCTCGCAAATTTTCGGGAGGACGATGGCGAGTCTGCTGGAGTGTCTACAGTTGCCAAGACTCGCTAAAAAATGGGATAGCAAGCGGAATAGCGAGGCTGCTGGAGTTGCTCTTAAGAAGGCAAAGATCGCTCCATTTGCAAATAACAAAGGACGCATTACTGAACAGGCTACTGACAACATCTCCCCGCTTTAACGCCGCGCACCCTGTCTACCAAGTCTGGCTCTGCTATAGTAGTTGTCAGTTGAACCTGCAGCATGCATGGCTTTAAAGAACGGCACATGCAGATACTGACACTAAGCTAAGCTGATCACAAGGGCTCGTAAATCACAATTAATTTTTCTTTCTTATAGGCGTACGTGCCGGGTTCATCTGATGTTTCTTTCTCTTGTCTAAGATGGAAACCATAGCCGTGAAACATAAGTTTTTTAAGACTTATTACTGCCTGTGTGTAGCCAGATAACGTGCATGATAGGTTTAGGAGGCATCGGGATTTGGGAACACGAGCACGATGCAGAGCTTGCGACTTACCTAGGTAAGTAATTAACCATCACATAGATGCTCTTAATACCATATTGTGTGTCTGATTTAACACGCGCTCGTAAGGTTTTATCATCAGAATATATATATATATATATATATATATAGGAAAAATATCTTTTACTCCCGGGTGTAGTTACTCCCACCTCTGAAATACTACCTAAACGAACTTGAAATACTCTTTTATCACTTTGAGTACACTCATACACTAATTATAAGATACTCCAATGTGAGTCACATGAAAAAATTGCAAGAAAGTTCATGATTTTTAGCGTATTTCACAAATACCTTCATATATGCACATAAAAAGGAGTATGTCTAAAAAATATACATACCACCTCTGAAAAAATATACATACCACCTAGATGATCTTATATACTCGTATACTACGCGTACATACCCTCCGTCGCATGAGATACCCCATACGTTGTGAGATACGGCATAGGGAGTAATTACTCCCGGGAGTAGAAAAGAGGCTTCCTATATATATATATATATATATATATATATATATATATATATATATATATATATATATATGAGTGTCTTTATATTTTTTTTTGTTACATGATGCTTAATTTGTTTGGTGTTCTTTTTCAATTGCAGGAGATGGAGAGGGCTTGGAATCTGCGGTCACTTTACTAGGCCGCAGAGCCGAAGCTTCTCACGGCAATCGAGGTGAGTTCGCCCACAGCAGCTAGCGGCGGTTTCTGATCACTGCTACCTGCCGTGCAAGCGCTAGGGCAAGCTCAAGAATTTCGAGGAGATGCTTCATTCCTTCGTCAGCAACGATAATGCGCTAGCTGTCGAAGAGCTAGAATACTGAATCAATGAGCTAGCTGCCTAGCTGGTCAACTGCCACTACACACTTCTGTCGCTAGCATCCTGTTGACTGCCTTGTCAGCCATGGTTGCTCCTCGAGAAAGGAAAAAGAAGCACCATACTCTGGTTTTCCTCGCCAGCTCTCCAAACTCGGTGGCAAGCAGCCGGTTTACCTGGTGGTGGAGCATGAGGTTGAGGAGCCTGCCTTCTCTGTCTTCAAGGTGGACGGCGCTGCTGCGGGCCGGCGCGCCTCCCCCGTCGCCTCGTCCGGCTGAGAGCTGGGAAGCACGGTATGTCTTTTGTCGCGCTGCAGTCGCAGAGCGGATCCTTCATCGTAGGTGTCGGCGGGGTCTTCGGGGACACCGTCATCTACAACCCCAAGACATGGGAGCTGGTGCGTGGCCCTCAGCTCAGCGCTCCGAAGATGCTTCCCGCCCTAATCGCACACGATGGAAAGGTCTACGCCATCGCTACCCGCCCCCTACGTGGTGCCCAATATCAACTTCGAGCCCTGGTTTGAGTTTCTTGATTTCAGTCATGGCGTCCTCCCCTCGGACGATCACTCCCGCTGGAAAGAAAATGGTGCTGTAGCGTTGTACAGCGTGGAGGTCCGCCCATGTAGCAGCGTAGGCACAGGACGGAGCGAGTTGTCTGCTGTGGAGTTCCTCGTGGAATCCGGGGACATGATTCCTGGGCAACTTCTTTGCTCGCTGGGGGATGCCAGATTCTGTTCGTTTGATTTTCAACTTCTTTGCACCTGTCAGATATTGGTGAATGTTACCACAAAAAAGATTTTCAAAGTGAACCAACAAAGGCAGATTTACAAGCTATCTGATCGAACCCGTGGTCTGGCTTATTTCGAACCTCGTAGTGCCCCACACTTCTGCCCTCTTATATTCTTGCGTTTTTGTAGCTGGGTCAGTACTTTATTCCACTTGCTGATGCTAGATTAGAAGCTGTATTTTTGCACCAAGGAATGAACTGATACAGAGATCGTTGATTTGATTTAAGAAAACCACGGGATTAATTCTGCTAAGGGAAACTATGCACTGATGATTGCTGCAATATATTGCTAACATGGTTCGAGTGTCTGCACATACCAATCACACTTCATTCCTTTTTAGGACGGAAACTTGCATACAATTCTTTCCGACCATGGTCCGATATAACGCATACTACCTCTATTCCTTCCACGTATTTTATGAAGAAGAAGGCTAACAATCTTGTTCTGATGATAGGGAGGGAGGCTCTTTTGTACTGCTTGCAAATTTCATCACTTGTGTCCTGATCAGTTACCACCTTTTATTTCCTTGTGCCATTCAGTTGTGCCTGATCACAGTTGCTGCCTTTTATTTCATTTTGCATAGTTTAGTAATATATACCAAAATATTGACCAGTCTCTGCTAGGGAAGACTTTATTTCTACATGCAAAGTTTAGTAATACATACGAAATATTGATCATCCTTTGCTAGGGAAAAATTTATTTCCTTATGCCAAGTTTCGCTGTAAAGTGTAAACCCCTGTGAATCACGAACAGGGTTTGTCGAACCCGAACCAGTTTAGGGTACGGGGTTTGTGTTTGCAGTGGAAATTGGAACAAAAAGTGGTAAATCGCGAACCCAAATCCCGTATCGTAATTCGGATGAACCGCGTTTTTGCTAACTCATACATACCAAAATGTTGATAATCCTGAAGATTTCTATTTCCTTGAGCGGAGTTTAGCCATACATACCAAAATGTTGATCATCCTTTGCCGGGGACTTTTTTTTCTTCACATTCTCTTGTGTTTTGGTTTGTTCACAATGACACTGGCATTATGTCTTCACTGCCAATGCCTTGCACTAATGAACCTGCCTTATGATTGTCATTTGGTAACTCTGTGATCACCATACTTTTTGCGATGATATCTCTTCCTAAGTGTGCAAAGTAATGTTAGAAAATGTCGTTATTAGCCAACAAAGATCAACGGGCTAGAATCTTGTTGTAGAATACGTATTGCAAGCATGATGGTTGCTCTGCTGTTCTTGAGTTGCAGATGCACATAGTTTTTTGGTAGAATTATGTACTTTATATATATTGAAATGATCGTCCACGCCCACGCTGTCTATATTTGAAGTTTGCTGTCCTTATTTCTGAAGTTTGCTTCAGTTTTTAGATAAAGGATTAAAATCCGGTCTCTGCAAATGCACACAACCGAGTTCTTACAAGAAACACAACCACACATCTGAATATTTTTGCTTCAGTTAGCAAGATTAGTATATTTTTGTATTATGGATCGGTCCTCTTGTCATGCATAAATATACGGTGATAGTTTTTTTTTTTTGAAACTAAGGACAGGAGCTCTGTCATTCATTTCAGAAGAGAAGAAACAATGGTAATACATAGACACCTATCCCCGCCATAGCAAGAGTTACACCAATATGGGAGACCTGAAAAGGCTCTCCAAGACACCACATACACCAGTTAAAACACCGACACATTTTGTAGCAACGACAAACGTCGACCCTTAAACCCAGCCTAGCCTCGTCGCCCGGCACTTTCGGCAGTTGCATCTCAGCCAGCCTGAGCCCTGCACCCACGATGGCGCACAGCCTCCTCCCAGGCCTCCTCGGGCAGTCCCTGCCAATCACGGTCCTCTTGAGCGCCAGCTCACGCCGCCTTCTCTTGCGACGCCGAACTCCTGCTGACTCGGACCCTCTCCTGCCCAGTCGCCATCTCCGGTCGAGCTGCGATTTCTTCTTCTGGCAGACTTTGGATCGCCTCCTCCTACACGACACGGACTGAGAGCCACCTCCGCCCAACGAACCCAGATCGCTGCCTGAGCTCCAAACTGCTACGCTGACTACCGACCGCCCAAACGAACCTAGACTGCCAGCCCCAGGCCTCACGCCTGTCCAACCTCCGGGCCATCTCGCCCGCACCGGCTCGCGCCGTCACCGCAAAAGACTACCCATCGTCTACCTCAGGGACGCCTGGAAGACGCCCATTACCAAGGCACCTGCTCCGGTTGAAACCCACCTGGAGGGAAGACCTGACCGCCGCCTCGACCTGCCTGAGCCCTCGCCATCGCTTCTGGGGCAACGACGACCACGACGACCTCACCGCTCGAGGGAAACACCAACCCTGCCGAGCCTAATGGGCCACCGAGCTCGCACCACCCCCGCCTCCATCTAGGGATGAAAACGGATATCCGAATTTCTGAACAAATTCGACATTTTTAAATAGATATATAACGATTTTGGTTTTCATTTTTAACACTTTAGCAAGCTCATTATAAAAAATAAGATTATAAAATTAGATAAAAAAATTACGCATTATTTGCTTCCCATAAATAAAAGGTGAAAAATATCCGAATCCGTATCCGATTGATATCCGAATTTTGTTTCTATCATTTAAATAAATATATAATGAATTTGAGGTTCATTTTTTATGAATTTGAATAAGCTCAACACCACAAACAAGAATATGAATTCGGATAGAAAATTCTATATCCTATTTGTTTTCCATTGAAGAACAAAGACAAAAAAATTGATATCCGAATTACTATCCGTTTTCATCCCTGCCTCCATCTCACACGCCACCGTGCCGATCGGATCTGGCAAAGAGGAGGGCAGATCCGGCCAGATCGGGCAGCGGTGAGAAGCAGCACGGAAGGAAGCACCGTCTGGTTCCCAACGCCGGCCGCAACGACGGTCCCCGCGAAGCCTCACGCCACCAGCCGCTCCGATCGACACTCGTTGACACCAACCCGAACTCAGCGACGGGGCTCGTCACCACCGACACCCGATTCCATGGACATCGGCTCTTGGGAATGGGGAGGGGGAGAGAAAAGGGAAAGGGGGATGAAGGTGCGGAAGATACCCCGCCGCCACCGTCGGCCAGCCGGCAGCCACGGACGGCGGCGGCGAGGAAGGCGATGAAGCTTGAGGGGATGCTCGAGGCGGAATTTTGAAATCGCCTCCTGAGTCGCCGAGACGCCTCAGGAGGCCTATCCACCAAAGCATATACGGTGATAGTATAGAACCTGAATTTGGAGAATCTCTACTGTGCAAAAGTAAGTCTTTGTAATATTTCATATAGCTATGCCTTATGGGCACTTGTTGTTAATCATCTCATTGATGTGCAATATATGTTAGATACCATCCAACTATTGCTCATTAATTTCTTTTAACTTAACTCTTTTGTATGTACTTTCAAACTTTTGCATTTAATACAATCACTGGAAAATCTGCTACCTTGTTGCAACTAATTCCCTAAGTGAGCAATTGAGCATATAAAGTTATCATACAACACAGCAGTTTGTGCAAGCCTATCTACTACTATGTTTTCACAAAATTAGTTCCTTAGAATTTCGATGTTTGTCCACGACCCCTCTGTTCGCTATGCCATTAGTTCTGAGTTTTCATATATAATGGCCAGCAGAAAAGGATAGCAAGAGTATTGATTGTTGTTTTATGGGTACATTAAAAAAAAACAAGTACAAGTATGTTTTTTTCAATTTACTCTACCAAAAACTACTAACAGGCATCATCACATCTCGTTGAGCAAAATTGTGCAACCTGACACTCATGTGGTCCCAATTGTCATGCTTTATCTCCAGCCTATTATTAATTGTAACTAGTTCAATGCCCGTACATTGCTACGAAAAATAAAATTGATAACGAAACATAAAAGCTAAGCAATAAAATGAAATTTTGCTACAAGATTAAACATATATTTATCCTAATTACAAAAGTTTCTACGGTTTCTCCTTCGATATAAATAAAAACCAAATATATTGTACATAGTACATAAGGCATTTATGATATTAGAACATATTTAGAAATGATATTCTTAATATTCTTAATATGCATTCCTCTGTTTGGTAGATGTGCTCTGATCTCTGCTGAAAACAAATCCCACAATAAGCACTCCATCGGTTAAAAAACCATTTACATTGTCTGCAGTTCTTATTTACAACAATATTTTCATGTATCCATGTGAAAGTACATCATCCAAAAAATATTATATTCATCTTAAAAAAATACAATGGGGAAATGAGACATGAGAGTGTTCCTTAATGTAAAGCCCAATTCTCTTTTTGAGAGAAGGAAGAATCAATTTATTGATGTAGCTGACGAAACCACCTCTTTGTTGTTGGTGCATGGATCAATGGAGAGTATTTCTCCAGAATTTTCAAGTTTTTCACTGTCTTTCTTATTTTTGAAAAATCTCCATCATAGGAACTTGCTTCTGAATGACATGTTGACTGTTGAAGAACGCTTGGTACAAGATGTGGAACGTATACCAAATATTTTTGGAACGATAATCTCGGACGATCCGTCCAATTTAGCCACGGAGGAGGTTTATTCCACTCTCCACTTAGAGAGCAACAACACAAGAGACCAGTGACTAAATTGGTTTCTCTCCGTGTTCTGGCCGGCATGACATGAGTGAAGCCCAGACTTAGAGAGCAACAACACGAGAAACCAATTTATTTCGGCAGTACATGAGCGAAGCCCAGACTTATTTGGGCCCAGACCAACCACCTCGTCAGCTCGTCTCCCCTGCGATCCATCCAACCGAGCCAGGGCACCGACGACGCGTGCAAACCCTAATCGCCGCTCGGATCTGGGAGCTGCCGCCGGCGCTCCATCCCATGGTCCCTCAGCAGGGACCTCCGGTCAGCAGCGCCGCTGAGATGCGGTGACGTGCCACGCCCACGCGCCCTCGGTCTCCTCCTCCTCCTCTTCGGTTGTGGTGGCGAAGTTCTTCGAGTCGGCCGGGCCCTCATCTTCCCGCCTCGCTCTCGATCCAGGCGGTGGCATGGACCTCTCCCACGTCGGCGAAGTCGCCAGTCCGCTCGCTTCCGCGCGCCCTCGATTGGTTTCTCTCCGTGTTCCAGCCGGCATTGGAACGACGTCCTAGCTTCCGTCCTAGGCGTCGACCTAGCAATCGATTCGTATCGAACCCGTCCCTCGATTGAGGACGACAACCCCGGGACACGGAACGCCGCATCGTTCCCCATTCCGTGTGACTTAGATCCAAATTATGGCACTATATCTATGAATTAGAGAAGCTGTGTTTAGCTATTTTACCTATCTATCTGCCAATGCAGCTGAATCCGCTGCCTACAGTGAGCCAGGCGAGGATGACCAGCCAAAGCTGTCGCCTCCATGTCCACCCAGCGCCACTGCGGGGGCTCACGCTTGGGCGTCCTCCACGCGAGCTCATGGTCCCTCCGCGCCACCTTCTCCGCCTCGGCCTCGGTGACCTCGCCGGTCTCTCGCACGAGCACCTCCACATCGGAGAAGGGCAGGTGGAGTGCCAGCCGCGACATCTCATTGCACATCCTAGGGCCGGCAAAGGAAGAGCAAGCACGAGCGTGAGCGGCAGCGCAAGGAGTAGCGGGCGTAGCCTGGGCAGCACGATACGCCTTCTACGGAGCCAGGGAATCACGACAGGAGAGCCACCTCGAGGGCTCCGCGAGGCGGCTGGGGCCCGACTCCTTGGCGCGGCAAGCTCGAGGGCTCCGTGAGGTAGCCGAGGCCCGATCTCGTGGTGCTGCAAGCGGCTCCGGCGGTGGAGGAGGGGACGAAGGCAAGAACAGAGGAACAAGGGAAGTGGAACACCGACAGTGGTAGAGCGGTGCAAGGAAGACAGGGTGTGGCCTCGAGGGGGAAAACGCTGTGTCACATCACGGCGGAGGTCTCTAGAAGGAGGCACTGGATCGATCCGACGGAGCTGACGTACGAAGGTGCTCATTGGTCGCAGTCGCGGAGGGCAGCCGAATAGCCGGCACCCGCAGCCTCCCGCCGCTGCGCCTTGCGCTCGTCGCCGCCACAATTGCAGATCAGGAGGTAGCCGGCAACCGCGGCCTCCCGCCGCTGCGCCTTGCGCTCGGACGCCACCATTGAGGTCCTTGCCATACGGCCTAAAGTCAGCCTTGGCCAGTGTGACGACGGCGTTGTTGTTACCCATGTCGACGAAGGAGTCGCTGAACACCAGAATAGCCGGCACCCATGGCCTCCTACTGTTGTGCCTTGCGCTCGCCGCCACCACAATTGCAGATCGGGAGGAATGAGGAGTCGGGAGAACTGTGGTTTGCGCCGCTAGCTATCGCGAACAGAAGCGAAAAAATAGACCATTTTTTTCCGTCGGCCGGTTTGTTTTTTTTTTCGATTTAGAGATGGGTTGGTGAAGAACGGACGCATCACCACCAACTCAAAATTAGAAGTAGTAGAGATTATGTTGACTGAAAAAGTTAATCAAGATGCAGGAGCTCAAGAAAAACCGGATATCCAAACTATGTTCAAAGTAACAAGCCTAAGATATATTTCTTGACAATCTTACTGCATAGGCAAGTACATTTGCATGGTTGCATGAGTTGGAACCTAAACGAGAACAATGTTAAAAGCAAGTGTTGAAATAACCTCCAACACAGGACAATACATGTAAACAATAGAACACCAAATACAATGAGCTCATCAAAGGGCACGAATGGACATACCCAAGTCACCGAGTGATAATTCCTCGGAGCTAGGAAGACCAACCTGCGTGCACTGCTTCGCATTGTGTCCGAACAACCCACAAACAAAGCAAGGCTTCTTCCGCTTTTCCATTGGGCAGTTGGCAGCTACATGGCCTTCCTCATCACAATTGAAGCAAGTCTCCAACATAGTTTCACCAGGATCAAAGTATCTTGGTCCACGCTGATCATGAGCAGCAGCAACATAAGTGTCAACTTATCCCAGTTGCACGTATACAAGGAAATTCCCTTAGAACTTACAAGAAGCCTCTGTAGAACTATATTATCAGAAACAAGTACAACAACCCCATCTTCAGTGAGCACCGATTCCGTTGTCCCAATTTGTCCCTCCTAGGTACCACCAACCTGAGGCTAAAAATCCAAGTCCACTCATTAGTGAATCTCCAAGACATCAACCTTGCTTATTTGGTCCCAATGAAGGGACACCGAACACAGCAGCCAAATCACCAACATAAAATCAGTTGTCTTTTGTACGTCAAGGTTTCCAATCAGTTATTCAATTCATGAATAATATGATATGCATTTTTTTATACATAATGGGCAATAAGAAAAGGATTTTTTTCACTTTAATATCTATTTAACAGGATTGTGCCTTATGATATAGAAAAACAACAGACGGCCTTTTAGAGTATTTTTCAAAAATGTAATTAAGTCAGTACCCACGCATCCCTCCTTCTAAGGCACAATTCTGAAATACTTATGCCAGCAACAGCAGGCCTAGCGTATACTAAGAATGAACACTGCCATCGATTCCTAGATCCAAACGTTTCAATAGCTTCTATTGAGCTCACATTAGAGGCAGTTTAGTCACACAGCTCTCATTTCACTTGATTCCATTAGCAGTTGTTTAACTAAGGCCTCTGAATCCACCATGCATTTGATATGCTGGTTGCTCAATTAAATACATCATACTGCAAGAGCACGAGCAAGGGCTAGGGAGATGCCCACGCTTTCCTCCTCCTTCTCGGTGGCTGCTGCCGCCTCCGGCGCCTCCTTCCGCTGCTTCTTTTTCTCCTTGCGCCGATTCTTCTTCTGCTTCCTCCTGGGGTCCGCCTCGTCGAGCTCCACCACGGCGTCCTCGTCGACGTCCTCGCCAGAGGATAGCGACGGCAGGTCGGTGAACCCAGGGCGGCCACCCGCCGCCTCGCGTTGCCACGCCCGCCGACGATCTCGAGGATGAGGTCCTCGTTGCCCGCCTCCTCGTCGCTGAGGGGGGCCGAGCGCCGTGGAGGAGAGCCTTCGTTGTCCAGGTCCGGGTGGCGCCATGCCTCGGAGGCGCTAAGCGGCCAGCCATTAGCGTTAGCGGCGGCAATGAAGTGTGGGGGCGGGAGGAACAAACCTAGCGTGTTTGATCCGGCTTGGTCTTGCGCGAGTGGTTTGTGGGAGGCGGAATATTGGAACTGTAGTGAACGAACCGAACCGCAGGTCAAAGTGAAAAAGCCAGCGGTTTTTTCCGACGGTTCGGTTTTGTTTTTTACTTAGAGGTGGGTTGGTGGTGGAGAACGGACACATCACCACCAACTCAAAATTAGAAGTAGTAGAGATTATACTTTTTATGCCAACTATATTCCACGATAAGTACCATCACAAACATTTGTCAGTGTGTTAATTATTTGTCATCACCATCCCTTACGCTACTGCAAAAGGGTTTTTGATGCTAGTTTGGTGCGGCCAATCTGCCATGCAGCGTCTTGTTTTACCGCGATGTATTTTGCTTTACTAGAAATCGTCTTGTATGGATGTTCATTGGAATCCAGTCAATTTTTGTCGATTCTTTTCATCCATAAAACTTGATCGGTGTTTTAGTTACAACATTTTTCATCTCTTGACATGAGCAGAGTTAGCAGATGACGAGATGCGAGACAAGGACATCTACAGTGCCGCTGAACTAAATCAGGGACGCAACAGCATGATCACTCCGTCTAGGAGAATCTCTTGTGCTAATCTCGCCTCCTTTTGTCTATTTTCTTACATTACGTGTCTCAATTTTTTCTTGTTTCTGTTTTTGTTAGGTGCCTGCAAAATACTATATGTTAAGCATTCACAATGAAAAGTACCTAATTTGTGGTACTTTATTTCCTTCACAATGAATGCGTAAATATTTTATTTGATCGTACACGTCGATTTTAATTTTTCAACTATGTGTGCTCCAGAAGGCAAGAAACTATGACAAATTAAGTAGCATCCATCTTATATAAGGCTACAAAGAGAAACACATCAGTTCGAAGGAAAATATCATAAAATATTTATATCATATAAATTAGAACATAAAAAAAAATCCTTACAATCGTAGGGTTTTTTCGTACTTTCCAATAATAAGGTAAACTATCTAACCAAAATATTTATATCAGATAAATTAGTACATAAAGAAAGGACCTCACAACCCCAAAGGTATTTTGTACCTTCCAATAATAAACTAAACTATCTAACTCATTAAAATGCTAGAATGCCAAACAACTTAACCTGCCTTAAAAGCAGACTGCTTATAACCGGCTTAAGCCAAAAAAAAAAATCAAACTATAAGAAAAACCTAAGCCCAAACAAGTGGAGCATCATTGACATGGCGTGGAAATTTTGAAAGTAGGGACAAAATTGGCAATTCCTGCTAATACTACGGATCTCGAGGTCTCTTGGTACGCTTAAGTGCAAAAAGCACGGCGGTAGTTCGTATTGCACGACACCCAGCGTACCCTCGCCACTGACCAACTATCCAGTACGGCGTCACGCGTGGCCCGCCCAGCTCACCTGGCGTGAAGGGCGACGACACGTGTGTATCGCTGGTAAGTAGGGACGGTGCATGCTGGGCCCACGGTCAGTGGATAGCTGACCTGAACTCGATCGAAGCCATGTTATTTACCGCTTTCACGGGATCTCAACTGGGCCTAGAGCTCTTGACTACCCGTCTACCGTGCTAAGCTAGCTATGCATGCATAACATGGTGACGTGACAGTGTACTATTAAGGGTGTACTTGGTAGGGATTCAGCTTCTTTAGATTTATGAATCTGATGAAACTGAAAATTATAGCTTCTCCAGATTCGTGAAGCTGAAGCTGTGAGTATATTAAGAGTGTTTAGATAGATCATCTTGTTTACATTTTAGATTAAAAATATAAACATAATTCACTTTATTTTAGCATATAAATTTTAGATTTCAAGAGAAACTGAAATCTGGAGCTCTATCAAACAGATCCTAAGAACATTTGGTACTATTATCACCTATAATTATTCATTGCAATATCAACTATATCATCAAAAACAAAACATTTTTTATTCCACTGAATGGCATTTTACTCCTAGTTCAATCAAGCAAGCAAATGATCTCAATCTCAATCGCATTTATGCTGTCTTATTAAACTTGCTACCATGAAACCAAGACCATGTCCTAAAAAAAGAAGAAAAATAGTCATGGCTACGTGCTAAGGTTACATTTCCATGTTTGTGTCAATTTTGTCCATATGATGTGACCAGGAAATTATCCTCAATGGGCTATTGAGATTTCAAATCTTGTTTTCGGTTGACATCTCGGAGGTGGTCGAAATTCAAAATTTCACTGAGATCTCAGAATTTCAGATAAATTCCAAACTAAATACAAAAATAAAAATTCAAATCTGATTTTTCTGCACCAAAATTCCTGAGATTTCGCCCGGAACTAGCGAAATTCGGTGAAATTGAATCGAGTGAAAAATTGTTCAAACGACGTCAAAATATTTTGAAATTTTTTTGGATAGTACTGACACATTATTAATTTTACATAAAAAATTTAGTTGATGATCAAGACCGTTGAATTTTTAAAATTTTGGAAAGTGCTACTATCTTGATAAAACACTAATAAACAAATTTGAACCGAATGAAAAATAAAACAAATCATGTTAGAAAATTTTCAATTTTTTTGTCATGCTTTCAATGCATTACTAATATTACCATAAAATTTACATGATGATCAACCTTCACGAATTTTTAAAAATTCGGACAGTGCTGCTGTCCTGATAAAAGCCTTACCGATAAACTTTAACTAAATGAAAAATGGTTTAAAATACGCTAGAAAATTTTGAACATTTTTGTGGATGGACCTGATGTATCATCAATATTTTAATAAAATTTTCAAATGATAATTAAGCTTCAAGAATTTTCTAAAATTCTGACACAGTGCTATATCCTGATAAAAGTCTGATGATCAATACATAGATTTGTTTGAGCAACAAAAAAAAGTTAGAATTTTTGAAACTTTTAGAGAAAGGTGAAGAGGCAATTATTAATCTCTCATAAAACATTTTGATAATGATCAAACTCCAGTGACTTCATAAAACTCTTACAATGGTACTATACTATTTGTGTTCCTTGTGTTTTTTATTTTTGAAAGATAATAAATGAATTTCAATGTATCTATAGATTTGATTGAGCAAATAAAAAATATTTAAAATTTTATATAAGGGTTTTTAGGAAATTCTTCAGCTCTTCTAAAAAGTTTGGATCATGATCACACTCAAGAAAATTTATAAAATTTTGAAAAGGTTATTGTCTCAGTTATGTTCATTCTATTTTTGATTTTTTGAAGATAAAAATAAAGTTAAATTATTTTGAAATATTTTTTGCATGATCCTACATTTCTAAAGATAGTACCATAGATTTTTTAGAGCATTATCAAGCTTTCATAATTTTATAAAATTTAACAGCGTTTCTACCAAAATTTTAAAATATCTCAAAATTTTAGTTTTTCAATAAATTTTCATAGAAGATGACTTTCTTGAAGGTTATTGGGCCAAATCTGGTCAAAAAAGTCAAATTCTGATCAAATTATCTGAGATTTCGAAGATGTTTGATGAAATCTCGTCGAGCTTTTTAATATTACTGTAGTAATTTTTTTTTTCAAAAATTTTAATCCAGCCAAGATTTTGGATCCTATCCCCGGCTAGAATATGAGATCTCAGCCAAGATTTATGAAATCTCATCGGTTTTTTAAACCTTGTGGGCTATACATTCCATACAATCTTTAATTGTGCAAGGGTAAAATTCTTACTACCTCCTTGTAAGAAAAGGATTTTACTCAAAGAAGTATCTTTTGGGTTGTGCTAATGATCCTATGGATGGATATCCCAACAAATGTACCATCCCTTACGCCACTTACGGAAGAATAATCCAGACAATTTGCACCCTAGGCCCTATTTGGAAACAATGTATTTTTATAGTTTCTAAGTAATACTATGGTTTTTAAAAATACCATGATATTTTATACCATGAGGTGTTTGGTTACCATGCCAAAAGCTCTGTATTAAAAACCATGGTTTGGTAGATACCATAGTATTTTTAGAGTATTTGAAACTCTACTCCAATCCAAAGTTTTCATGATTTTGGCTAGCTTCTTATCTATTTACACTCAAATACCATGGTTTGTGATGTTGCATCTAAACAGTTGGTAGTTTCAAGTAAAACCATGGTATTCATGACAAAACAATTGCAAACCATAGTATACAAAAACCATAGTTTTGAAATACATTGCTTTTAAACCGGGCCTAAAACGGTGAAAAAACAATAATGCATCCAAAGTTACATGTCCTTTGCACTCGTAGCTTGTTGCATTCGTGCATTGGCATAGTGCAAGTGCAAGATAAGAAGAAATAGTTTGCGTGGTGTCAGCATCATCGACTCACGGTACGTGAATTCGAGTCATCTAAAGAATCAAACACTAATAAACTGTCGCATCTCGGCATATTTGTCTGTTTGGCAGAGTTTCAGATCCTGATTCTTCAGCTTTAGTTTCTGATTCTCTATGGAATCAATTTTCTGATGAAAATGATTCTTATCTGAGAAATAGTTATGAACTTAGTGGGGAGATTTATAACTAGAAGGTTGTGAATCAGGTGGGGAGCAGTTTTTTTTACTCCCAAACTGTAAGTCAAAAAATATAGATCACTTCCTTGAATTTCTATGTGAAGCTGGTTGATTTTTTCTTGTTTGGTAGAGATCCTTAGCTTCTTATGGGAAAGCTGAAGTTGGGAGCTCTACCAAACACACCTTTACGTCACTATGCTCACTCCCTCGCAACAAAATAAACAAATAAAATTTACTGTTCTCTTCATCTAAGTTTATATGGTATATTTTCTCTTGGCATATAGGCCAATAATACATTAAAGATGACTCGACTATACCTAATTATTATCTCTAAGCACTATATTCAACACATGCAGGTAGAGTATATCAAGTAAATTTAGATATTTATTAGAGGTACAAAGGAAACATCACACTAATTTTTTATTAGACATAAAACGTACTTGTATATTTATAAACGGGATGATTCAAAAAATAGGCGTGATAAACGTAAAGGGAGGGAGGGGGTACGTTCAGTGTCTGTACAGTAAAGGGTGCACGTAGCATTCACTCAGCCCACAGAGCAGATTAAACACACCAGTCCAACGAGTCAGTGAGTCCTCCCAGCTGGAGAATTTGAAAACCGAAATTAATTAATCCATCCTCCCATCCCAATTCAAACTTGATCCTCCTCCTCCTCCTCCCCAGAGTCACCCCAGGCAGCTCAGAGGTTTGATAAGTGGACCAGACTACTACTACTACTACCCCCATCCGATTATCTCCACCGAACCGAACCGAACCGCCTCGCTGCCGTTTGCTTCACTCTCACTGCTACCCCCCACTAAACCCACGCTAGATCTCGCCGGAGCCCTAGCCCCTGTCCCCGGCCGCCAGTGACGCAGCGGAGCGGCCTCCCGGATCTCCGATGCCTCGGGTGGCCATGGCGGACGGCGAGGCGAGGGGGAGGACGCTCGGGGCGGTCATCAAGGAGAAGGACGAGGAGCTCGCGCTCTTCCTCGAGATGCGCCGCCGCGAGAAGGAGCGGGGAGCAGCGGCCGACGCAGCGGGGGACGGGCTGCTCCTCCTCGACCCCCCGCCTCCACCCGCCGGTGAGAGCTCGGCGCTTCTTCTGGGCGCGGGTCCCGACCGTTCGCTCTGCTTTGCTCTTGTTTTGCGCGAAACCCTAGCTTACCTGGTTTGGGTCTTCTGTTCCGTGTGGTAGAGCCCAAGGCGACGGCGTACAAAATGACCGGCGGGTTCAGGAGGGCGCCCGGCGGCGCCGACGACTTCCTCAATTCGGTCGGCGGGGACAAGAACGATTACGACTGGTGGGTGCTCCTGCGAGCTTTTACTTGCATTCAGGGATAAATTTGTGGTGTTTTGCTTGTGGGGGAACATAAACATTTCCGCGAGAATGTTTGTTTGGAGCTAATTTCGACTGTACCAGTGTGAATTTTATTCCCGCTCCGTAGTTATGTGGCTGAGGTTGTGAGCTTTGCAGGAGTTTTAGGTGTTGATTATTTGGTGTTGGTGCCCTAAAGTTTGAGCTTTCCATTTCTTTCTCTCTTGGTAAAGTCAGCTTTGTTTAGGTCTATTGTAGATGCGGGAGTCAGAAAATCCCTAGCTGTTGGGGGGTTCTGTTGTAGGTGATTTCAGCTGGTACCCCATGCTTCATTTGGCTAGCTAAATTAATATAGATTTCAAAATTTTGTATAGTTTCATGTGCAGAGAACTATAAGCTTTGGGGTTCTAGCACAAAAGGTGATTTCAGCGGGGTATTTCGATATTTGACACCCAATTCGCATGTCTTTCGGGCTCTGTGTATGACATGTGGGTCCATCTGAGTCAATGATAGTGGGCCAGGGTGTCAAATATTGAAAAATTCGTGTTTAAAGGGTGTCAAATTTCAAAATCTCTCGATTTCAGCTGCTGCTCCGTGCTTTAGCCTGTCAAGTTGTTAATGCAAAGCCGTACAGTTTGGCTTTTGCATAAATTTAGTGATTTTAGTTAGAATTTAGCTGTTCGACCTGGAAAGGTCGGATCTTAGGTGGTTGTTGGAGGTCACAGTTGGTTCTCTTGTTGACCCTGGCTGCTGCTTCTTTCATTGATTGCTTGCCTAATTAATTCTTCCTCATAAAGCTGTGATCTTTGCTTTTAGTTATTGTGCTTTAGGGTGCAATCTGGCCGCAGGTGTGATATCTTCCAAAGCTCTGCTTGTGGAGTTGTCGATTTGTTGGGTTTTAGTTGGTCTCAGTTTCTTATCTTTGCTTTTTGGTTGGTTAACTAGTTAGCACGTCTCTAATGTGGTGTGATCTCTGTGAATTTAGCGCTTTTTTGAAGATGCAGTAGCTGTGTATTGGACACATATTTCAACATTGGATACCATTGTTCTGACCGCCAGATGGTACTTATCTTGGTCCTACTAGTTGATTTGAAGTGTATTTGGTTGGTTTGGTTTGGCTTGTTTGCTAAATGTATGTCATTATTGTCAGTCATCAGTGCATCAGCAGGTGTGAGAAAGGTGTTTTCGGGATGGATAATGAGATATTTTGTTGGGTTCTAGTTGATTTCGGATTTTTTTTAGTTGATAGGGCATTGTGTGTGTGTGTGTGTTTTTTTTTTTTTTTTGCTTGAAGTGCTTTGCTCTCTAGGCAACCATGTTAACACTTGAAGAGGATTTTTTATGTTAAGAGTTTGACTTTTGGATTGCTTGGTGGTGCTTGGTTGGTAGGTGACAGGTGGACTATGGAATAAGTTCACAGGATATTTGTTGGTTCTTGTATGGTTTGTAGAAACACTTGGTTGGCTTCTTGACTTTGTTAGGATGGAATTGTTCTTAGTGGTTAGTGAAGTGTGTTAAAGTGAGTGGTGAAATGGATTTGGGTGGGCACTTATTAATTCATCTGCAGTCTTTCATCCAAAGTGCTCAACATGAGACACTGTATGAGAGAAATAGTTCTGTTACTGCATGAATGTCTTCACAGAACACTTTATTGGTCAGCAAAAATGACCTCGTTACTTCATATTAACATTGCTTTATATGCTAAGTTAGTCAAATACCATTGGATGGTCTCTGATGTCTTGTCAAACTCCACTAGCATGTTACAGATTTTGATCCTTTTAGTGCTTTGTTCTCTATACTCAGATTTTAAGTTCATTCTGCTACATTACACATTTTAGTTGCAAGACACTATTGGCCTGCAGTTTCAAAGTAATTATGAAACCTTCCTCACAGTGAACTTGTTCACTTGCAGGCTTCTTACTCCACCAGGAACTCCACTTTTCCCATCTCTAGAAGCTGAGTCAAAAAAATCTCCAGTGAGCCAAATTGGAACACCAAAGACTCGCCCAACTGCCTTGAAATCAAGGGTGAGCCGTTTGAACATAAGCTGTAGTTTGGTTTCTACGCGATTATCTCTTGTGGTGAATACTTTTCAGCAATGCACATGATTCAGCAAATCTTCCTCTCTTGGTGGATATAAAATGATGAACTAAATCTATACACCATTCTACATATACGATTACACTACTTCACTAGATCTTTTAAGTTATTTCAGATTTTCAAGGGTGAGCAGTCAAGCTCTCCAAAGATAATCCATTGTCTGCTAGACTTCCAACGAAATTCTCTCAGAGATTGTGTCTTTTGATACGTTTGTCATGCATATGACTCGAAGCATGCTTATAGGCTAGACTCTGTTGACTGAAAAGTCCTTTACTTGTTTATATCCTGGAAGCCTGGAAGGTTCAGTGACGAATCCTGTATGGTGTTGGTAATTATTTTCCTTTATTAGAAATTCCTTTAATAATCTACTTTCTGTTTACACTGCTTTCTATAAGTATGATAGGTAGTCATAACCGTTATGGCATTACATCTTCAACTTCATTAACTTTCTATCGACCTGCTCTTGCATGGTATTTCAGCTGGCCAATCAACCGGATCCTCCATCAAGAACCACACTTCCATTGAGAACAGCATCATCGAACAGCTTGAACACAGCTGTGACAACTCGTCGGCCGTCATCATCTGGAGGGCTTACGTCTAATTCATCAAGGCCTTCAACACCAATTGGACGCACTGCCTTGACCACTACATCCAAAGGCTCAAGACCGTCAACCCCTACATCTCGGGCAACTGTACCTGCCAAGACTGGAGGTACTGCCCCTAGATCATCGACGCCCACTTCCAGGTCAACAATTCCTTCAAGGTCAACAACCCCTTCTACAAGGACATCTGGCCCTGCTACCAGGACATCAGTTCCTTCAGGTAGAGCATCAGCACCTGCTAGTAGGTCGTCAACGCCTACTTCAAGATCATCAGTACCTGCTACCAGGTCAACCACACCATCGTCCAGGTCCTCCATACCATCACAAAGCAAGCCTGCATCAAGGTCATCAACCCCAACAAGGCGGCCTTCTGCCCCTTCCACTCAGCATGGTAACTTCGCCGCACCGGTTGGATCTTCCTCAATCTCCAAACCAGGACCAACAATGCCCAAAAGTTCTGCACCAGCAGCAACAACAGTGCCAACACCTTCCAGGGGCAGCTCACCCACTGTCAAATCAAGACCATGGAAACCATCTGAAATGCCTGGCTTCTCGCTTGATGCGCCTCCAAATCTGAGGACATCACTACCAGAAAGACCAACCTCTGTCACCAGGGGTAGACCCGGAGCACCCAGTTCAAGGTCTTCCTCTGTGGAGGCTGGGCCAGCTGCTCGACCAAGACGGCAGTCTTGCTCTCCTTCGAGAGGAAGGACTTTAAATGTTAGCGTGCCATCAGGGAGCTCCATGCCGGCAGTGCGCAGATCACATCTGAATGGAGGTGACAGTGTGAACCCAGTTCAAATGGGCAATAAGATGGTTGAGCGGGTAGTGAACATGAGAAGACTAGTTCCTCCAAAACATGATGATCCAAGATCCAGCCTCAACAGTCTCTCTGGAAAATCATCAAATTCTCCAGATAGCTCTGGCTTTGGTAGGACATTGTCAAAAAAATCACTGGACATGGCACTTCGGCATATGGTACCCTTTACTTTCCCTCAGTTCAGTGAATATCAAAACTCTTTCCATTCAGTTAAATTGAGCCTTTATATTTTTCACAGGACATACGACGCAGCATTCCAAACAATTTGCGGCCTCTTATGACGAGCATTCCAGCATCATCTGTGCATAGTGCCCGGTCAGGATCCACTAGGGTCAGACCAGTAAGTGTTTCGGATTCCCCTCTTGCAACAAGCAGCAATACCAGCTCCGAGCCAAGCGTTAACAACAATCTGATGTGCTTGGACAGTATTTATATTGATGATGAGTTGTGCAGTGATAGAGCAGGACAGTATGGACAATGATTTGCTTCTTTGCTAGTACAAAGTTATGATTCTGATGAAATTTTACGATCACAGAATGTTCAGAGCGGCAGCGCAGAAGGTCATCTCCAAGATGACCTAACGAGCTCTATTCTCATATGTAGGCTCTTTGAGTGTTCAATATTTATCCGGTTTATTCATGTTATGTGGGAGCTGCTCCATGCGCTACTTTACACTGGACCTTATATGCTATTGATAAAAATCTGTCTTTTATGTGTTCGTTCACCACGGAACTTTGGATTAGGCCGACTGATCGAGTCTCCTGAAACCATCTTCGTATGCAATCTGTGCTACACGGTGAAAGTGAAACATGTTCCTCTGTCTGAACTGTGTTGCCTTTTTTTGCTGTATTGCCAATGTAATTTTGTTAGGTGTTTCTTGGAAGTATGATTTTGGACTTGTCAGTTATTGTAGCTCAGCTAACTGAAAGTAGACTCTTAAAACGTTGCAAAGCTTGCTCATTACAATCATATATATAATAATCAGCAAGCAAAGGGATATCAACTACAGGTAGAATACAACCATACTCATCAGAACAATTGAACAAATAATAATTACAGCCAGAACAATGTACTTGAATATTGTTCTACTCTGATCAGCCGTCCTACTACGATACGATGAGAAGACTAGCACACTACCACAAGAAAAGCTCCTGCTTTTATTTTGCTACTGAAAGGACCAATGGAGCGTCATAGGCTCGAAGCGATTATGATCAAGGCAAGGCAAAGATGACAAAACAAAATAGGGAGCCGATAGGTTACATCTCACACATACAATTGGAGGAAGAGAAGCTTGTGAGTTGACTTTTTTTTTCAGAAGTCAAAATCAGTTAGTTGTGATGGGTTAAAGGGGAATGGATACGGTAAGCAGACTAGAAGTCCGAAGAGCAAAATGGCAACGCCAATGCTGATGTATCTGTTCTCAGGATCTGTAATTTCCTCTGAGAGAGGAGCGATCGGTCCCCTCTGCAAGAAGAAGATCAGCACCACCCAGTAGAATGCGACGTCGTTGAAGAGTGCTGCGATTCCAAGCAACCCAATGGTCAAGCTACTGATCCGAGTCGATATCTGTCACAAATGCAAGTTGGGATTCATCATAAAGCATCACAAGTCAAGGATGAGCAAACACACAAGTTCTTCCCAGCTTCAAGTAATCATTAATCATCTCAATAGTTACAATAGCAAAATCTGTACCTTTCTTCCCCACATGGCAAATGCTATGCGGCCACCGTCAAGCTCTCCCACAGGGATGCTGTTGATGGCATTAATCAGGAGACCAGCCCAGGCCCATAAAACCAGTGGGTTGATGGATAGTTGTGTTCCTTCTTTCAGAACATCTCCAAGAATAAGCTTCGCTGTACCAAGGAAAGATTGATCGCGTAAACAAAGTTTTCATAGTTCGACAACATGCTGTTTGTGCACACAACTCAATGCATTCTTGCGAAATTATTCAAGTGCAGGCAAGGTCTAATGAACATCCAGAAAAAAGGAGGATTCCTCATTTAGTTATGAACTTCAGATCAAACACCTACCAAGACCACCGACAAGAAATGATTCATGAAAAACAGTTGGATCTATCACAAGACCAAGGCCATTGCTTGGAGGTAAGACGAAGCCCAGTAGTAAAAGAACAAATCCAAGGGAAAACCCTGCCAATGGTCCAGCAGCAGCTACCTTCAGTAGGTCCTCTCGATTGCGAACAATATTGACAATTCTGGTAATGGCACCAAAAGATCCTATCTACAACAAATAGAACAACGAGATAATCATATGTCATGGTAAGACAAAGTACTGAGCTAGATAAGCAAGCAAAGATGCAAAAATAAATGTTATTGCCAAAACCCAGGCCTACTTCCCAGTATCCCCCATATTTCAAGAGGCCTTTCATAACAGTTGCTTATTTATGCTAAAAGCACATTTCAGATAAAAAAAACATTTCCTTTGCATTAACAAATCTGCAATACAGCCAAATACAAATCTAGTAATCCAGAATATCAGTTTTCCATCAAAGAAAACAAGAAAGGAAATCACCTACAATTGTTTTTCAGAAAATTTCAAATTTTAAAGCTAGAAAGATATCTGATAATTAGAACGTATATTCCTTTGGTGAATTGTAAACCTGCAATCCAGCTTACCTGCCAGCTAGGAACAAAGTATGGTACCGCAAGCTTGATTCCAGTATCCCTAGCAGCAAGGATATGTCCAATTTCATGAACCCCCATTATGAGTGCAGTTACTAGGGCGCCAGAAAGTCCATCTTTCAATAGCTCAAGGTTATCAACTGTTGATCTGTAAGAGAAAGACTCATCAGCAGAAGTTGCAGATTAATGTCTGGCGTACGATATGGCAAGGTACGCGAGGACATCCAGTTTTTCTTTTGTTTTTTTTTTAAGGAATAGCAACATGTAGCTAGAGACACTGCAGTAAAAGCCAGACTTCATCACAACAGGAAGACACAAGTTTTAACATCATATCACCAAGCTCATATCAAATGTCTAGAGGTACACATTGTTTGGCCCCACATGGGACTTCAAAGTTAAATTTGAGCAAGCTTTTTTACACAAGGAAATAGGCACATGTTGCATTTTGAAGATGACATCGAGCTAGAGGAACATGAAAACCTATCACCTTAATTTCTTTAGTAGAAAGAAAGGAATAATTTAGTACAACATAATATGGATGACAATGGTGAATAAATGGAAGAGAAACCTCATACAGCAAGTTGTCCTGTAGCACTGGTACATTTCGAAGCAGCAGAGTGAAGATGGTCACTAATCCAAATGCAGCAGCAGCGAACCACTCTGGGACAGCTGAACATTTAATTTACCAAGTATCAAATCAGTAAGATTCACGCTAAATGTAAATATACCAATACAAAACTCCTAGGTGTCTAACACTTCAGGAAAAAATTAGACCACTCTGGGTAGCGAGTACTATTGTCTCCGCTGGAGGTACGAATAAATTTTCATTACCTGTAGTTTCCGGCGGCAAGGTCTGCCTAGGTATGACTACTGCAATTGGCTTCTCATCTTCTGGGTTGATGAGAAGAAAAATCTTATATTCATCACCAAATTTGTTCTGTTAATAGCCAGGAGTTGCACACAGATGAGATGTACACACATTTCTACAAGCTTAGACTTCTGAAAGGACCACCTTTGCAAGTATCCTATTACCTGTAGCCGATTTGTGATCTTCTCATAACTCTTGTCTGGCTGACCACGTAAATTCCCTTTAAATAGTATTCCGCCCTTATGTAAACAAGTAAAGGTGCTAAATAAAATTTAGTTATTCTAGTCATTTGATATATATTTACAAGAAGTAATTTCAAATCAGAATATAAATTGTATACATGATCAGTTTAACAGCTTAGTCATATTTTGTAAGAGCACTTGGCTTACTTTGCCCAACTGCATGCCTTCTGTTATCACCATGTACGAGTTGAGTATGGATGCAATTTTGTTAACACGATTACTAAGCAAAATATTTGCATGTGATATTGTTATTTCAACGGAATTATTAAAAAAAATCTGATGCACACACAAGAAGGTAAACCATGGCGTTTGAGATATTCACCTCATAAGGCTCCTGACTGGTCACAAAAAATGTGTCAAAACCAAAAACTTGATCCTTTAGAATGTCTATTGTAGCCTTGGGGATCCTAACAGATTCATCAAGCTGTTGCTGCAGATCATTGGGATTTCAAAAGAAAACCATAAGTCTCGTTACCTCATCGAGCTTCAGAGCTCAGAAATAATGAACAACCAAAAGAGTAAAACATCATTTTCTATTTAATAGCCACTCTACCATAGATATTACAAGGAATAAGCAGGATCCCTCTTTGATTTTGGACTCCCACTCAAGTTACGAACATATACACCGAGAAAATTCATGTGGAAACGATTACCTTCATTCCTGGCAAAGGTGAGCCACTAGAAACATCAACAACTTCCACCTTCTCCTATGTTTAACAGAATACTAGAGATATCACGACTGCATTATCAATGTGTACTAGTGATAAAGTTGTGACATCAACTATAAGCATACCTGAGCATCACTGGCAGCAGTAACATCTCCATCAATGTTCTCAATCGTGTCACTGGAGTTTAACAGCTGGGCATTCGGGATTTCATCTTTTGTCTGATGAGGCATGGAAAAACTAAATATTATAGTTCAGTTACATGCTCATGTAGCTAGGAGCCTAGGACTAACAGGTATAAGTAAGGTGTTTTGTGCTAGTCTAAGTACAGGGCAAGTCAAGCCCAACACAAAAGGCAACCTGCTTTCATAGTACAAAAATTTGAGGAATTTTAAGAGTAAGCAGGGTACATTATCTGCATTTGAGTCACTTTCTGCAAGTCCATTTGCTTGTGCCGCACTATCAATTGTAGGTGATGAAGCATTATCTCCAAACTCGTCTTTTTCCTGGAAGAAAGGCAAAAGAATGTTTAATCCTTTTTTTTTTTAACAAAAGTTCAACTTGATTCACAATTCTAGATTTGATTTTTAGCTACTTAACTCCACAGCTTTCTTCATTTTTCATCCTCTCCATCGACTTGTTTAATATAATCACATGTGTATACATGAAAACATGATTTGTACATTTTGATGACGGGTCTATGGATCAACAGGGTAATGAATACTAGGGCATTGTTAGGCGTTCCAAAGCAATATTATATCAAGATGAATGAAAACACCCTCGTTTCTGATTCATAAATTACGGTTAATTCAAGAAGTCGGTTAACTGAAAGGGGAAAATCCTGTACCTCGTCGCCATTGCCTTCGGGCTCAGTCTCAGTCATTGCTCGGCATGCAATCCTTCGACTCCTCAGCCTTCAATATTGTACATCAATGGTATTAGAAGCAATCAAATTGATTGCTTGATGATTCCTGGTTCAAACAAAACCAAGAAAAGCAACTGGCCTGTGCCCAGCAAGCGGGAGGGAGCAGAGCGTGAGCGAGAGGCGGGCGCACCCCGCGCCTCCGCTCCTCGCTGGCACGGTGGTCGAAGCGAGGAGGAGGCGATGGAAGCATCCGTACGCGGCGGCGGCGGCGGCCAGCGGCGGCGGGGAACTCATGGCGGGCAGTCGCGGCCAGTGGAGGAGGACGCGCGGCTTATCTCGTTCTCTGCTCTCCTCTCCTCTCTTCGGAGGAAATAGGAAATCTTTTCTGCGGCGAGGATTTCACTCCGCACGAATCATAAAGCAGAAGCCATTTAATATCAGTTTATCTCAGTGATGGCCGGCCAAGACACCATTTTTGGCAATTCGCCGTCGTCTCCTGGACACGAAAGAAGAGTAGGGCTCTACATACAATTGCCGCCGCCACCCGCCGGACCAAGAAACCTCTCGCCCTTATCACCAGCAAGCGGCACGAAGAGCTTCCCGGTGGCAGGAAGGCGCAGTGTATCCCTCTCCCTCTTCTCCGATGTCTCCAACTGCCGGTATGTCTCTGCTTCTTTACCCCACTGCTGCGGTAGCCATTACATTAGTTCTAAGGTTGTACCGAGTTCTTGTTTCCAACCATGAACTGTACTGTGAGATCATTGGCTCAAGATTTCTAGTGTTGAACACCCAGGGAGCTCCTCAACCTTATGCAGTCAGGGAAGCTGGAGCCGGAGGTTGCTTTTCTCAATGCATCGCCGGTACGTTCTGTATACTAAATCAGCAGTTGGAATTGATGCCATCAGTTGTGCATGTCTTTTATGACCAATTAAATTAGTCGATATATCAGGTGCCGGATGTGTCCCCTGTTCTAGCGGCGGCTCACATGGTTCTCCTTTCCAAGTCGAGGGAGTCGCTGACCACAAGAACACTGCATTCCCGAACTTGCCTACAACTAATCCGGCTTGAAGCATGTGGTTACTCTAGCTGTTGTTGATTTTACATGATGGTATTGTTATAATTCAGTTTGTTGACGGTTCGAGTGATTTTTGGTTCCAGATAACAGAGTCCCCGAAGCGACGTGGGATCTCTGACGACACGACTTACATCCTTGCAGCTCGTTTTGGGTGCTTCTGATGAGGGGGTTGTACGATGTTCACGACGCCCATCTTCTTCTTTTTAACTATTTACAACACCCATCTTATTCAGTTATGGTTTTGAATCAGTTAGTTGCTTCCTAGTAACCCAGTATGAATTGACCCCGATTACATTGGCTCTGTTTAGTTTGTTGATAAATTGAACTGACTAGCATATGTGAAATGTTAGTGGGTCCAGAGTCCGCACACTACTTTGAATCATTAGAGCTACGTAGATTTGCAACATTTTAATTGCCTTTTTGTGGGTATTTTTTAAAGATTGATAGGAGCTCTACCCTTCATTCAAGTAGACGAGAAGAACAAAAGTATCGTTACAGCTAGCAGGCTCAACTCCACGGCAAGCTTAGCCGTACGGGAAGACAAACAACCAAAACACTGGAGGGGACTAAAACAATAAGAAACCTAGGTTTAGGAAGATACGACAAACACAGATGGCCACAACCATAAAAAGAGCGATGATCTGTAGGGGAAGAGCACAACTAGCACTACACCGAAGTAGATCATGCAGTAGGCAACTTTGGAGACGTGCGGACATCAGTTATTGCCCTGGATATAATATGCACTAACTAGAAGATCACCATCCATGATCCAATCTTGTGCAAGATCAGACACTCTTTGTGGACCTGTGTTGAGCATTACCACCATGATGGCCTTCTGCTAGGTATACTCTGCTTAGCACTATTAGCGCCCCTGGATGCACTCATTAGATAGTGCCAAACTTTGGTTTCTAACACCGTTAAAAATGCGATCAAGCACTGACCGCACTGTTTGATATAGGTTGTTAAAAATTCTATTATTTCTCTCCTTCCATAAGTTCCAAAAAGCATAGATGAGAACGCCATCCGCCTATTTTTGCCGTTGCTTAGGAATGTTCTGGCGGATAGAAAGCCACCAATACTTAGTGCACTCCCCAGGCTATGGTAGCCGGTGAGGAACCTGTACCCAATGGAGCACCCTCCTCCATATTTGTTTTGCAAATGGACAGCACAACACGAGATGTGTTGCTGACTCTTGTTCTGATCCACATAGAGGACAGAAGGAACTATGAGGCCATCCTTTGATAACCAGTTTATTGGCCGTTAGTATTCTATCTTGGATGAGCAGCTATGCGAAGAACTTGCACTTGTTTTCTATTTTCGTTTGCCAAATAATTTTATAATTGTGGTCCGCCACAAACCCCTAAAACTGTATCCCGTAGGCAGACCTCGATGAGTATTCTCCATTTGCCGTCCATCTCCAGATAATCTCGTCTTGAATATGAGAGCGCGAAGTGACCCTCGGACGGCTTGCCATAAACGAATGAATTCATCAAGCTGCACTTCAGTTGTGATCCTCCGTAGATGCCTGATCCAGTTGCCACTATCAAGTTCGTCGTGAACTGTTGCTCCCTTTCTGCGGACCACCTGGAAGCATGTGGGTGCCAAGTCCTTTGGGCATGCTCCTTGGAGCCAAGGGCAGGTCCATAATTTTGTAGTACCGCCCATTTCCTAGGATAATCTTAATGCTTGTGTTGAACAAGCTTTGATCTTTGTCATTGCAAGGTAGGTCCGTCCCAACCCATAGCCTTTGCTGCCCTTTCCATTCAAATCACAGCCACCAAACGCGAAGCGCTTGTCCAAACCTTATGAAGTCCTTTATCCCTAGCCCCCCTAAGGACTTTGGTCTGCACACCTTGGTCCAATTTACCAAGCAATGACCTCCGTGACATACCTGTTGGCCCCTCGAGATGAAATTTCTTCGCAACTTGTCGAGCTTCCAAATCACCCATTTGGGCAATGGAAACACTGTCATGTGGTATTTTTTAGATAAAGGAATAAATTCCGGTCTCTGCAGAATGCATACGACCAAGATACAAAGTTTTCCAGCTATCAAGCTGAACTGAAATAAAGGAAAAAGATTACAAAATATCAAAAACAAAGCCTATTATTATTTCGCCATCCATTCTTGGCAAAAATTTCTAATGCGACAACTTCCAATGCTCTACTGACCAACCGGATGCGCTCCTTTGAGTTCTCATGTTGCAACTGTGCCCAGAATCGCAACCAGTATGTTCCCCGAAAAATTGCCTGCAAACAAGAAATATATTGTTTGTTCTCAAAGAGTACATCATTGCGTGTGCACCAAATAGCCCACAAGAGAGCTGCAACCCCCGCAAAAATTAATCTTTTTGCTATCTTATCAAAGAGTGATAACCAATGTCCAAACATATGCGTAATAGAGCTTGGTGGAGTTAACCCAGTAGCGATGTGAATAATTCGCCAAATATTTTTGGCATGCTGGCAATCAATGAACAAGTGCTTTATTGTTTCAGTGTTATTACAAAAACAACATTTATCACTCCCTGTCCAATTCCTTTTAGCTAAGTTATCTTTCGTTAAGATCACTCCTTTCTGAACATACCAAAGGAAAATCTTAATTTTCAAAGGAACCTTTAATTTCCAAATGAACTTACTAGCGAAAGGAGTACCATGATTCATTAGATAATTATACATAGACCTTATTGAGAATTGACCATGTCTATGAAGATCCCAAGTGAAGGTGTCCCTTCCATTTGTGAGATGAATATGAGCTACTTTTGCTACTAGGTTATACCACGATGTCAATTTAGTCCCCACCAAAGCACGACGAAAGGTAATATTTGGTGGCATTTGCGTCATGACACTTGCCACCGTGCTATGCGGAGAATTGACAATGTTAAATAATCTAGGAAATTGCGCTTTGAGTGGTTTAGATCCCACCCACTTGTCTTCCCAAAACCTAGTTTGTGAACCATCCTGTATATGAAATGTTCCACAATTTAGGAACTCGTCCCTTACCTTCAGAAGCCCTTTCCAAAAATGTGAATCCCAAGGTTTAGTATGCACCTGAGATAAACAATTTGAACTCAGATATTTATTCCTGAGCAAAGTCTGCCATGTCCCCTCCTCATTTATTAATTTAAATAACCACTTACTTAGGAGACATTTATTTTTGATTTCAAGATCAGTTATTCCTAAGCCTCCTTGATCTTTGGGACGACATAAAATATTCCATTTTGCAAGTCGATATTTTCGCTTGTCATGATTGCCCTGCCAAAAAAACCTGGAACGATAAAAATCCAGTCTTTGACGGACACCCTTTGGGAGATCAAAGAAAGACATCATGAACATAGGAAGGCTACTTAGCACTGAATTTAAGAGAATAAGTCTGCCCCCGTAAGAGAGATGTTTGGACTTCCATGTACTTAGTTTGCGTTTGAATCTATCCTCGATTACACTCCAATCCGCATTACAGAGCTTATGAAAATGCATCGGGATACCTAAGTATCTAAACGGGTAAGATCCAATCCCGCATCCAAACAAATTAGTATAAGAATGTTCATAAAGCTTGGCTTCACCAAAGCAAAAAATTTCACTTTTATGAAAATTAATCTTCAAGCCTGATAATTGTTCAAACACACTGAGCAATAACTTCATATTTTTAGCTTGCTCAATATCGTGATCCATAAATAAAATAGTATCATCTGCATACTGCAGAATAGATAAACCATCTTCTATCAGATGGGGAATCACCCCTCTAACCTGACCATCTTCTTTTGATCTCTTAATCATTATAGAGAGCATGTCCGCCACAAGATTAAAAAGAATAGGTGACATAGGATCGCCTTGCCTAAGTCCTTTCTTGGTCTGGAAATAGTGTCCAATGTCATCATTAACTTTGATGCCCACACTACCTCCAACAACAAACTTTGCGACCCACGAGCACCATTTTTGGCAAAATCCCTTCATGCGAAGGGTTTGCTGAAGAAAAGACCATTTAACCTTATCATATGCCTTTTCAAAATCAATTTTTAGAATCACTCCATTGAGTTTCTTAGATTTCAATTCATGAATAGTCTCGTGCAATATCACAGCACCCTCCATAATATTCCGACCTGGCATAAAAGCAGTTTGTGATGGTCGAACCACTTTGTTAGCCACTCCCATAAGTCTATTTGTAGCCACCTTAGTGAATATTTTAAAACTCACATTTAACAAACATATTGGTCTGTATTGCTGAATTGTTGTTGCCTCTTTAACTTTAGGCAGTAAAGTAATTATTCCGAAATTGAGGCTATACAACGGTAAACGGTCGAAATAAAAATCAGTGAACAACGCCATCAGGTCCGCTTTTACAATGTCCCAGAACACCTGATAAAATTCCGTAGGGAAACCATCAGGACCGGGCGATTTATTATGTTCCATCTGAAATACCGCCTCTTTCACCTCCTTTTCAGTAAAAGGTTCAATGAGAGTCATTTTCTTCCTTCGTTACTTGAGGGATATCTAGATGCTGATTTTCCACGAGACTGAAATTATTTTCCTCCGGTGGCCCAAACAACCCTCGATAATAGTTTGTGATATATGCTTTTAATTCAGCATCACCCACTATTACTCCATCTTCTTGATCCAACTTAAAGATATGTTGTTTTCTATGCTTGCCATTAGCAACTAAATGGAAATATTTTGTATTATTGTCCCCTTCCAAGAGGTTTTTGGTTTCAGAAATGCTAGAAAACGGTATACCGTTGGGAATCAATTCCAACGGTATACCATGGTTCATTAGGTTCGCGGGTGAGTTTCATTACTAGATTTCACGGGTAAGTTTCATGATGTCTCACGGATAAGTTTCATGGGTTTCGTGAGGTTTCAAGTTTCATAAGGTTCGTGTTTCATTAAAAAAAGTTTAGCATGTGCTGTCTGATGAAACCTTTGGTTGAAACTTAGCTATGAGACTTTGTTTTAATGAAATACGAATCTTATGAAACTTGAAACCTCATGAAACCCATCCGTGAAACATCATGAAACTTACCCGTGAAACCTAGTAGCGAAACTTACCCGTGAACCTAATGAACCGTGCTATACCGTTGGAATTGATTCCCAACGGTATAGCGTGTGGTAGTTGCTCTCTTTTGGTTTTCGCTCTCTCATACCATTTGATTTCTTCTTCCCTCAACAAGTGGACAAGTCGCTCATTTAGGTAGTGCTTCAGGTTTAATTCCTGAGGAGAAAGTATCGTCCACTCTGCCTTTTTGTCAAGATCATCAATCATTGAAATTAACTTCTTCTTTTCCTTTCTGTTATGGCCAGCTGTATGTTTGGCCCAACCTCTCAAAAATTGACGAAGAGATCTCATCTTAGTCTGCCATCTTTCGATCGCAGTGATCCCTCTTGTCTCTGATTGCCACTTATCAGCAACCAAATCATAAAAACCCTCTCTAATCAACCAACCCCGTTCAAATTTGAAGAAAGGTGCCTTTCTATTATGGGTAGAAGCACCAGTACTCAATAACAAGGGTGTATGATCAGAGTTACTTCTATCTCTAGCTTGGACCCTCGAAAGTGGGAATTTTTGCTCCCACTCAGTAGAAGCCAAAACCCTGTCTAATTTTTCAAAGGTTGGATTATCCCCACTACTTGCCCAAGTGTATTGGCGACCAGACATATTTATCTCTCTGAGATTGAGAGAATGAATAACCATATTGAAAAGATTTGGCCATTTTGAATCAAAGTTGTCCTTGTTTTTATCCTCAGGGCTACGCATAATATTAAAGTCCCCACCAATAATATACGGCAGAGACTCTTTATTACACATACAAGCCATCTCTGTTAAGAAAGACTCCTTATGTTCATGTTGTGCAGGTCCATATACTGCAATTAGAGCCCATTTGAAGCCATCATCTTTATTTCGAAGTGTAAACTTTACATAAAAATTCCCTTCGTCAATTGCTCCAATGTCAAACACCCTTAAATCTACCCCAAGGAGCATTCCCCCCGACCGACCATGCGGTGCTATGCAATGCCAAATAAATTCTTTGCCACCACAAAACTTTCTAAGGGTTGCATCTGGGAACTGATCCCGACCCGTTTTCATAAGAGCAATAAAATCTATTTGCTCCTCTTTAACCATATCCTCCAAATACACATGTTTAGCCAAATCTCTAAGACCTCTGCTATTCCAGAATAACCCTTTCCTGTGTTTGATTAAGCGTCTTGAGCTCCCATTGAGCAGAACTCTGGATAAGGACGTCGCAAGGATCATTGCGATCCAATTCCTCCAACGTTGGCTGAAGCCAATATGCCGCAAGAGGTCTAACATGTACTCCCAACTTACTGAATCAAAGGCCTTTGCAATGTCTAGCTTGATGAAGAGGCTTGGGATTCTTCTCCTGTGTAACTATTTGATTAAATTGTTGGTGTAGAGGAAGTTGTCCTGAATCAACCTGATGAATGAAATTTGGTTGTTGGATACAATGTCCTGAAGGAAAGGTGCGAGCTTGTTTGCCAGAAGCTTTGAGAAAATCTTTGCAACGCTGTGTATGAGACTGACAGGCCTATACTCTGAGATCCTCGCTGCATCCTTCTTCTTGGGTAGCAGCATTATATTTGCGGAGTTAAGGAGGTGCAGACTGCGACCGTTGAGGCTGTGAAGCTGCTGGATCATTGCCATTAGGTCGTCCTGGACGATCTCCCAGCATTGCCTGTAGAACATCCCGATGTAGCCATCCAGGCCCGGCGCCTTTTCCGGGTGCAGCGAGAAGATGACCTCCCTCACTTCTTCCAAGTGGAAAGGGCCATCTAGACTCGTGAGATCATGGTGTTGCATGCCCAGTGCGTTCCAGTTGAGCGTGTGAGTTCTCTGTCTTTTCATACCTAACTGTTGTTGGAAGGCACGAAAAAGCTCGTCCTGCTTATCTTTTGTGGTGCGTAGGATGCCCGTATCCGTCAGGAGCGATTGGATATGATTCTTCCGCCTACGCGCATTCGCTTTCATATGGAAGAACTTGGTGTTCGCATCTCCCTCTCTGATGAAAGTCAAACGAGAGCGATGTCTCGGGCAAACCCTCTGAATGGCTGCCAAACCTAGTAGTCTATTTCTTAGCCTGGTTCGAAAAGCCCATTCTTCATCCTGAGTTGCCTACTGTCCTGCGCCCTGTCAAGTTGATAAATAAGTTCACTGGCCACAGCGAACTATAGCTTAAGGTCTCCCATGTTGTTTCTGCTCTAGAAGTGAAGTGCTTTGGTCGTTCTCGATAGCTTGATGTGAAATCTGAGCACAGCGTCCTGTGATTGTATCGATGCATCCCATGCATACTGAACGACTCGAAGGAAGCCTGGCAATTTTGTCCAGAACGCTTCAAACCTGAAGCCGGAGAATTTTTCCGACTGACATGGCCGTCATCGAGCAGCATAGGACAATGGTATGAGGCAAGGGAGGAGAGAGCTCGTAGATGACAATCCGGGAATAGCAAGTCCCACTCCTTCGTGCTAAAAATTCTGTCGACCATGGTCAAATTCTGGTTTTCCCTGTCATTCGCCCATGTAAACTTCCTCCCGTTCAGTCTGATTTCCTTTAGCTCCAGGTCATCTAACTCTATTTTTTGAACGCCGCCATTAGTCTCTTGTTTAGACTGCCCTCTTCTGGCATCCGAGAGACTGAAGAAGCTTGATGAACATGCGGTAAGGACCCCCCTCTTGTGCCCCTTGACGGTAGGAAACAAAAATTTTCCTTGAAGCTACGGCCTAGAATTTCTCCTACCAGGTCGTCCTGAATGAGTTGCAGTTTCGTTTCCTGCAGGCAGACCACAGTCGCTTTGGTTTCTTTGACTAGCTCCCTGATGACGGCTCTCTTAGCGGAGGAGTTTAGACCTCGCACATTCCAGTTTAACAGGCGACAGTGTTGCTGCGACATTGGCTAGAATGTAGACTCACCTGTATCCTGCTGGCCTGCTCCGTACCTGGTTTACTGCGAGTGTAGCAGAAGACGTTTGTCTCGGTGAAATGAGGTAGCCTGCTAAAAGTTTGAGAATTTAGCCAGCTGGCCACAGGCAACGAGCTACTCGAAGAACAAAAAACGCAGCGAAACATAGATCACACCGGACTGAAATCACTGGTTGGCAGGACCAAGCATACGGGAGGACATAACTGAAGAGACCACACCAACGGGACCAGACAAACTGGGACAACACAGGGCACCCTTGGGCAATAACGGGGCAACCCCACGGAACACAACGCTGAAACATGCCTGATCCGGGCATCCCTTGCCGCACTTGAGAGCATGCATGGAAGAAGAAAAGGTAACTGGGCTAACGAACATGGAAAGTGACATGATGCCAACGGCGAGGTGGGCACTGGGCCGGGCTATTTTGGGCCGGCACGAGGCACGCCCGACCCAGTCCGACTCACGGTCCCAAGACGCGATCTTTGTTCCAAAACAGTAGGGCCGCGCATCATGTTGTTCGGTAGTCTTGGAGCCCGCTAACTGGCATGATGGGCGGCTGGCTGGCATGATGATCCGGGCCGTGCTTGGGCAGCACGACAAACAGCACGCACATGTGTTGTATGTGTGGGTGAGCAGATCAAGGAATAAAGGAAGAAAACTATGGATGGACTGGAGAAAAGAAAGGGAATGCATCTATGCGTTGTATCATTGTATGTGTGGGTGAGCAAATCAAGGAGTATATGCATGGCTGCATGCATGTGACTAGAAGGAGCAACTGAATCAAAGAAATCGAGAAAAATAAACACAATAGGATTTTGTTTCGACCGAAGAAAAAGAGTCTTAAATAGATAAAAAAAGAAATCAATTTGTGATCATTTTCTCTTGTAGTAATAATATAAATGGGCCGGATCTGGACCGGCACAGCACGAAGCGCAAATGGGCCGTGCCTGGGCTCGCCGAAAACAAGCCAGGCCACCCCGGCCCGGCACAACGAGCACGATGGGCCGTCACGGCCCGATACGGTTTAAACCCGAAGCACGATAGGCCCAATGCCCATCTACCAAAGGAGCATAAGGAACGCAGAACCACCAACCAAACACAAACTCGTCCGGCTTCCTATCAGTTCGCCGCGATCTCCCAGGATCCTACTCCTGTGGCGTCTGCAAGGTCAGGTTTGTCCAGGAGGCCGGGTAGCCCAGCGAAAGCCTCCATGATCTCCGCGGTAAGCGGCTTGTTGAAAATGCGTAGGTAACGCTGTAGCACATCATCATCCATCTTACCATCTGCAGCCAGAAGACCTAGTTTTTTTGCAAGATGCTGCTGTGCTTTCTCAGTTGCTGTCAGTTTTGTGGAGTACTTGCTCACGAGGCGTGCGCTTCTTCTCCCCTGGTTTTTGCCGGTGTTCTTGTGCGTGGTCACACCTGCCGGGTCAGTTAATAGGGGTGCCGACAAATTGGCCTGTGTGGATTCACAGAACGCCTGAATGGGCTGGTCATCTGTATGATGAACCTCCCCATTGGCCGGCTTGAGCTGAGAAGAGTTAAGCTGCAACTGCACAGCTGTTTGTTGTGCCTCCTCTGCCATTGGATCATAGGTAAGATCACGGAAGTGCATCCCATTGAATCTATGCGCAATCATCTGTTGGAGGCCTGAGGATAGGCATCTTCCTGACTCATGAACCGAGCCTTCGCTGGGTGTTTCTGTGAGTTTTTCCTGGGTCTGGCTACTGATTACCTGTGGCGCCACGTCAAACCCCGCAGAGGCTTTGTGTTGGTCTGTAGCTCTGCAACGATGAAGCCAGCTTCGTGCAGCAGGGGGGCGACCGCCTGGATGTACCGCGCATGGCGTGTAATGCCCTCGATGCAAATGCGAGCCTTGTACCGGGCCTTAGCCGCCTCTGCCTGGACGAAGCGCGTCCAAGGCGTCACCTTGAAATCGATACCTTCCTTCAGGAATTTCGATTCTGCAAGCATCGCATTCCGCAGTTCGACTGAGCTGCAGCGTATAAAGTAGCTACTGGGCGCATTGACGGCAACGTTGAAGTCATCCCTGTTCATGTGGAGGTGATCTGCAAGAATACGCTGGATCTGCCGCTTGTTGGTTTCCTGGTCCCCCAGGGTGAAGACAATGGCTGCGTACCATCCAGTCGCGCACCGCAGTGGGGATCTTTAGCCGAGATCTCATTCTGCACGCCGATTCCCCTATGTATGTTGTTCCAACATATATATTGATCATAATGTGCCAAAATTACCTATCCTAGTAATTTGCATAGCGATGTGGAAGAACTGCAGAAATATATCTGCAAGCACTGTCTTGAAGATCTGAAGGGGCATGTGTCCCTCTCCCTCTCAAAGCAGGCTTCTCTAAATCTTTCAAAAATACAGTGTACATGATTTGAACAAGTAATGTTACTGTATGTGGTGTTCTTTCAAAAGTTCTTACCGTGTGTAACCTTGAACTTTGCTTCGTGTGCGGCAGATTTCTGCATGCACCCTCAGTTCCATGCCATTCTGTTTCTTATACATTTGCCTGTGAGTTACCATCCTTCTGATTGGAGGAATTCAAACGACCATTGAAATGAAGATTGTGACATCGCAGATGAAAGCAGTGGAAATACTCATCAGCGGCACCGAGATTGTTCTAGCAGAATTGGAAATAAGAGCAAACCAGCAACAGATCCTGCAGGTTTTTAGTTGAACTTGACACTAGTAATATGCTAATATGGTTTTCGTGATAATTATGTATTCTGATTCTGAGTGTCGTATTGGTTTTCCTTTTCCTGTTGGCAGCATTATAAAACAACTCCCCAAGAAATATCTATATACAAACTGCTCGATGCAATTGTATGCAGGATTGCTGCCCGAGACGTCCTCTGAGGTCTTGAACAATTCTCATTAGACTTTTTCCACCGGTGCACATTCAATACTCTGGACAAACATTGCATCGGTTGCACCTCTCCTTCATGGTTAAGCTTGTAGCAGGTTGTTTCAAGCTCCAACTGTTGAAATGTATAATAACAACATGTAGTCCCGGATGTTGCAGCTCTTATTAGCCTTATGCAGGACAACACAGCAACAATTAAATATTTGTAAGGTCATCTTATTCAGATTCCGTGCAAGCATCCAGAAAACATTTTTTTGAAACGGGCACAACCAGTAAACATGTGTTGTTGACTCATAACTTACCTTTCAGTGACATCACAGACCAAAAGTAAAACCTGTGCAGGATGTGCGACCAATAGGTTCGATTAGGGGTGAAAACGGGTCGGATACGGGTGGATATTGCTCTTTCCGTATCCTAACCTATATTTTTTTTCCGGATTCGGAACCGGATACGGATACGGATTCGGGTTATTCGGGATATAGATATGGGACGGAAACGGATAAACATATACGGATAATGCACGCATACATAGAGTAATCTATATTGAATTAAAACCATATGAGTACATGACTATATTAACAAATTATATATCAATCAAACTCAATAAACATCGTAGAAAGAATATGCTACTTGAGGATCAATAGAACCAACTAATTGTTAATATAAATGGGCTGACATGGAAAAAATATGATAAAAATGGGTTGGGCCTTGCTGATATCTGAATAGGAAAAATCCAAATATCCGATCCGATATCCAAATAGGAAAAATCTGAATATCCGGATATCGGATGCTCAGGATCCGGTCCCGAATCCGGATTCAAGTATCCAAATCCGGTTCCGGATCTGACCGGATAGTAAAATCCGGTCCTGACCGGATGCGATCTTGAATCGGGCTGGAGATATTCAACCCGTTTTTATCCCTAGGTTTGATGGTTTTATGGAACCGAAAGCTTAATTGGCCCCTTTAAAGTTCTTTTTTTTTTAACAAATCTAGCCCCACACATGAATTTGCACATTTCACCCATCCCCATAGCGGAAGGCGCGACAGTTGATACCTGTCCCCTACCGCACCCAGGAGCGCGGAAGGTGGCCAACGGTAGAGCAGAACGAGCTACAGTAGGAGCGTGTTGGAGCACGAAGGGGAGCACTGCGGTGCTCCGGTAGCGCGAGAGGAAGGAGCAGCACCCCAGCTTGCCCAAGGCCACCTGCTACGTTGCCGTAGCTAGGCAGCGCCCTCCTCCCACTCTCATGCTCCAGCGCCACTCCCCCGGTCACTCACCCTACCACGGTGTCAGTCACCTTCTATGCTCCTCGGGTACAATAAGGGATAGATTTTACTTTTCGTAGTGGGGGAGGGGAACAAATTTGCAAATATATATGCATGTGGTTTTATGCACACGATGATGTGGTACTGGTATGTTGTCTCCAACTCTCCATATAACAGTTGCTTGTACTCTGGATGCCCTGGGTTCACGTGTTGCTGGGACAGCGCTGCCTTTGTTCTGTCCTAAGGGACTATGGACAGGAATTTGGTTAGCTGCCCGGCATTGCAGCTGTTCCTACTGCACATGCCAGTTTGCCAACAATTTTTTTTTTGGGGGGGTATGAGCTATCTTGTAATTTTTCATGAAGGCAAAAAAAAAATCTACTGGGTTCTTTCTGTTAGATTTTGGGGGGAAAAGGAAAAGGCCGATAAATTGTTTTTTGAAAGATTAAAGCCGATAAATTGTTTTTTGAAAGATTAAAGCCGATAAATTGCATTATGTGGGACAAAAATAAAAAAGGAAAAATATGTTGCTCTCTAGTTTGAGATTTGAAGAAATTGTCAAGCTGAAGCTCCTAGGTAACTATCGAAGATAAATAATTTCACTGCTTGCAGTGTGATCAAGTGAAGGCACCATCAGTACCAATGCCAAAAAAATAATTTCACTGCTGGGGATAACTTTACTTCTTGGGGCAATGCCAAAAGAATTGAAGTATTATACCAGTTAGGATTGAGAGAAGATGGTAAGTCAAAATTAGCAATTTGGCAATGGAATTACATAGTATTTTGCTCGGGCATTATTCGCGGAAATCCTGTGTCAAAAGCATCTATATTCAAGTGAGCCATATTGAATCCAAAAGACGAACCGCAGAAAAATATTTGTATCATACACTCCTTTTTTTTCTTTGATATCTGCAGTAAGTAATGTGACTTTCTCTCATCCATTCTTTTATTGAGTCGCTCTCTTATCTTCTCCCTAGTCGACTCACCACAAGCGCAAATGTTGATCCATCACTTTCACAGTTTCACTGCATTGAAATCCCCATGTTTGCAGGAGAAAGGATGTGCTCTTGTATAGTACTGTAGCACACTAGCATTGACCTTTCTTTTTTTTTCACCCTTTCTGTAATATCTATGTTGCTAAGAAAAGGTATTCTTCTCGATGTAATGTTTTTGAAATTAATAAAGCTTTCTTTATCCAAAAAAGAAAAGGTATTCTTAACATTGCCTATGTTTAGCGTGATAGCCAGTACTAAAGCCAGGCAGGAACTCATCTGCACACCTGCACATCACTGGAGATTGGGTGTGAGATTTATAAGATCCACAAAGCCCCATTCAGTTATTTCAAAAGAAAACTATGATTTGGCAGAAGAGAGGAGATCTTGGAGGAAAAAAAGGCATATGCTTTGCCTAGTTCCCAGCTGGTTCCCTTCAATTCCCTCCAATATTCTCCTTGCCCCCAACGGAATATCCCGCAAATTCCAACTCCATTCCAACCCCTCTCTCTCTCTCTCCCTCTCTCTCTCTCTCCTCGCTTATATACGCAACACGAACTCGCTCTCTTTCTTGGTCCAGCTCAACACCAAGCACAGAAAGCACACGACAATTGCACAGTGTACGCCGTATACGCTTACACGAACACTTAGCAGAGAAGGAAAAGATTCTTCTTTTATTCTTGGTTTCTTGCGGTTGCGGGGGGGTGGCAATGGCGACTGGTGCTGAGATCAAGGACGACCTGGAGGAGGCGCCGCCGCTGCTCCTCGACGACGCCGCGCGCCCGCGCCGAGTCGCGCTCTTCGTCGAGCCGTCGCCGTTCGCGTAAGAATTTACTCCTGCGGTCCTGCCTGTGTCGTCCTCTTTGCTTTTGTCTGGGTTGGGAAAGTTCTTGGCCTTGTGTACATTATTGGCTGGATCGATGGGATTGTTCTTCAGGGAAAAGTTGGGAGATTCCACTGGGAGTAAGCTCTGATGCGGCGTCCTTCCTAGGTTTCTTCGTTTGTCCAAAAAGCTGGGGTCTTGGGAAACGTGAAGATAGGATAAAAATTGATTATGTTTTCGGTGAATTAAGTGTGGCTGTTAAAAAGAAAATAGTTGAGTTTTTTTTTTAAAACAACGAAATTGGTTGAGTTAGTACTTAGTACAGTGTGCGAAGAACGGGAAACGAAACATTTGTGCATTGCATTGATCAGTTATTGGGCGTGGCAGGAAAAAATTGCATTCTTACTGCTTATGAAGGGAGAAATGGTTACTTTTGGTGATTAAACTGATTTTGCTCATATGCTTTCACATTTTTAACAAGTTTGCCTTTTCCATTTTGCAGCTACATCTCTGGGTATAAGAACCGGTTTCAGAACTTCATCAAGCACTTGCGCGAAATGGGGGATGAGGTACATTTCTTGCCGTCCTTTGGTTGGTTAACAATGGAGTTGTACAGATGTGGTAGTTATAACACAAAATTAGAAGGTTTGTGGATAGTAAAATAGTAGTAGCGTGACTTAATTTGGCATCCTGTTGTGCTTTGCAGGTCATTGTTGTGACCAACCATGAGGGGGTTCCCCAAGAATTCCATGGTGCCAAGGTTATTGGTTCATGGAGGTAAGTTCTGAAGAATAAAGATGCTTGTTATTTCTTAGGATATTACCCCTACTAGAAGTTTGGGCAATAGCTTCTGAAGGACTCAGTTTTGGTTAGGGACTTAGGGTTGTTTCAAAAAGGAAATGGGGACCACCTAATGAGTACCAGCACTACCCTTAAAAACTTTTAACTGCTTCTATGAACCATAGTGAATTACTCAAAGTTATAGAGAATTCAAATTGTTATACACCTTGGAACCATCTCTTTCTAGAGTATGGTTAGGTGTGAGCCTTTTAGGGTTAAGGACATATTCTGTTAGTGTAACTCAAAACTTATCAATGAATGCAAGTACTACACAGGTTTATGAATTTATTGAATGATAGAACAGTCGAGCTGGAATAGATTGGTAGTGCTGTGAATAATTTGATTGAATCACATGATCTGTAATGCCTTTTGGTGGCATATTCTAATGCTTAGCTGTTTTCTCATCCTGTCCAGCTTTCCATGTCCAATGTATGGAAAAGTTCCTCTCTCTCTTGCACTCAGTCCTAGGATCATTTCGGAGGTTGCAAAGTTCAAGCCTGACATTATTCATGCATCCTCACCTGGAATTATGGTAACTTTATTTTGACAATCAATTCGTTAATCATCAAATGTCCTCTGGTGGTTAGCCACTAAAGTATGATGTCACTCTATTTCTCCTTCAGGTTTTTGGGGCTCTTGCTATTGCTAAACTGCTCAGTGTCCCCCTAGTGATGTCCTACCACACCCATGTCCCAGTGTAAGTTAAAATTGAATTATAATGCAACAAATTGTTTACTTTTCTGGCTAGTTTAGTAATTAACTTGCCACATTCCATTTTAGGTTCTTTATTTTAAAGTTCCTTAATGGTTTAATAATGCTTGTATGGTAGTAAACGAATAATGCATGGTTCTTTTTTCTTTTCAACATGGAACCGATTAAGTAAATCTACCACATTAAAAAATAATTCAGAATGTCCAGAGTAAATGAGTAACACAATTGAATAATTTAGAATGTCCAATGTAAATGAGTAATACAACTGAATAATTTAGAATGGCCAGAGTAAATGAGTAATACAATTGGCTTAGCCATTCTGTTAAGAAAAATAAATGAATAGATGGTGCCCATAGCAATATCAATCTGAAATACATGAGTAATTTCTCATGATTAATATTTTTGTATAAAATACAAGTACACTGACAGTTTGGAACATTTTTCAATAGAAGACTTAAAGTTGGGCAAGCCACACTTTTCAGAAAGCCCATTTTTTAAATTGCCAGTAAGCAACCTTATCAGAACTATTTTAGCTGTTTGTCAGAGTTGCTGAATCTTATTTATGATTTCCCCTGCAGATACATACCAAGATATACGTTTAGCTGGCTTGTAGAGCCAATGTGGCAAGTCATAAGTAAGCCTTCTACTCCCACCTAATATGTGCTTTCCGAAACAGTCAACTTTTATGTGACAAAAACACTGAGTTGGGCCTGTTGTTTCCAACAGGGTTCCTTCATAGAGCTGCCGATCTAACTTTGGTGCCATCTGCTGCTATCAGCAAGGATTTTGAAACTGCCCAGGTTATATCAGGTTGGTCGACATCTGTACACTGTATATTACATGTTCACATGTTCTTATTGTTTCTCATGTTAATAATACGCTTTACATCCTTATTCAGCCAATAGAATACGCCTTTGGAATAAAGGTGTTGATTCTGCCAGCTTCCATCCCAGATTTCGCAGTCATGAGATGCGAGTTAGGCTAAGGTGATATCCTATTTCATTTCTTCTTGAATGTTCTATATATAGTAGATTGAGATTAATTGTTGACACTTATGCTGTATTATCTATTATTTACAGTGATGATAAGCCTGAAAAGCCATTGATAATTCACGTTGGACGCTTTGGGCGTGAGAAAAACTTGGATTTTCTGAAAGCGTGAGCAATATTCTTACTTTGCACATTGTGATTAATGAGATCTTTGACTTAACAAGCGTAAAGCATCTCCCCAAAATGAGACATTCCATTTTTCTTCTCTTTTGTGCCTTACATTATAAGCTGCTTGGTGCTAATTTTGCTTTATAATTGAGCAGGGTAATGGATAGGTTGCCTGGAGTAAGAATTGCATTTATTGGAGATGGACCTTACAGGTATATCCTATGCGATTCCTTTTAATTCCTCAAGCTCTTGTGTTTTCATCCAGTTCAACTATCTCAGCATTAGTTCAGAATTTATGCGAGTAATGCTATTTTTGTGTTCTGAACCTCAGCCTTTTAAGATAATAATGTAATGTAGGTTTAAAGAAAATTATCATTGAACTTCTTGTTCTGCAATCAATGTTGTTGAGCTTTTACTGCAAAATGCAAATGTGCTTACATGCTCACTGCAATTACATGACAGGCCTGAGTTAGAGAAGATGTTTGAGGGGATGCCTGCAGTGTTCACTGGAATGATGCAAGGCGAGGAGCTCTCGCAGGCATATGCCAGTGGTGATGTATTCGTGATGCCCTCAGAGTCTGAAACACTCGGCCAAGTAGTCCTGGAGTCCATGTCATCTGGAGTTCCCGTAGTTGCAGCTCGTGCAGGTGGAATCCCTGACATAATTCCAGAAGATCAGGAGAGCAAGACCAGCTTCCTCTTCACCCCAGGCAACCTTGACGATTGTGTTGGCAAGATCCAGCTGTTGTTGACGAACAAGGAATTCAGAGACAACATGGGGAGGACTGCTAGAGCTGAGATGGAGAAATGCGACTGGAGGGCAGCTTCCAAGAAGATCCGGAACGAGTTCTACAATGCGGCAATATGGTACTGGCGAAAGAAGCGCGCAGAACTGATCAAGCCGTTGCAGTGGCTGGCGCAGATGTTCCTACCAGCACCTGAGGTCAACAGCATTACCCAATACTGATGCTCTAGTCATGATCCGAACAAGTGAGAGATGGATGGCCAGATGCATGCATTCCTTGTAAATTTGTGATCTATAGTGCAGTGTCCATAGGTGAGATAGTTCCTGTTTTTGTGTGGAATTGGAATTGTGATTGGTACGGCAATGCCATTGATTGTTTGTATTGTAGCGCTGGAAAACTGGAAATGTGTTGTCTTGTTGGGACACGAGTACACGACGTACTTTCAACTTTGTGTTGATTATGATCATGACATCAATGCATCAAGTGGGCTGTGTGCTTTGGCAGAGGCCGGAAACATTTCCTTTTTTCTAAAAAATCAATGCATCAAGAAGCTGTTTTGCACGCAATCAAGACTTCATTGAATATACACTCGTGAAATGTTGAAATCTGTCTCATGTGTCCAGAGTCGGATACATAAGACCGCTGCTACTGTAGTTCCATATGACCTCTTAGAGAGCTGGTGATTTTGGTCCCGATAAAATATTGAGGTGTTGTGCTCTTATTTCAAGTAGTCTGGTGCTCTCTGGTAACATGTGCTCTATTGGTGGTGTTATTGCAATATCGTTTCCCATGTCATGGGGTTCGATGGAATTCTTAGTCGTGGTCCTTTCCAGCACCGGGTCATTTGCTCTTATTACAAGATATATGGTCATCAAATACATCGGTGTTTCTAGTTGCATTATGAGTTGAGGCCGCCACATGCTTCATGTCGACTTGATGATACTGCTACTATTGCTTCTTCTATCCCTGCTAGTGCTCTGGAGTCTTGTGTAACTCAATTTGGTCAGATTCATAGTCACATGAGCAACATTTTGGTCCAATTGTGTCATCTATAGGCATCTTCTAGTGGATCTACTGGTTGTACTGCACCATTACATCCTGTGTCAGGTGATTCACTCCCATGGGTGTTGGATTCGTGGTCTCATTCCATGTGACCGATGCATCTCAACTCACATCATGTCGTCCTGCTGTAGAAGGCATTAAGATTCTTACAACTAATGGCACACTATGCACAACCACTCATCAAGAGACTCTTTCCACCTCTCACTTTGTAGTATCGGATGTCTCACTTGTCCATACACTCTCCATGAATCTCATTTCTATTGGGCAGCTCGCAAATACGAACTACTTTGTTGGATTTGATGATAGCTCTTGCTTTGTGCAAGATCGTCAAACAAGAATTGTTATTGGTATGGACCATCATAAGAGAGGTTATGCAGGGCTCTATGTTATTAATCGTCTGAGTCTTTCTTTACCCTCCACTCCCGGTATACTACTCCTGCTTCTTCTTCCTTTTTTGGTCCATCTACTATTTGCCCTTCTGCATCTAGCTACTTATGTAATTATGTTTGCAAGTCTTTCCCTCAATGGCATCATTGCTTGAGGAACTTATGTGGGTCACGTCTTCCCACCTTGATTCATCAAGGTGTTCTTGGTCTTGTTTTTATTCACAATTTTCAGTGCAACAACTCTCATATCCTTCTAGCTATTCTAGATTTGATCCATTCGAATGTTTGGGGTCCTTCTCCTTTTGCTTCAAAGGATGGTCACAGTTACTATGTCATCTTTATTGATGATCACACTTGATATACTTGGATTTACTTAATGAAATACCATTCGCAATTGATTTCTATCTATTAGTCTTTTGCTCAAATGGTTCATACTTAATTCGCTTCTGCCATTCGTGCTTTTCGTTCTGACTCTGGAGGGGAGTATCTTTCATTAGCTTTTTGTCGGTTCCTATCTTTTGAGGGTATTCTTCCTTAGCTTTCTTGTCATGGTACTCATGCTCAAAATAGTGTTACTGAGTACAAGCATCGTCACATCATTGAGACTACTCTCACTCTTGTCATTTGCTCTTTTGTTCCTTCTCACTTTGTTTTTTTTGGGGGGTGTCTCTCGACAAGTCCATTTCATCGATCGCTTGACCTTCTTCCAAACTTCATGGCAAGTGTCCTGGTGAAGTCCTGTTTGGAGCACCTCCTCGCTATGATCATCTTTGTATCATTGAATATATATATATTATGTTCTTCTAGCACCTCATGGGCGTACAAAGTTGAGCGCTCGGTCCACTCTGCGTGTCTTTTTTGGTTGTAGTCTTAAGTTTAAGGACTATCGCTACTATGATCCTTTAGCACGTCATATTTGCATTTCTCATGATTTGTCATTTGATAAGGGTTGACCCTTCTTTTATTATTCTTCCACACATGCTACTTCTACTCTCATAGAGTGGACATCTTTCCAATGTTTACCTCTTAGTTCACATTATACTTTCCTCCTTCAATTCAGCCTCCAACTTTAGCTTCTCCCTCACCGGCCCCCTCTTTTAGTTCAATCTCCAATACCACTTGTTAGGAATATCACTTGTATTCAATATGAGGCCAATATGCCAAAATATATAGAATACATGAGGGTACAAAAGGAAAGCCTATACGAAGCAATATAGAGGGTACAAAAGAAAAGCCTATATAAGGCAATATATTCCTTAACACCTCCCTTCAATGCAAGTCGTATGAAATAGCATTACATTTGAATGGGTTGACATTAAAATAAAGAAAATCCAAAGTTTTGGTCTTGAAGTAGTCATTGTACCATCCAACTCCTGAAAAACCAAGCTAACAAAGGAGCTGAGCCAACGAAGTGAAATTGACAAAGGAGCCAAGCTGACAAAGGAAAGTCGACGAAGCCGACAGAACGAGCCGAGTTGATGAAAAGAGCTGAGCCAATGTAATTAGTCTAAAATCGAAGTCTATGTAATGATCCGAGCTAACAAAATGAGCTGAAAAATGGAGTCAACAGAATGAGCCGAGCCGATAAAAAGAGCTGAGCCGATGAAAGAGCTAGGATGCTAAGGACTTGGATGGACGCAACAGAAGCAATGACTCTAAGAATAAAAAGACTAAAAGATAAATAGGAATATTAGCAGTAGCAACAACCAATGGAGAGCTAAAATGATGAGCCCAGCAAGCCAAATGAACCTACCAAGAAGCTCGGTCCCAACAACCAAGAGGGTAGTGCTGTAAAGCCAAAATGATGAGCCTAGCAAGCCAAATGAACCTGCCAAGAACCTCAGTTTTTTTAGCCAAGCCAACCAAAAGATAATGAAGGAGCCAAGCCAAATCTAGAGTTGGTAGAAGCTGGTGGAGAAGCCATTTTCTACTGCTAGAGCTGCTCCAACCATATTGGGTTATAAAACCCGATCAACTGGGGCCTCCTACTTAGCTCAACTCACTCCCCCACGCCCGCCACCCCTAGCATCGCCTCTCCACCAACACCTACTTCTCCTCCAATGGCAGCAGGAACCTGAGCTCACCACCATGACGGGTGGCAAGATCCAAAAGAAGCGGCACAACAGAGGCGTGGGAGGTGGGGCGGTGCACAGTTGTAAGGTGGGATCCCATTTGAGAAGTCAAAGAGGCATCGGTGGACTTTGTCATCACCAAGGCCCGCCTCAAGCCCACCGACACCGTCCTTTAGATCGAGCCCAACACTCAGGTGCCTGTAGATGGTAGGCAAGCAGCATTGCGAGCAGGTATCACAGCCTGAGCTCGGGCCTAAGATGGTACAACTGGGTTGACTGGGAGGAGGTGGGGCCGGCCAGGACAAGGCAAGGCCAGGGGCGATCCGAAAGAAGACGGGCGTCTGCACTATCTCCTACCTCCCTTGCAAGCAGCAACGCCCGATCATATATGGTGTGAGCATCGACTGCAACACCCAATCCCCTTCTTCCCATGCTAGCAGCGGTGTCTCCTTCTTTCCATTGTGTGCAGGTGAGAGAGCACGCGTTACGGTCGACGGAGGAGAGCGACGCAAAGACCAGCGTTAGGATCTCGTTCGGAAGCTGAGCTGGTCACCCCTAGGAGTGGAGATGGCTCCTCCCAGGGGTAGTGGTAGCGGAAGAACAGGATGGCGGCTAGGGATGGCGCAAGTGCAATGTCAATGAAAACCCTAATCCTAACCATAACCTTGCTTTGATACCATATTAGAAATAGCACTTGTATTCAATATGAGGCCAATAGGCCAAAATATATAAAGTACATGAGGGTACAAAAAGAAAGTATATACAAGGCAATATAGAGGGTACAAAAGAAAAGCCTATATAAGGCAATATATTCCTTAACATCACTATCCTCGCTAGTTCCTTCTAGTGTATCTTTTTCACCAACTCCAGCAATCAATGACATTTCTCCTTTGCCATTCCACTATGTTTGCCGACCGAGGGTTCCTTTCGATCCTTAGTCTTTCTCTCCTTCACTTGATCCTTCGATCAATACCACTGACTCTGATGATCCTCTACAATACCATGATATTCTCTTTATGATCATTCCACGATTTCCTCCTAAGGATGTGGTTTTCCTCATGTTGGTGTTGTATCCGAGCCAAGTACTTATCAAGAGGCAACCTGAATACTTGAGTGGCAATTGGCTATGTATGAGGAGCTTGTAGCATTTGAGCGTACATGCACTTGGGATTTTGTTCCTTTATCATCTCAGGTAGTTCCTATCACTTGCAAGTGGGTGTATATTGTGAACACAAGATAAGATAGTTCATTTCAGCGACACAAGGCTCATCTTATTGCTAGCGGTTTCTAGCAGTCTTACAAGCAAGATTATGATGAGACTTTTGCTCTTATTGCTCACATGACCACGGTGCGTACTCTTATTGCTATTGCGGCTGTTTGCTCATGGACAAAATCTCAAATGAATGTCAAAATTGCCTTTCTTCATGATGATCTATATGAGGATGTCTATATACAGCCACCTCTAGGTATTGAGGCTCCTACAGGTTATATTTGTCATCTTTGGTGTGCTTTATATAGTCTCAAGCAGGATCTCCATGATTTGAGTGTTGGTTTATCTCCGAGTGAGCATGACCGACTACTACAAAAATAGTCATCTGGGTTAGTTCTTTTTCATCATCTGGGTTGGTTTTAGTGATGATACAAAGTCATTAGGCAATGATGACAAGTGTCTATCACGATTGGTTTTCGCCCATAGAGATATATCCTCATCTAGGTCAGTTTCAAGCTCAGTACCGACCCAGAAGAATAATTATCTCTATCGGTTCTGAGTGTGGAACCAATAGAGATAATACATGAATCTCTATCGGTTCTACACTCAAAACCAATAGAGACACCCTCTTGATCTTTATCGGTTATTAGCGTTGAAACGATAGAGATTCGTGTATTATCTCTATTGGTTCCACGCTCGGAACTGATAGCGATTATACATCTTTATTAGTTCTATCCTAGGCTATTTTTTTTTGGCACTTTGTCCTAAGCAATTAAATCTAGAGTACCATAAAGATTGTCCACTGATATAAGACACATACTTCTTGGCATAAAAGTAGTCATTTTTGTATTTTTATTTGAAGTATTTCCTGTTAGGTTACAAGAATACAAAAAACTAGTTAAAATAATTTTAAATGATAATACATTGAGAAGATATGATACCATCAATATCAACAAGCATACATTAATAAACAAAATTATTTGATAGATAAAGACAAGGAGAGATCTTAGGGTTTTTCTATGTCTACCATCATATGTGTCTTAGCTTCCGCAACAGAGGCTTTTCAGTTCTCCTTGTAGTTCAACAACTCCGGTACAGTGCCCATTTGTTTGACACTAATAATTGATTGACTTTCAGTCGTATCTCTTAACCCCTATAAAAGCAATTATTTTGTTGTGAAAATAGGCTGTCTTGGTATATTATCAGTTACTATGTCAAATTAAATAGTAGAAACCTTTATATTACCTCTATAAGCTCAACTTTAGCTTCTTTTAGTTTTGCATTCGTCTTGTGCTCCTCAATGATGAGTACATGGTTAAGAGATTCAATATTTTGCGATTTGTCATCTATGTCTTTCAATTTTTATTTCATCTCATAAATCTTTTCTGTTAACTCAGACTTTTCCTTCAATTGTTTTATCTCTACCTCGAGTTTTCGTTTAGCATCTAACAGCCTTTTCGTGTTGTCCATCTTCTTTGTAGGCTCCATTTTATATATGTGTGCAATTTATAGTCACTGGGATACACAAACATATATATATATATATATATATGATGAATAATTATAGGATAGAGTACTCTCAGGTGTCGAGCTACTAAATGTTAGACCTCCAGCCTCTTCACAAGATATATAGCTACTAGAGACTAATCTCTTACCTCCACTACACCAAAATTGAACTAGACAATTAATTAAGCAAATAAAGATCTTGAACTTTTACCTTCCTAAATTATGCATAGTTTGTCCAAGCATGTATAAAGTATTTAAAGTCAAGTTCACTATTGAAATGATCAAAATCTGATTACGAACAGTTGGTCAAGCAGGTATATCAATAACTGACTATATAGGGGCTATGAACAGAGAAAGCTACACAATCATAATCAGTATATTCAATAATAATCAAACGAGTATCAAATTAGATACTGAATATGATGATCAAGCTCAAAAACAGTGAAATAAAAGCAATACTTTCTAACATTTATAGGAAGCAATTCTATAATTCAAGACTACATTCGCTACTTTAATTGTTTTAATTCGTTAGACCCATAACATCATTGAGCATACAACCGGTAGCAATTTACTATTCAAATGATCAAAATCAGATTATAAATAATTCAGCCAAACAGGTATATCAACAACTGACTAAACAGGAGCTATGAACAGAGCAAGCTAAGCAATCATAATCAGTATATTCAACAATAATCAAACGAGTATCAAGCTAGATAATGAATATGATGATCAAGCTCAAAGATAGTGAAATAAAAGCAATACTTTCTAGCATTAACAGGAGGCAACTCTATAATTTAAGGTCACATTCGCTACTTTAATTGTTTTAACTCATCAATAGACCCATAGCATCATTGAGCATACAACCAACAGCAATACAACTGACATCAATTCACTATTCAAATGATCAAAATCAGATTATAAATAGTTTGTCCAAGAAGGTATATCAACAACTAACTAAATAGGGGTTATGAACAGAGCAATATAAGTAATCATAATCAGTATATTCAAGCAAAGGGGCGATGCCAGCACCGTGGAGTCGGGGAGGTCGAGGGGTGTGACACGGGCGAGAGGGGCACGATGCGGGCAAGAAGAGAACTCCTTTTTATAGAATGGAGGGGAAACTGAGAGATCAGGCACAAGGTGGACGCTTAGACTTTTGGTGGTATTTGAATGCATCGAGAGGAGAAGCCAATAGGTCAAGTGTAGGAAAGCATTTGGTATTACTATCTTGATCAAGTCTAACTTCAAAAATCGATCGTAATGATCACAATCACTATCGGTTCTGACCTCAAAACCGATAGTGATACATATAACATCACTATCGGTTCTGACCTCAGAACCGATAGTGATGATGATGGTCATCGCTATCGGTTTTGTGGTTAGACCGATAGTGATGTTTTGCACCATATTTCTTACCCACTCCGAATCATATATCACTATCGATTTTTTCTAAAAAATTGGGAACCGACCCAGATGAAGAGGTAGTGTTGTATAATTATGTAGTAGTGACCCCACCTTGTTCATTCACAATTCTCAGCGTGGTCGTACTTTACTTCTACTATATGTAGATGATATGCTGATCACATGAGATAACATTGATTGTGACATTTGTCAAGAAGAAATTGAGTGAGCAGTTTTTATATCAAATTTGGGACCATTGAGCTAATTTATTGGGATCAAGGTTCATTATGATGGTGATAGCTACTTTGTTTCTCATCATCGCTATGTTCAAGATCTACTTACTCAGTCTTGTAATGATTGATACTTGTACTGCTACTGCACCCATGGAATTTCGCCTGTAGTTTCATTCTACAGATGGTATAAGCAGAACGTAGTGTCACATTCTAGTGGTAAGGCTGAGCTTTGAGCCCTCGCCACCACTACATCAGAGATGTCTGGCTTCATTGGCTCTTGGCTAATTATGGTGTCTCGTGTGATGCTTCTACACCACCGTTCTGTGACAACACTAGCGCTATTCAGATTGCAAGTGATCTAGTCAAACATGAGTTGACTAAGCACATCGATGTTGATGCATCATTCACAAGGTCTCATTGCCCGCAGCTGACTATGACCTGAAGTATGTGCCTTCAAAATTTTAAGTTGCAGACTCACAAAGACCCAGACTTGAGAACAATATTGGCTTCATCTATTCAAACTCAATGCCTGATATCCTCTTGATCCAAGTCATGTACTCCCTCTATCCCATAATATAGGACGCCTAAGTTTTTTCACGCAGTTCTATAATATAGGGCACCTCATGATATAGGATGCATATTTTCCCTATTTATCTCTGTGCTCACGAGGTGCATGAGGCCCATAATTAGCGGCGTGTATTAATTAGCGGCCGGCATGCATGTCCTGATAATTAGCGTGCACAATTATTAGGGGTATTGCTGGAAACAATTAGCCCGCCATCTCATACCTAGGTATTGGTGAAAACAATTAGGCGTCCTATATTATGGGATAGAGGGAGTACATATTAGTAGTCTAACTCCTCTCTCTCTCTCTCTCTGCCCATGTGGCCCATATAGCCTATGAGGCCTAACTAATCCTGTATACATATAACTTTTCAATAATGAATAAGATACAAAGTTATGAATAGCAAAATATATCTTCTTTTTATCTCTTTGAACATAATGTATCACTCTGAATGTCAAATATGTCAGCTTATATTGCGCAGGCAAACGAAGAGTATGAGGAAGCAGCAACATGTATATATATGCAGAAACTCGTCTTCTGTATCAGTGTATGGACTTTATATTGTCCTTTTGACAGACTCATTTCACATTAACCAGAAGTTTATTGCGATTGTGATCGTGTGAGTTCTACCTCTGCTGTTTGTCTTTTCCCTTCAGATTTTGTAAACTTTAATAAGGATTTTCTAGTTGTTCGGCTAACCTTGCATGTTATTATACAGTATATTTAACGTTACAATCAGCAAAGTCGTTGTAGTATAGTGGTGAGTATTCCCGCCTGTCACGCGGGTGAGCCGGGTTCGATCCCCGGCAACGGCGTAAATTTTTGCTCCCCCCAACAACGCACGCACCCTTTTTGGCCTTTTGTGCTCCATGAAGATACTTCCTAGCTTTCCTGCAAGAGGGTAAGAATCATTTCTTCTAAACCCCCACTTGCCTTTTATTGTCCTTGATGATTCTAGCTGTTCATTAGTCTTTGACTCCATACCAAGTTAATCTCTTCGTTCTTATGCATGCAAAGTTTGACCTGCACATTTCGTGTTTCAGTTAGTGGCAGAATGAACTTTTAACCTGATTCTGAAACAAACATCCCTGCTCCGCTTAACTTCTCCTCAGTGAGATTTTTCTCAAGTTCGACATCAAACAAAAAAAAGGAGCATATCTTTTAATCCAAGTTGCCAATGACAAGTTACTGAACCTATTCCTCTAAGCTTTGCTTGCACATGACATGTCGCCTATTTGCATTTTATGCTCATTGTTACCTTCTTCAGGTTAAATCAGGCAACAGTAGTGTGAACCTGCCTTTTTCCGCCATCCCTGATAAGGTTGCGAGAGGAACCAAATCTCCTTCGAAGTTGCCCTTTTCAGCATCAAAGCCGGGCATCTATGACGTCTGCGAGGGCACGGGAAAAGCAAATCTATATTCTAGCTTTGCTCGATCAAGCATCGCCACTACATTTTATTAAAAATTATCTCTTGTTTCTCTGCACTTTGTTGTTGATACTAGATGGCAAAGAGGAAACAGAACAGTGAAAACTTAATTTATCTGCCAACATCTGTGATCTTCTGAGAGTTGTATGCAGACTGTGGGGGCTGGAATCTTTTCTCTTTTTCTGCATTTTTGTGTTACAGATCGTGTGAGATAATTGTATGACATGTTGAGTCTATTCATCGCCAGGAAAAAAAAAGTTTCGTTGTTACGTACCAATCTTGTGTCAATGGAAGGAATAGGAATCAAGACAATGGACGTTTAAGGAAGAAAAAAAAAAAGAGGAAGACTAGATAAGAAAAAGTTGCCCTGAAAGTTGGAAGCAATAGCCAGTGAGTAACAGTTACACACTGTCGACGATATTGCGTCCTATCGTTTCTCGCATTAGGGATTACCACTATCAATCTTCTTTAACAACTTTATTCTCATTAAACTCAGTCTAGATGGCTAAGGACAGAACCACGGATGATCACTTCTTTTAATACTGTTTTATTTTATCTGAAACTGTGTATCCTGGTCGGTGAACCCTGGAGAGAACAGCCAGAACTTCAGAATAAGAGATCGCATGCATGCAAAGATAACGCATTGCAGGGGGAGTTTACGTAGCAATTTATCTACTTGTGTTTCTGTATGTGGAACTTGCCCGTAGTCATAATAATTACTTTCGCTTTAAGATTATTAAACTTTTCCCTAGAGGTGTACTGAAGCAAACCCCATACAAACTACTGTAGGAGGTTACTGTGTAAGTCAAGACTCGGAGTATCGTCAATAGTATGAGACCATTATCATTGCTGCATTTTGTATCGCTTAATTGTTCTATTTTTATATTTCCTTCCTTTTTCTTAGGCAAGAAAGACCATAATGATCATTATGCATTAGGGCGAGGTCTTGCAGGAGTATTGACAAAAGGGAGGTCTTTCTGTCACTCTGATGGGAATGCTACGCCTACAATTATATATGGGGCCTCCTGCCATTTGTCCTTTCTGAATCTTCTTCCTTCTGGTTTCACACATTGCCTGCGCACCTTAGATTATGATTGCTACAGCCTCAGCAGTTACAGTGCACCAGATCACCTTGTGTGCGTCAGAAAGTTCACCAACTTTTTTTATCTGAATACTGAATGCAGAAGGTTCATCAATATGACACTGTCTCTGTTGTCTGGCACTGTGGTGATTGTGATCATTCTTGGAGAACTGAGTCGTTATAAGTCATGTGTTATCTTGGAACTAGAAAGAAAAAGACGGTGTTTTTGTGTGTGTGTGTGTGTAGAATGTTTCACTGACGCTTTCACAACGCAACCGTGAAAAGTTTAGCTACAGCAGAATACTTTCTGATGAGTGGTCAAGACGGTGACGGCTAACAAAAATAATACGAAACTTACCAGTTAAGGGTCTGAAAAAAAGAGGAATGGTTAACTCACTCACGATTAAATCGGGACGAAGGGATGTTCGGCACGGCGTCTACCAATGCGTTCCTGCTTCCGTGAGAACGAAGTTGCCGCTAAATGACAAACTACATAACAGAAACACATGTTTTATGGTCAAAAATCAGCATGAAAGGTTTTATTTCATCCACAAAAGACAAGTCACTTTGATCGCTCGTGTTTATAAAATGGATTGTTAGTGAAATCGTGTGAAAGGCAACAAGCCTGAAGTAATGCTAAAATGAAGAGAGGGTTGAAGCAGCAGCAACCGCATCACACCCAGAAATTCTATGCAACAGCGCCTTCATCATCAGAGAGTGAGTGGTTTTCGTTTTGCACTGCAACTTGCAAAGTGAGGAGGCAGGCCACAGAAAAGCACAAGCACCCACAGAAGTATGAAACATTTGGGCCTAAGTGCTGCTCTCAATTTTGTTCTTTACTGTTGTCACAAGGATCTGCCTCATATCTGTGGATGCCTTTCTGAAGGATGGAAAGAACAAGGCCAAAAAGAAGGGGAAAAGAATTGTAGAAGTTGATGGAAAGAGGACAAAGAAAGCATGAGATGCCAAGATAGTGGAAATCTGACTCATTTCCAATATCATATTTGGTGGAACAAGCATCATCAATAGAGCTATAGAAGAATACTGTATAGGACTGGATTGCACACAAACAATGCATGGTCAATCCACAGAATAAAAGAGACTTCTTTAAAAAAAATGAAGCTGGAAACAAGAAAAAGTTGACTAGATGAGTAAGGCAAGTAATATGCTGAATGACTCATTGCAAACTCATTTATCGTTTATCCCAAAAAAAAAAAAACTAATGCAAACATGATATGGTGCAACTGTGCAAGCACAAATAGGTAAATCGGTAACGGTGGATAAGTATGTGCCATACACAGCATGATCTGGTACCCTCAATACAAGGCAGCATCCTTGCAATCAGATGGTCACTAAGGTTCCATACACATCAGCTGACCAGAAGAATCTAGAACATGATTTTGTTCATCCACCTCAAGAAAAAGTAGGATTCATGATTGAATATAAGTCCAATCCATAGAATACATGATCAGTATTCAGCACTAGCACTCACTGTCTGAAAATACCACAGCATCAAGTTCTTGACATTCTTTTCGTTACATTCTCGGTATCACCAACAATTATGGACCACCAAGCATCGCCAACATGATACAGAGATCCCTCCCCCTCTTTTATGTTCCGAAAAATTCCCATAATTAATTACTTCAATACAGGTAATGAAGCCACGGCAAGACCATATTACACTAGACATCTGATCCATGGCGCTGAGCAGATTGATTGCACCTAAAACAACACACTTCGGTTGGCAGCCAAGTGATCATGTAGAGGACCACACTGCAAACCTTGATCTTGCAAACCCATCCCATAACTTGGCATTCCAAGTGTCCGGCTTGGTGAATTGAAGGGCACATTTGCCCCGCTGTTTTGCTTTGCATCAGCTGACAGTGAGAACTGTCCTACCGCTGTGGTCAGAGTTGATGCATTGGACTGGTTGCTGAGCAGAGAGGATTGGGATGGCGAGGGAGGCCTGTCGTCCGTCAGGTTAACCGTTGTGATATCGTGAATGCTCGATCTCCTCTTGTCCTTGCCCCCTGAGTTGAGCCTGATGAAGTACTTCTGCGCATGGCTGGCCACCTGAGTAGGTGTCCTTGTCTGCACGAAGTTGCGCGATATGTTCCTCCAATCCCCTTTGCCGTATTTCTTCAGGCCTAATAGGAACAACCTGACCAAAGAACAAAGCTTGATCTAGTTCAGTAACTATTGATTGATGAGTTCTTGCTTTACCTTGGTTGGATGAGATTATACTAAGGCCTAAAACCATCATACATCAAGCTACATGACTGTCTCAAACCCTACTGAACAAAGAAAATTCCCCTATACTCCTGCAAGTTGCAATTTTTCATAGTTGAATCATTCCAATTTCCAAGTTTGAAAATTACTATAGCCACCAAATGATGTAAAGCCTATTGAATGATTGGTGAAGTCAAGAAATGATATTTCCCTAGTCTTATGCATGAAACAAAGCAATCACTCTCGGAAGTCAGAACACTATTATATGGAGGTGTGCTCACTTGTGCTCCTCCTCGGTCCATGGCACGCCCTTCTTCCTCTCCTGCTCCGGCGTGCGACCGACGTGCCGCTTCCCGCAACCTCCCCCAAACCGGTACCCGTGCCGGAAGTCCCCGACTCCGTGGCCGCCATTGCCGTTCCACTGCAGGGTGAACGATGCCGCCCCGGCGCTACCGCCGCCGCCGTAAACCGGGAAGGGCACCATGCCGGACTCGATTTGCTGGACGTCGACCTCGAGGTCCTTGAAGTGGCTCATGACCTCAAAGGCCGTCTTGCCGGGGATGGCCTGCGCCACCTTCTCCCAGTCCGGGCAGCGCAGGTCGAGCCCGGCGAGCGCCCGCTCGAACCGCTTGTTCTCCTCCGGCGTCCAGCTGCGTGCCAAGAACCAGTTGCCCCGGGAGGCGTAGTGGTCCATGGGCGGCAGCACCTCCATCCACGCTTCCCTCATCATCTCTAATCCACTTGTTATCCTCGGCTCCGCTCAGCTCAGAGTACTGCAAGGAATCAAAAGGGCTTAAAAGGTGAGAATTTTTTTGTGACATCTTCGAACAAGATTGGATTCCAAAAACACTGTAATAGCGCACGATTACTCTTTTTTGTTAATAGGAAGCCTCGTTGATGCAAACCAGTTAGAATTGGAGAAGAGGTCTGGGGAAAAGGCAGAATCTATATGAGCAAATTGGATTGAATAGCAGTGTCCCAATTCGTTGGAACTAAGCAATTGCAAAGAGGTGATAAGACTACAAGGACCTGAAAAGGAGGAATCTTTGGAGAACAGATTAGATTGGATTCAAGAACAGTTCAGAGCTATCCCCAAACACAACCAAAATCGTGAATCACTTGACGAAAAGCATGGAAGCACCTCTCAAAAAACAATAATAAGCAAATCACCGCACATCCAGGACACGATACAGAAGAAATTCACACCTACGGACCTCACCAAAAACCAGTAAAAGAGCGAAATACCACAAAAACTCCATAGTCTCCCAAAAGAACCGAAATTTCACCTCGATAACATCACTGAGAACTCAAGACCAGGGAATAAAAAGGCATCATCACGCTAAACAAGCTCCAAGAAAGCAAAATTTCTCACCTCTTCTTGATCTCCGGAGGCAGGCAGCCGTGGCTAGCCCTCAGCACGAGGACAAAAGGTGATCCCCCTCGGTTCTTGCTCAAACTCTCTGAGGATTTTTTTCCCCCAACCTCTCTCGCTAGCTTAAGCTTTCCCTGAGCACTAGAAAAGATGTAGCGATCCAACGGCAGGTTCTTGAGAGTGGCAGCCGTTGATTGGGCCGTGGCCTGGAGCTTGTGGCCGACTTGTGCACTATATATACCCGGATGCCCGTTATGGGTTAGCATGTGTGCGCACACCCTACATGCACACTTGGATTTGTTCTTGGCTTCTTTCCCTCGGTTTTACCTCCACTACTGGTTAGTGGTTTCTACTTGGCACAAACTTTTCTGTAATTGCACATCTTTTTCATTACATAATATAATTTTTTATAATATATTTTTTTTAAATAATAGAAGGGCAAAAAACCTCCCCATTTGTATTATCAGAAATCACAAAAGTCTACTATAAAAAAGCAAAAACGAAAAACAAAATAAAAACACAGCTCTCTGTTGCACCCTGCCTTACAAAGTCAGTCAACTAGAGCAAATTCATGCACAAACAAATGCACGGTCCAAAAGTAAAAAGTAAATGAACAAAACCTATTACATTGTCATTCATAAACACAATAGAGATTGCTTTGTCCTAATACTTCTGGACCAACACAAAAACTCTTTCTTTTCCTCTCCATCTTTTTCTATTTCAGATAGCAATCCTAGCAACCGTTGGTCTCCATCCCCTGTGTACCTTGAGCACCTCAGTAACCATTTATTCCAGCAACTTACCTCCCCAAAGCATGGTTTCTCTGTCTGTCTTCTTTATCTGCAAAACAGTCTAAATATTGAGCCACTATGTTACGTCAAAAAATAGTTTTGTGGGATCAACCGGCATGACATTTCTGAAGCACGCTATATTACATGTTTTCCAAATAGTCTACAATAATGCTGAAATTACAATCAACAGTAACTTTTTGGATTCCACAATAACTTCTTCTAATATATTATAAAACTATTAGCATAAGTGTCTTTGTAGTGAGTATAACATTTAGGTCGATGCGAGCTGCTACGCACATGGACTGGTCCGACTTATAAAAGGAAAATTTTAGGATTTGCTACTTTATTGGTTGGCATTTTATTTTACTTATTTTTTCACCGATATGTGGCCTCGGAGCCTACATAGACATTGAGTGGTAAATCCTAAGGTGATAATGAATGGAATGTCAAATCCTGAATTCCACTATTATTAAAACCACCCGTTGGCAAGTGTTGCTATTTGCTCAGTTATAAATAATAATCCCTTGTGGTTTGATTTAGGTTGCCTGTGGAGTTTTGATTAGTTGGAAATTGGCTTGCTTGTACTTTGTGTGGGTGCAGAGCAGAAGAGATGGGGATGATTGGTCGCCGTTGACGAGTACAGAGAGAGAGAGGGTCTCATTCACTTGTTGCTATCAGCCGTTTGGTAAAAGCATATGTATGAATATGATTTGTTGGCCAAGGATTGGGCGGTCATTGTTTTATTGTAAACATATTGCTTTCTGGCCGTAAGTGTCGTCCGTGCTGCTGGCAGCTACTATGAGTTTGTAATTGGTTTATCTGAATTTGTCAGACCCAAACCTTGACCAATATGATTGCAGCTTCACACCATCTAATCGTTTCCTTGATACACTAGAAATTCAGCTCCATCATGGAGCAATTTCTTGTTTGGAAATACATAAACACTTCCGAGGCATTGGACCTGAAATACATAATCGGGACTTTGTTGTCAAACTCCACTGAGGTGGATTAAAGCAGTCCTATTAGTAGTGGAGTAATCGGTGGTGGCAAGCTAGGCTCTAAATGTGCTTTTACTAAAATCAGTTATTTGATTATTTCATTGGCTAAGTTTAGATTACTCATCTTGCCTTCATGCATGTTCATCACATCTGGCTCTGGCCTTCTTTATTTCAATTTTGAGAATGATTCTAGTCTACTGATCCTTCGAACATGTGTTAAAATTAAGTGCTTGACACTTGTACTGTGGAAGTTTGTTGACGTTGTTCTATTGCTTACACAAAGTGCTTCGAAAGTGACAAAATTCTGACAATCACAGCACCTTCATGCTGTAGACTTAATTTACAGAATCTCTGCAAGTGACATCTTCTTTCTTGAAAGCAAAAGGAGACGAAAAGAAGTGAATCAAAGGCGTTGTTCCACAGTTTTGACAAGCTACTTTCGTTTGATTCTCCAGGAGAAAAGATTTTTTGTCCTTCTTGACTAGAAGTGATCCTCCTAAGAGTTCTTCCCTTGTAATTTATTCATTTTTGTAGTCCGATTTGCATCAGAAGAGAGATGAGCTATTCTTCTACTACTTCTCTTTCTTCCTTTCTTTTATTTTGTGGCACACGCATGCTTGACGACAATCACTGCGTAACCAGATGAGATCGCCACAAAAGCAGGAGTAGAAGTCATAAAAAAGACAGCGAAAGTACAATCGGAACAGGGGGAGCTTTCTGAATCTGATGAACAAGCCCACAGACATGTCAAGATCTGCAGCCCACGAAAAAAGAAATGAAAGAAGGAAAGAAACAACACATCTCAATTAAACAACCGCCTCGCTTTGAATTCAAGCAATACAGGCCAATAAGGAAGCTACAATCTTTTATACTCCCTTTAATTTGGAGCTCTGACCAATCATACATACATGCAGCATGAACAAGGAAAATGCTGTGGAAACAGCATGGGAAAGCGACACAACTTTTTTTTTAATTTTGATCAAAAACTCTAGCATTCACTAAAAAAATAGCAACCGCTGAACTATAAACGCACATACTCACACCCCCACCTCATACACACATTTTGCACTCTGCGCAGAGTAAGACTCGCGAGTCCAATCCCACGGATCAAACTCGCGACCGGCCGTGAGCACAACGGCTCACGAGCCAAACAGCTATGGCTCGTCCTTAAAGTGACACAAATTGAAAACGTAGTATTTTCGTGTGTTATGTAACTATGTATTGCTCCGATTTTTATCGGAGGTGTGAAAGAGACGAAATATATAAAAATGTATTGTGAACCCATGATTAACAAGGCAGTGTTGAGAGAGTTTATCTCTTGCTGCAACAGAAAATGCACAAACCATGTTCTTCCGATCAGAAATGGTTGCTTCGCGTTGTGCTCTTGGCGATGGCCTCAGGTTGCTACTCATTGTTCAATATAAATTTCTGGTATATACATAAGAAACTTAAATTTCAGGGGTATCATAAGAAACTAATACTCTGGTATGTTGGTATTTGACCTTGTTATTTAAAGACAGCACTATTTGACTTACAAAACTTCAAGTGAACCCTGAGTCAACAATATATATCATTAAATACAGTCATAAATCATAACTCTTCAAGATTAAAGCATTCGACGTGCATATTTAACATTTTCTGATGGCACGGCTCGAGGTCTGAACGCTCATGGGTTAGGGGTCAAACTAAGAAACGAGCTAGAGAGGCGTTCTTAGGGGAGGGAGGAACAGGAAGAAGAGGTATGGATCGGAATGGATGATGGCCCTTCCATGCACGATGAGCCACTGTATGTATATATCGTTGGTTCTTAGAGTTAGTTGGTTGGTTCCCCTCTTGCTTAGGCTATGTTTGGATCGCCTAGGACTAACTGTTAGTTGGCTAAAAATTAGCTCTACCATTAGCCAGCTAAAAATTAGCCCACCTATTAGTCTTCCTGTTTGGATGGGCTAATTGTTAGCTCACTCTCACTAGCTAATGGGCTAATTATTAGCTCAGAGGTTGGCTAAAAATTAGCTCTTCCTGTTTGGATAGACTAGGACTAATTTTTAGCCAGCTAACAATTAGCCCAAGGATCTAAACATGCCCTTAATTAGCTTGCACAATTGCTCTGCTGCTTTGGTCTTTGCTCGTTTGTTTATGCACTTTCGTCTCCCTCGAGCTCCAAGAAAGCGGCAAAATGTGTTTTGATCAGCATAGCATCGGGCTTCTTTGCAGTTGCTTCATTCCAATTTCAGTCTCAACCTATGTTGACTTCAAAAGAAATTAAAACCTCGGTCTATTTTGTGCCGTCGAATTAACACCATCCATATGCATGAGTGTATGTATAGCTGTATGTTTATATGCATGAGGGCAAATGCATAGAAGAACCTTTCCGGAATGGATTGCCTAAAAAGTGATAATTATCTATACTAAAATCCCCAAGTAACCTGTTAGAATAACGACGCGCAAAACATATGAAGAAGATCAAACCACAAAGAACAAGAGACACAGATTTAACGTGGAAAACCTTTACAGAGAAAAAAACCACAGGCACCGGCCGACAAGAACTTCACTATTTTCTGGAGGAGTTACAAAACGCTGGGAACAAATCGCCCCAAGCAGCTTACAAGAAGGAAATATATAGATGGTGGTGACCTAGGTCAATAACTGATCATACAATATTCCCCAAGTAATTTGGATCATAATTTAACAAAAAAAAAAAAAACGTTTTGCCGTGCTGTCAGACCCGTTGTCCAGGGTAACGATCCAATGACCACATGTAAGAGCGGAGATCATTGCCTACAATGTGATAATTATCTATGCCCAAAATCCTTAAGTAACCAAATAGATATCACATGGACAAAAAAATGTTCTGTCTTTTTTTTTGCTAGCCCAAAATTGCTGTCTTGATTCCTCCATTGCTTCAGTAGTTGTACTCCCATTGTTTTCTTTCCAACACTCCAACAGCACAAATCATTAAAATTGTACCAACAGAGAGCCATTAAAAAAATACCATATCTCGGCCATCAACTTGCATAGGAGCAAAATTAGGGAAATATGTGAAATGTTAGAGATATCGAGAGTAGAAATGGCGTACAGGCAGAGCGGAAGCTGCAGGGCGGGATCATGGAGTTCTTGACTTCTTGTGGAGGGCCATGATGAAAAGAGCTCATACGCTATTACGCTTGCTCTCCTCCATGTTGTGTGCTCTATGCTACTTCAGTCCAACTCCAATGAGCTAAGGCTTAGCCTGCTGTTTGCATGGATTTTGAGTTAAACCACAAGAAAATATAAGCCTGCTTTTCGCGGCGCCCTATCGTAAAGAGCATGCAGCGAATGAATGGGCAGCATGCAATATTTCTCGCAATATAGAGAGCAACATGTTAGCTGTAAGCGGTCAAGGTCCAACGCATTTCGCCGTAAGCCATCCATATATACAACAGTCGTTGCACATCCATATATATATAGCTAGTTCAACATCCGTGAATCTTGTTGATAACATGCACCCGACTCTTTGAAGTCATTTGTACATGCATCCATGGCTAGCTCAAGTGCTCAAGCTCAACATTCGTACGTGAAGCTCGTTGACAACAAGCACCCTGTCTCTTTGAACGTGTCGGTTCGAGTCTCAATTATTGCCAAGCAAAGTAAGTACTGAGTTCATATATATGCACGTGAGCATGCATGGAGAATATCTGTACAGTAATTAGTCCAAGGTCTAATGAATCATGATTGACTCATCAGAGCCGTACTTCGTCTTGTACCACACGGATGTCAGCAGGGCATGCCGGCTACAATTAACGGAACATAGTTTGTGAAATTCAATCGTATGTTGCATCTCTGGCTTGTTAAATTATTTTAACATAATATGGTCCATGTAAATTACAGAATGGTTCTTATAATAAACAGAAAAACTAACCAACGGTATACCGTTGCAACGGTATAGGATGAAACTTACCCGTGAAACATGAAACTTTGGTTGAAACTTATCTGTGAAACTCGAAAACCTGATGAAACTTACCCGTGAAACATTATGAAACTTACCCGTGAAACCTAGCAATGAAACTTACCCGTGAAACTAATGAAACATGCTATACCATTGCAACGGTATACCGTTGGGTAGTTGCTCTCTTAATAGGTCTAAGTGTGATGGTTGCTAGACTAAAAGATTAAGAATCATGGGGTTTCAAATCCCTCTCCTCTCCTTTTCAAATATTTAATTGTGTACTAATTAGTGTTATTAACCATAATTCTACAGGAGGAATTACGGGTAAGCATCAATATAATATTTTAGGCACACCTGCATGCATTTGAGCAACGCATTGCTTTTTGGCTGCCTACATGTATGTATTAAAGCAAAACTGCAAAAGGAATTGATGCTTAAACAAAGCAATTTAATGACATTCTATTTTATTGTTTTAAGTGCATGGTAACATTTTTGGTTTTTGCAACAGCAAGTTGCAATTTAAAGTTTACTGTTACTCAATTAAAGTGCATTGTTACTGGCTTCCAAATTGGCGCATGGAGATTGACTTCCTCTGGCTTCTCTCCTTGGCTATAAAAGGAGTCTCCTCCCGTATGTCAATGGCATGTGAAGGGACAAAAGAATAATACACATATAAAAGAAATCTTGGTTCTTTAGTCATCAAAAGAACTATATTATAGTAGAAGGAAGAGAGGAGAGAAAAACTTGATATGCAAGGTGTTGCTAATATGTCTCAAGATGGGTTTGTGCTTTTGCACATATGAAGGATGATTTGTGTTTTTGCACATATAAAAGTTGCTTATATGGTTGAATCAAAATGTTCTAAATGATCTTATAGCTTCCGCATTTATATTTACATGACACTCTACTTTAATGCATGTAGAGTTCCTGCCGTTTTTTAAAAAAGAAAAAGAAATTCAATCGTATGCACATTTGCTCGGCAAATCACTTCATATCTCTATCGAAGTCAAAATTTCTGTCACATTAATTGTCACAATAATACATGTGATACGTCATTTACTATTGCATTGGCCATGTCAAAGAGAACATATTTGTCGAACTGCACAACGCTCCAATCTCAAGGTACCTTGCACAGTTGCACTGTCACTCGTATATGAATTATGAAGGCAATTCCGGACATTCAGGTTGCACTAGGGAACTGACAATAGAACACAAATTAAAGAAGGGATTAGACAGCCATTCCATCCCTTTTGTCAGTTGCTTGTGCTGCACTGTACATTAAAAGCCATCCATCCCTTTTGTCAGTTGCTTGTGCTGCACCGTACATTAAAAGCAAAACATTAGGGTATTCTATGCCATTCGTGCAAGTTTCACCAACATAAAGGAAGTAGAACCGAGAGAATAACCTTACGAAATAAAAATGAAGAAACGGAGGGAGAATCTATTTAGATGACTCAAACTGAGGCTGACTAATCAGGGACCATACAAGAATTGGCTTTGGCTTTTAGAATTTACATACAGCTACACAGAAGGAAGATGCAACAAAAACGAGAATTTTCTAGCAGGAGCAATTCGATGATAAACATATGAACTATGGAGATAAACTCCAGAGCTACGAAAAGGGAATGCAACCAAAACCTAGTCACTGTGTAAACATTAACCTTTTCCCTAGTGAAGCTCTGTTATTATAAGAATGCAACCAAGGACTAGTTAGGGTGTGTTTGGCAAGGATTCAGCTTCTCCAGATTCGTGAATCTGGTGAAGCTGAAAATTCTAGCTTCACCAGATTCGTGAAGCTGAAGCTGTGAGTACATTAAGAGTGTTTATATAGATCATCTTGTTTACATTTTAGATCAAAAATATAAACTTAATTCACTTTATTTTAGCCTACAAGTTCCAAATTTCAGGTGAAGTTGGAATCTAGAGCTCTACCAAACAGAACCTCAGTGTGCAAACAATGCGAGGCATTTAAATCAGTACCATATTCCACGGTAATTGAATTTTGGTCAGAATCGCTCTAGTATAAGCATACAATTCACTAAACCTACTCCCAACATAACCATGAAAAAAAAAGAATGTCACAGAGGCAATCGAGCAAACGTCTATCCGGCAAGAAACGACAAATCTGTAGGACTCAGTATCACATCATCAATATTTTGCAGTGAAGCAACGGTTTACATCCTAGTTCATTTTCTATAGCATGTAATCAGCTTGACTATATGAAGAGTGATTCGTTAAATTATTAGCAGCTAACTGAATATATTTCACCCAACTTGCTCTCGGATATCCATACTGCAACTTGTGATAAGCATAAGCATAAAGTACAGGTGGAAAGGAAACAGCACAGAAAGATCGCATTAGATGTATATTCTTCTATCTTAACAGCATAAATAATCTTGAAAGGTTGACATCTAATTTCATTCGTTAAGCACACACGTCACATTCAACTTGAAAAACCACAGATCCATACTAAAGTGGCTCCACATCTGTGTCTATGGCCCATTTTCTGCATTCTTGGAAGGTCCATCCAAGATCTACGAAGATAAAGATCAAATCAGGCTCCGCCCCACTCATATATTTGACAGCATCGCCCAAGAACAGCTAGTACATGAACAATGTAAAAACACACTTGAAGTTGTTTGGTTAAGGAAGACTGAAGTACCCAAAAAAAAAAAATCTTTGTGAACTAATAGAAATTCGGCTTTCAGTTTGCTATAAACCCAAAGAAAAAGAATCAGAGATGGAGTAAATAAATAGTAGTTCAATTCAAACTCCTAGGGACAAACTTGCCTAAAGGTACTTAATGGTTGATTTGCATGAAAGGTGAGTTCCAAAGTGACGGCTATTACATATCTGAAATGGGTATTACTCATACTATGAATCGAGTGGTGCAACAGAATCAATTAGGTAATCACATGAATAGAGCCCCCAAGATCCGTCTCTCTCGGCGGCGGCGGCGGCGTCATCTAGGGGTTTGATTTGGAGGACGGCACGCGGCGAGACCAGCCATGATCGACCGGCGGCTGGGAGCCTGGGCATGATCGAACCCTAGCTGAGCAAGCTGCTTTCCTGGGCCGGCCATGACCGAACCGAATAAACGGATTGCATCGTGAGTATTCGGCCCAGGAACCAACCAACCGTGATGGGCCTCTCTATTCGGCTAGGATGGGCCGGCATAGATCACTAGGACGGGCAGGATAGGCCGCGCCTTAATGATAAATTCTTTTTCAGGTTGCCCCGCTACGTCTAAATCTAATTATCGTTTACTTTGCCCACAATATGTTAAATTGGCGTATAAATACCCTTTCATCTTAGGGCACTCCCAATGGGCCATGTAAGCGGTGTCTATACTGTGCCATGTAAGCAAAAAGCTGAGTTGTACGTTCATTAAAATAAGACAGAGAAAAAAACGATGTCTCATGCAAGACATGGTTTCTTTGGTTCGACCAAGAAAATTAGACACCGAAAATATACCATTGGGGCTCTGTTTGGTTTCTAGTGGCATGCAGAATCCTATAATATGCATAATAAATGATCTTGGATTGCTAAAATATACACACTACCTATTGGGAGTTTGCTATAGACATCACATAATAAATGATCTCTCTCTTCTAGACATTGCTATAGACATCATCTATTGGGAGTGCCCTTAGCATTGCTTCCTGTGGTTTTCATTAACTTTAACATTTGTTTCAGTAGTGTTATACTTGTTTCAATGATTAAAATGCTTATTTTAACTATCAAGGTGATTTCGATACCTGTAATACACCGCTTCGTTAAAACCGTGTATTAAAAAATACCAAAATTACTCAAATCATACAAACAAGTATTAGAATAACTTGAATACGTATTAAAATAATCGGAACAAGTCCCAATGATAATTAAAAACAGGAAACAAAGTAGTACGAACATGCAACCAGAGAGGTATTTACATGCTAACTTTAGTTACGGGAGGAAAGTAAACAAAAGTAAGATATCAAGGAAAAATTGAAAAAACATACTCCCTCCATTCCATATTAGAGGGTGTATAACTTTTTTTGCAAAGACCAAGAAGAAAGGCACCAGGTAATTTGTTTCCAAACTTGCCCCTAATCAATTAGTTGTTTGCATGCGTCAGTTAATACATGCGAAAGCTAATGTGGGAATGCATGCTGAAGTTAACTAGTTGTGGAGAACGAAGGGTATACGTGCAGAAGTTAATGAGAAGCGGGGCAAATGAGGAAATTTACCCACGTTAATTAAAGAGACACCTGTAAATTGGAACTGTATGAAAAAAGTTATACACCCTCTAATATGCAATAGAGGGAGTATGATTTATAAGGTGTTTATAGATTTGTGCCATAAAAATGAATATCGAGGCAAATTGCATTTACCACAAAATTCATATAACACCATGAAGTTTGCTTCGATTAGTATCTCGAACTATACAAGCAGACATTTGACCTCCTAAACTGTACAACCTAGTTTAAAATAGCACCTTGATCCGGTTTGGTATCATGATATTACTTGTGTGGCGTGATGAGTAGATGATTTTGCCACGTAAAATAACATGATAGGCAGATTTAGATAAATGAGACGTGCCAAGCATGCGAGGCAATGCATCAAAGGAACAACAAGTATGAACAGAAAGCACGCTCAACGTAGGGAGACTAAACTATTTTTTTCTCTTTATTAGATTGATTCTCTTATTGACAAATATATAGTAGTAGCCAACAAAAGATAGATTCAGATTTATCCATATAAAGATATAGTTCAGCCATATTTAGGTAACATAGACTTAGAATATATCTATATCTCAACTTTTTTTTTTTGTTTTTAAGAGATGAATCCAAAAGCACATATGAAGTGGATTGTGAGATGATCTGTTTGTTTCAAAGGTTTTGGATTATCTAATATGCGATTACGGATTGTGGTTGTAGAGAACCTCTGCAATCTCTAAGTCGTCTCATTCCCTTAAAAGTTGGAATCCAATGTTTATTTCCCACTCTTTTGCAATTCATGGGGATAAAACAATTTTGGAGCAATATGCTTAGTGATGTTGCTCTTAATATAACTGTCTCCATTTGAATCACATGCATGCATTATCTTCATAGATAATGATATAATGCAATTATTTCTGAATGATTAGTAGAGGTAGCCACCAAAGTTTGTTTGGAAGATTTCCAAGAGATGGTTGTTCCTCCTTGTAAGTATACAAAGCCGGCCTCGTGATCTGGCATTGTGGGGATCAGATAAATAGCCAGCATCTGTATATCCAGTCAAAGTTGGATCTCGGTTTCTTCCATAGAAAAGACCAAGATCTCTTGTACCATTGAGATATCTAAAGATATTCTTCACTCCAGACCAATGACGCTTGGTGGGAGCAGCGCTGTGTCTTGCAAGTAGATTCACTGCAAATGCAATGTCCGTGAGAGTACTATTTGCAAGATACATGAGCGCACCAATAGCACTGAGATAAGGGTACTCGGGTCCCAATATCTCTTCTCCATCACCCTGAGGTCTAAAAGGGTCTTTCTCTACGTCTAGAGATCTGACCACCATAGGGGTTCTGGATGGATATGATTTATCCATATTGAATTTCTCTATTTTTCGGATATAACTAGCTTGATATACAAAAATTCACGAAGGTAAATGCTCAAGTTGCAAACCTAAGCAAAATTTGGTTTTACCCAAATCCTTCATCTTAAACTCCGTCTTTAAATGATGACGTGCTTCATTAATATCGGTTCATTACCGATAATGTTGAGATCATCAACGATATCTGAAATAATCTGAGAATCCTGTAGATGATTTCTTAATGAAAACACATGGGCGATCATCATTATTAGTGTACCCTTTAAAGAAAGGAATTCACTTAATCGATTGTACCACATCGCATACGATTGCTTCAAGCCATATAATGACTTCACAATTTTACACAATACATATTCGATTTACTGTGGATCCTGCACATTGATTCCATCGGGAACCTTCATGTAAATCTCGAGAATCCGATGACCCATACAAGTATCTTTGTCACTCGTCCATCAACTGCAAAAATAGACGATTTTGTAACGATGGATCGCCAATGATATCAAATATCGGAAAGTTATGCCACTCATAACCGAGAATAAGTCTCATTATAATCAACACGAGCCTTTGCGTGAAGCCTTGAGCTACTAGCCTTGCTTTATATCTCACCACTTCATTATTTTCATTCCGTTTCCGGGTACGAAAACCCACTTGTATCCTACAGGAAAGTGCCACGAGGTGTGGGCATCACTCGCCAATGAGAATACTTCTCTTTTATAAAGCGAGGCAATCGTGGACAATAAGCAACATGTGACCATCTAGTAGATGCGCAATCAAAACCATAAAGTACCCGAACGGTCCGAAGTTGGCTCAATCGACCACAAATGTCACCTTGAATTCTTTCAAGACACTTAAGTGGTTCAAACCATGATTTTAAGATGTGAAGGTCTTAAAATCAATTTCCCAAGAGCGCATGTCGTGCATACAAAAACCAAGATTTGGGAAATTTTGTAGTCACAAATCATGACCGAGTAAAATTTGGTGATTATTTTTTCATCATCCCGACATCGGGTGCCCAAGTCGATCATGCCAAGTTTGGAATGCATCGACGCTTTTGAAAATTACCTTATATGCAACATATTTTATGGGCTTAATGTATGTATAGTACAACCCAGAGTCAAGAGTTGGAATTTTTCGCATATTTGTTTGCCATATCCAAGAACGTTAAGAGAAGATATCTCTTTGTTTTCTTCATGTGTTTCCACATGAATACCATTCTACGAATATCTCTATAACTCAACAAGGTACGAGTTGGAATCAAATACAATATAGCATCCTGGATTGTGGATTGTAGTGTATATGGAGAGTGATGTGGCTCATGAGAGCCAACTATCAACGCATCACTCAAAGGATCATTAAACATTTCCTTCTTTTCTTAAGAGTTTGGAAGTATTTTATTTCGTGAGTATAGAGTTTGTGGTACAACCCCACAAGGCATAATTCCTCCGAGGGATTGACTTCTAGAGACATCTATATTAAGAACAAGAATTAATTAAAATTTTATTCAACACATATAGAGATACATACACATTGTATTGAATATCTAACATAACGATAATGCAATATTACAATACATATGAGTTTGTACAAATAAATATACAACCCAAATTACAAACATGTTTGAAATTCTAATTATTACAACACACAATACTATAATAATCACTTTTATGGGGATTTAAGATAAATCTCCATATATGTCACCCAAGCATACTCAATGAGCATGTCGTCCGCTGCGGAAGGTCCACTTGCCGAGTAAGGGCTTCATTGTTTGGCGATTCTTGTGGAACCGAAGATTTAACAACCACCTCCTTTGGAGTCTCGAGTAAGATTGAAGTGCGCTTCATATCTTGGTGCCTTCATTTATCATCACGGAGGGATTGCCGATAAAGATCAACCAAGTAAAATGCGTGTTACAACCACACTTATGACAAAGTTTTTATTGTCATGGGTAGGTTGTGCATTGCCACGATGCCTTCTTGTTAGCACTGTGTCTGCGGTTCTTGTTGAATTTGCGCTACCGGGGTGTTTCTTTGGATTACCGATGGAGATCCATTGAACTTTCTTTTATTCGGAGCGTTATTCTGAACATTATGGATTTCGTGCAAGGGTGCTTTGAGCCAATCAAGCGCAACTTATGATTCTTAATAAGAAGTTCATCATTCTTTTCACCGACATAATGTATGAATAAGCCGAATAAACTCGGTATTTTTCTTTTCAGTATTGATTGCACACATCGTTCATTGAAGCATAGTAGATAGAGTTTTCTATCTTTTCCGCCTCCGCTGGTTCTTTTCTAAAACTTCAACTCACTACATATGTGAACAAGATGATTATATTCACCATGATTTAAAATCTTGTAGGCGAGATGATTCCAATCATGTTGTGCATCGTGATATATGATTTCCTTCATTGCTCATAACGCTCTTGCTTAAACCCACAGAGCACGAGGATTTTCTTCCAAAAGATACTCTTTCTTGAGATCCTTATGGATAGAAGTGCGTAATAAAAGTAAGGCAGTTGTACTTCATTGTATCGAGGACCTGAGGCCTCTTCAATCTGTTCATTTATCGCAACCTGAAATCCTCGAGATGCAAAACTAATTTTATATCCGCTGCTCCACGGGATAATCGCTTCCCATCAAGGGTAGTTCTTCAAACTCTTTTTGCATTTCCTACATGGCATAACCATCGATTTATTAATTCACCAAATATTGGTAAATTTAAAACCTTAATGGTGTTGTAATATTTATGCAAATTTTAAATCATATCTTAAGTTTTGGATGGTGGAGTAGACCATATAATTATGGTAATCTCCACAAATTAAGGTAATTCCATAAATGGAGTAGACCATATAATTAAGGTAATCTCCATAAATGGAGTAGACCTCATATCCAAAACATTATTGAGATAACACTTTATAGGTAATCATCAAGTTAAAACGTGATGTAGACCTCTATAGTGATGGGCAATTTTCATTGCCAAAAAAGGCATGGTTCCAAAGTAAATATTCGAAAACTGAATAAGACGCAAAACCTTAGACTCCATCACCTTGTGTTTTATTCTCAAAATAATGTAAGACATGATTTTAAATTTTTGATATGGACATATTAAGTGGATTGATTGATGAGAATTTATGATGATAGTAATGGAATTTATGAGATTGCAACATTAATAACATACACAATATATACATATGCATAAGTACAAACACACACATATATATATTTACAAATTACGTAAATATCGTGGTCTTTAAAACAAAAGATACACACCGATATACAACATTATGCAAATCCATAAAACATAGGGACTAAAATGATTGAATTATAAAATTAGAATATTTATTTTTTTATTCTACTTTTAGAGTTAGAACACATATCAAAAGTAAAAACAAAGGCCCTTAGATCGTGAGGTTGTGCTGGAAATCTGGAATGCTATTGCTCGGCATTGTTGGCTAACGACGACTAGCGTGGTAGTAGCCGGGCGGGACGGACCACGGACGGTTGGTTGGGCTGCATGAGAAGGTGTGCCACGTAGTTATAGTCCCGTTCCACGCCGCTCCCTCGCACCCTCCCCTCGTGGTAGGACAGGTGGGGCTCACCCTTCACCGTACACCGCTCCTATGCATTGGATGCGAGGCTTTGGCTCCTTAGTTCTCACCTTAAAAAAAAAAGACGGGGTATATTTGAACTAAGTGTATCGTTTCCTCAGTATTTTTAATAAATGTTTAGCTTTACTACGGCATATAATTTTGGAACGAGGGAGTACTCCAGTCGGAAACATAGATTCACGCCGAGTGGGGCGAGTCCAAAACCACGGCCAGATGCATGTTGGAATATTGGCATTGGAAATCAACCAGGATACGGATGGATGAGTTGTAATGGACCACGTTGGGGTTTACCAATTTCATGTCGGCTGGCAAGCCGCATTCAGAAGCGCGTGCCCACCCCTCCTATCAGAAGACCTTTGGTTACCAGTAGTAGAAATCCAGAATTACCTAGCAGTAATGAACAAGCTGGCTAGCCAGAGGAGTAGGAAATTCAATTCAATTAAGTACTCATGTTGTCAAATTTTTGAAATTTTAGCTATTGCTATCTTTTAAAATATTTTTATTGGATATACGAAAATCATATATTTAGATTCGTCTCGAAATGTACTTTCGTAATATTATAATTTTATTAGAATTTTAAATATATTATAATAAAAATTAGTGACAGAGACCATATTAATTTTCAATACGACAATTATCTATGATCGGGAGTAATTAATTACCAGTAATGCGTCGTATTAATTTCTTCCTTGTTTGATCCACTTGACATCCTGATAGGACCCGGGCGGCGCCTTGGCGTGCGTGCGTGCGCTTCCGTTCCGGCCTAGCTATAAATAAGGCCCCTCCACCACGCGTTCGTCTCGCCGTCCCTCTGCTTCTCTCCTCACTAACGCCACGAGACAGAGAGAGAGACAGACCGAGACAGGGAGAGAGAAGCGCGGCCGGACGGGATATACGCCGCCGCCGCCGCCTCCGCCGGCGGCCTTACTTTACCTTGAGGTACGCACGCACGCATACGACGATATTTATTTATTTATTTGTTTACTTTCCTAGGATATCTATCCATCGATCGACTCCCAGTCCCAGTCCCATCCCACGCAGTTTCTGAATGTTGCGATTCCCCTCCCCCTTGGGTTCTTCCTGACTCGTGGCTTGAGATTACTCACGGTCCATACAATCTACATCTGCATGGCGCTGCTCGCCAACAAATTACTAGATATATGCTGCTATCTTTCTTGCCTTCTCTCTATTGATTGATAGATTGCATACCCGTATGGAAAAAATCTCTCTGAATTTTGATTTTCTACCATGGGGTGTCAGGTGTACATGTTCAAACGAGATTTTAATTCGTATCTAAATAAATATTCTGATCTACCAAGAAAAAAACAAAATATCCCAGTATCCAACTGTCAATGACGTGCGCAACAGATTACATGGTAACATCATCTGCTTGGCACGTGTAATCACTCCAGAAAGTGGAGTATCTGGCATGTGCATGCAAGAAGGTTCATCCAACCTTGAACCTGCCTGCCTGCTCTGCTGTATTCACCAGTATTCGGGTTGTATTCAGCTTGTTCAGTTGTGTATGGCAATATATAGCTCATGTCATGTGCAGAGGCGTCATTTCTTTCCATGTAATACCCACCAACATGCCTTGCTCACCCCCAACTGCCACACACACACACACACACACACATCCTTTCCAGTTCCCTTTCCTATTGGCTATTGGCTCAGCGATTGATTACTCCAATCTTGGCTATTGGCTCAGCGATTGAACCCACCTTGTTAGTGGCTTCGTTCACATCAAACAGCCACGCAACATTTATGAAACCTCCCTACAAAGACGAAAATGACAGGAAGGACAAAGTTGCGGGCTTGCAAGCTGCATGCATTCCCATGTAAGATGAATTGCTATTGCTTATGGCCCAGTGTTCCCATGAGCAGCTGCCTTGCCTATTTTGATGGCGTTTAGGTGCTAAGCTACACCCTTTAGTCTAGCCCGTTTAATCGGCGATTAAGTTCTAGACACGGGTATGTTACCTACCTAGCGCCTAGGTAAACACTGTTGTGGCTTGAGAATAGGTTTCTTATTCCATTGTTAGAATAAGCCAAATATGAATCCATCGAGGAGTAGTCATTCTCGTTCTGGTTTGTTATCTTGCGGGCTCTTTCGTAGTACGCAGTATATTCATATGTCCTGTTGCTTGCTTTCTTGGTAAAGCTCACTGTTCATCTGATGCATATCTCTTATTTAGATACTAATCCAACTGATAATCTCGGTAGTGAAGACCTGTAGTCAAGCGCTCAAAGATACATCAAGTAGAAGAGTATCGGTTAGGGATTGCATTATTGATGCATGCTTAGATAGACAGAAAGATCCCTCTTGACCATCACCAAAATATTATTACTAGTTTGTTTTCTTGGAAGCAGGTCCATGTCAATATGGACTCATCATAGGTCATTCATATTAGTATCACAATTTTTTTTTCTGAGAAGAATGTTTTTGCTTGGGGCATTAGAACACGAAGAAATTTCCAACAAGCCACAGTCTCAAGTCCATCGTTTTCTAAATGCAGAATCTGTCGTTCTCGCAGCGGTAAGGAACCAAAGCTGCGCTGCTTAGTTTATACCAAAGCACGTCACTGTTGCGTTGGCGTTCTTTCAGTTTGCAGCAGTAGTTGACCAGTTGTTAACTAGGAATACTAGATCACAACAGTGTAAGATTTGGGTCACACCGTCGTCGCCGGCACGATCCGCCTTAAATTATGCGAGTGTTTCACTTTCACATGTACCATGGCCTGATCTCCTAAGTCTGATCAAGGTTAAATTATTATTATTACAGTCTAAACGGCATGAGGTCATTAGTACACCCAAATGAAGCTCTGGTGTGGAATTCAGTAACAGAAAGAAACCATAAAAGGAAGGCATCTTTTTCATGCTAGTGCTTGGTGAAAACAGAAAAAAGAAATCCCAAAGATGAAGATACTGCTGGTCCATATTCATCCCACACGTTCTGCCACAGTTCCCAAAGGCCCAGCCAAAGTAGGAAGCAGCCATCAAGAAAAACTCCTTTTGGCCCCAAAGTTTCCTCATTGTCCTAGCAAGCTGCAGAGATACAATGAATTCTTTCTTCTTGGTCGCCTATCTCATTTTCCAGATAGCTGTACGTGAGCTTGTACATCTCTCTCGAGGCCGTGTGTTAGGCTGGCGTGGTGCTTTGAGCAGGTATGAGCAATGGCCCTCCATGCCTTCGTCCTTCCCTGTTCTTTCATGCTCTTGAAACAGTAGATGAGTGGGGAACCGTGTGATTCCTGAAGTTTTGAGATGCCCTGAATCTGTTGTGATTCTGAGAGTTTTTATGCTGGGTGTTCAGTAGATATGCCCAACCCAGTTGTTGTTGGCATGTCCGCTTCGTCCTTTCCTGGCTGTAGTTTGCTCTCGTGCACCAATGATTGCTGTAGATTAGTTTTTGAAATGTTCATTTTCCGGGTGAGTAATACTTCAGCTAGATATATATTAGTATTTCTGCTTGGTGATGGTGAAGTATGCCGCAATTTGAGGGTAACTTGTTCCCCTCGAGCAAGAGGAGGCTCTAGATGCAGATGATACGGGCTGTTCGCTGGTGTTCATAACTCGGTAACCAGATACTCTTTGAGGCTGGTTTAACTCTAATTTTGTATATCTCCATTGTTAGTGTGAAATTTTGCAGTGCTAGATACTGAAATTGAACAATATATTCCCTTTCCCCTCTACCAAAGCGAGTCATAACAATTTCCCTATAATAAATTATTGTTGATTTGATTTATTACTGAGTTCAGGTAGTTATCTGAACCAGCCCAATTTAGTTTCTACGCTGACGCATTCAAGTCTGGTCATACAAAACACTAGAACTATTTCTGATTTGTAGAGGCCTTGTCACTCCAAAGCTTCTTGGTTTGTCTTTTGTTAATCTTCAAGGCAAATTTCATCTTGTGCACAGTTGCCCCCTTCAAAGCCATCTAGAGCAATCTATCTCATTGCATCTTCATCAAACCATTTTAAACTTGCAGGAAGCCACTCTGAGCTGGGCGTAATCCGAGGAACGCCATGGGAGAGGTTGCAGATATCTATACGCAAGATGGGACCGTCGACGTCAAGGGGAACCCCGCCGTCAAGAAGAACACTGGGAACTGGCGTGCCTGCCCCTACATTCTCGGTACAGTCTTCAATTTCCTCGCTTGATCATCCTGCTCAATTGCTTTCCTTGCTCTGCGTATCCACTCATGGCTTCTGGTACATGCTACAGCGAACGAATGCTGCGAGAGGCTCGCGTACTATGGCATGAGCACCAACCTGGTGAACTACATGAAGAGCCGTCTCGGCCAGGAGAACGCCATTGCTGCGAACAATGTCACCAACTGGCAAGGGACATGCTACATTACACCCCTCATTGGGGCATTCTTGGCTGATGCATACATGGGGAGGTACTGGACCATTGCCAGCTTCATGATCATCTACATCTCTGTAAGTCGATTTCCGACAACCATCCATCACTGTTCTTCTCCCTTTTGTCGGAAGATAATCGTACGAAGCGTAATCATCTGTACATGTGTTTTGTTTTCAGGGCTTGGCGCTTCTGACAATGGCGTCATCGGTGAAAGGCCTGGTGCCGTACTGCGACAATGGGACATGCCACCCGACGGAGGCGCAGACAGGGGTGGTGTTCTTGGCTCTGTACCTCATCGCGCTGGGCACCGGGGGGATCAAGCCATGCGTATCATCGTTTGGCGCGGACCAGTTTGACGAGAACGACGAGGGCGAGAAGCGGAGCAAGAGCTCGTTCTTCAACTGGTTCTACTTCTCCATCAACATCGGTGCGCTGGTGGCGTCGTCGGTGCTCGTGTACGTGCAGACGCACGTCGGCTGGGGCTGGGGCTTTGGCATCCCCGCCGTAGTGATGGCCATCGCCGTGGTGAGCTTCTTCATCGGCACGCCGCTGTACAGGCACCAGAAGGCCGGAGGGAGCCCCCTCACCCGCATCATGCAGGTGCTCGTCGTGTCGGTGCGCAAGTGGAACGCGGTCGTGCCCGGCGACAAGTCGTTGCTGCATGAGAGACAGGACAAGGAGTCTGGCATCGAAGGAAGCCGCAAACTCGAGCACACGGAGCAGTTCAGGTTTCTTGACAAGGCGGCGGTGGAGACGGCGGAGGAGAAGGCGGCGGGGATGGAGGTGAGTGCGTGGCGGCTGTGCACTGTGACGCAGGTGGAGGAGCTGAAGAGCGTGGTGCGGCTGCTGCCGATCTGGGCTAGCGGCATCATCTTCTCGACGGTGTACGGGCAGATGAGCACCATGTTCGTGCTGCAGGGCAACACTCTGGACGCGCACATGGGACCAAACTTCACCATCCCCGCGGCGTCGCTCTCCATCTTCGACACCCTCAGCGTCATTTTCTGGGTGCCCGTCTACGACCGCTTCATCGTGCCGGCGGTGCGCTCCGTGACAGGGCGCCCCCGCGGGTTCACTCAGCTGCAGCGCATGGGCATCGGCCTGGTCATCTCCATCTTCGCCATGCTCGCCGCCGGCATGCTCGAGGTCGTCAGGCTGCGCACCGTCGCCCGGCACGGCCTCTACGGGGAGACGGACGTCGTGCCGATCTCCATATTCTGGCAGGTGCCGCAGTACTTCATCATCGGCGCCGCGGAGGTCTTCACCTTCGTGGGGCAGCTCGAGTTCTTCTACGACCAGGCGCCGGACGCCATGAGGAGCACGTGCTCGGCGCTGTCGCTGACCACCAATGCGCTGGGTAACTACCTGAGCACGCTGCTGGTGATAATCGTGACGCGCGTCTCGACGAGGCACGGCGCCATCGGGTGGATCCCTGACAACCTCAACCGTGGCCACCTCGACTACTTCTTCTGGCTGCTCGCCGTGCTCAGCCTCATCAACTTCGGTGTCTACCTGCTCATCGCGGGCTGGTACACCTACAAGAAGACGGCGGATTACCCGGACACCAAAGGGGACCAGAATGGGGCGCACTGAGCGCGAGCTGATCATACAAGATGAAGTGATTTCTCTGTGGTTCTTGGGCACTTGGCTGTGGTTGATTCTGTGGATTGTGTGTGTTCAACAGGCTCTTGACAGAACATGGGTGCAAGAAATAGTTCAGATGGGGAAGGAAATGTTATCGTTTGTGACGTTGAAGAATGTTTTGCTGTTAACTGTAGTGTCTGGTAAAAATTGGCAGAAAATTGTTTAGATGTCATGTTTAGTATGGTGGGCGATGCATGATCCAAAGTATCTATTTAGAAATAAGAGTTGGTGTTGTGAGAAGTTCAGGTTGCATGCAAAATGTCATTATTCAGCAGTCAGTATTCTGTAAATTGGCTGTGACCTACAAATGTGTCCCTAAAGTAGAATATGTGGTTCATATCATACATGTACAATGGAGATCACTCTGGAATTTAGCTCGCTAGTCACCAACCCGCGTCCACACAGGCTACATGTACTTTACTTTTAAAATAATTTTAATTTCTAATATTCGTATATTTGTATAGAAAGTTTTTTACATTGAAATTTTAGATGTTTTTAAATTTTAAATTCAAAACCTGTTTCTGATTTTAACTCTTATTTTTTATATTTGCATTCCACAGCTATTGCCCAGAGTTACTATTCATCAATTGAAATTCAAAATTCTAGCTGTAAATTTAAAACTTGCCGAGCCAATATTTTTTTTAGCAGTAAGGCTAGTAACTGGCCGATATTTGTTTTACCAGTAAGGCCAGTTAACTGGTTCGGTATTTTTATCTTTAGATGTTAGCAAATGTAACATCGCCAGGTCCATGATTAACCCAAGCCATAGATTATATAGGTGGAAAATTTAGATGATCAAGATGTTCTCTTTGTTATTAGTGTGGGAATATTTGGATCTTTCTTTTTCTTGAATTAATGTGCAAATCTCTAGCATTTTGCTTCCTAAGATTAACCTAGAGGCCAAAAAGAATAAGAAAAGGGAAGGAGTATAAATGCAGGCACGGCAGCAAGTCAACTCCAATTCGGTATTTATTTTTGTGAGAAGTTCTGACCAGGAATAACAGAGAGGAGATTTCCGTGTATACACATGCACGTCAATAGTTGCAGTTCAATTCTGTTGCATGCTTGTATGCAGCAATTCTCTTCCTTCATCAAAGAATTTGATTGTGGTACAACTTGGAACATACATGATCCGCAAATTAGAAGTAGTAGTTACGGCGATGAGATATTTTCTTTTTCCTGATTAATGTGGGAATTTCTAGGTATTCCTCTTTTTCTCTGATTAATGTGAAAAAATTCTTACTTTTTCGCTCATAGGATTAACATGGGGGACTTATATAGGAGAGCCTTCAATTAGAATAGATACAAGAGAATAGGATGGTCAGGGTGTTCTTTTTTTTCTCTAGATTTATGTGGGAATTTCTAGCTATTTTTTTCTTTTCTCTTAATAATGTAGGAATTTCTAAACTTTTTTATGTATGATTAATGTGAAGGCTTCTAAAGAAGCTTGCAATTAGTACATATATAGATAGATAAATGGTATACCTAGTACTACCATCCAAAGTTGTTGACAAAGTGCCGCAAATATGGTTTTCATGTTGGCGAAATATTTGGTGAAAACCACCAATTCCATGAAAACTCTGTGGAAACCACATGTAGAAGTTTTGAAAAATTCTCAAAAAATTACCATATGTAGGGGAGGTGAACCTCTACAATCCTGCAAAATTTGAAGGTGAAACTCAATCGCATTTGAAAGATATGAAAAAGACAAACAGCAAAAAGAATAGTGACAAAACAGTAAAAATTACTATTTATGCTGACTTTGTCTTTTTCATATCTTTCAAATGCGATTAAGTTTCAACTTCAAATTTTGCAGGATTGTAGAAGTTTACCTCCACTACATGTGATAATTTTTTGAGAATTTTTCAAAACTTCTACAGGTGGTTTCTACGGAGTTTTCATGGAATTAGTGGTTTTCACCAAATATTTCGCCTTTCATGTTGGAGGAACAGCAAGATAGCATCAGACTGCTGTCTGCAGGTTTCAGATCGTTCAAGTACTCACGGAACGTCTGTATTATATCATGAGAAGTACATCCGAGCTGCAAAAATGCCATTTTGTCAGCAGTCAGAAAGTTGCTATGGCCAAGAAATGTGTTCCAGAAGTGGATATGTAATCCAAATGGGTTATCACCTAAAAAACTGCAAAATTGGTATATTACTCCATGGAGTTTGATAGGTGGTGAGTTCAAAGTTGTTGAGAAAGAACGCCTTATGATTTTCATATTAGGAAAAGTCAGAAAGTAGCATACTGTTTTCAGGTTTCAGACAATTTCCTGATTGCACGAAGAGCATGCTGAAAAGTACCCACAAAGCTGGTCGCTCCTCTCTTGTCCGTGTGTCACAACTCGCAACGTTGCAATACAAGCAAACTCTACTGCAAGGAATAGCATGCTGAACAAGGTACGGTGTTCATGTTTTGGAAGGGCAGTATTTCCAATCCGTGGTACCGCCAGTCAGACACCAACCTACGGGCCTGAACTTCCAGGTCGATCCCGCTTGTCACAAACATAGAGGCTTATCTAGTGGACTCCTGATGGATAATACTCAACAAAGTCTGCTTATCTAGTGCAATTCAACTCCGTTTTCTGTAAGACAAAGATCTGCCCCATATGGAAGGCGCACGCGGAACCCAAATGTCGTTTCTTTGCGTGGACGTTGCTTCATAACAAAATTTTAACAGCAGATAACATACTCAAGAAGAGATGGCCGTGCAATGCCATCTGTAGCCTTTGCAACGTGTCATCGGAAACTTCAAACCACCTTTGTAAAGATTGCCCTTTTGCAAGACAAGTATGGGGTTATCTCCTACGCTGGGGAAAGTTGGATCGATGTCAGAATTTGAGTTTCAGGGGTTCGCTATATAAATGGTGGCGAAAAATGAGATCCCAATATGATAAAGAAATACAACGTCATTTGGATGGTCTGATCATTTACTTTTGGTGGAACCTCTGGCAAGAGAGAAATCATCGTATTTTCCAGGGGTTAACTAGAACGCCGGAGCAGGTGGCCAGTGTGATCAAGGATTCCGTCCTCAGCCGTAGCTTCGCTATGTCCGCCATGGCTACGGACTAGCTTCGTTGGTTCTTGGTTCTTTTTTCTTTCTCTCCCGCGTTATTGTAATTCTCTCCCGTGTCCTGGTTTCTAGCCGGTTACTCAGTAGGGTGGTTTGTTTTTCTGTGGTACTATCGAGTCTGTTGTGAGGTTTTTGCTGTTTTTCCTTAAAAACAGGCAGGCTCTCAGCCTTTCTTCTTAATAATATTTACAGCAATCCTCTTGCTGTTCGTTCAAAAACAAACAAACATAGAGGCCCAAGGTTGGAATGATGCCAGCCTAACTTAAGCCTATTTGGTGGGCAGCGGCTGGGTTAAAAAGCTACTTTTGTTTTACTAGTCTGTAAAGCAGCTGTAGCTGAAGAATATTGTTTTTCTTGTTATGCCGTTTGGCAAACTGGCTGCTGCAGTTGTAGTTTTTGGGGGGCAACCGAGTGGGAAGGCAGTAACCTAGCGAAGCACAGATGCGAACAAGTGGGGAGGTGACGTGGAAGCGGCGGAGTTCGGGGAGGTGGAGTGTGTGAGATGGGAGACGGTCAAGCAAAGCCACAGTTGAAAAGCTCCTCCCAGCGGCTGCAGGTTTTAGGGGTGTTTCTACTATGGTTTAACTTCCTAACTGCTTTGCAGCCATATTGTTTGAGAGAGCTTTTGGCTCAAAACTAAAGCACATCTCTCCCAAACAGTCCCGAGATATGGTAGCTTCTTTATGGTCTACCATTCTTGCCAATACATATAGAGACGTGCTTCTATATATGTCCTGTCAGCCTTTTAGCCAAATAAAAGTCTGACAGGACTCTGTTGCCAAACCATTTGGCGACAGAAATATGTCGTCATTTTATTTAGCGATAAAGAGCTGTCGCTAAATGGTCTGACAATAAAGCCTCTAACTCAAATAAATTCTAAAAATCATGAATTTTTTTAAAGAAAATTAAATTGTAAGGAACATTTTTGCACTGATCTCATTCGAAAATTCACTATAACTTGTGAGCATTAATTATTAAAATTCAGTATTATTTTGATAGTTGATAGAACTTTAAAGTTCAAACCAGGATGCAATAAATTCAGAAAAATTTATATTTGTCAGTGATAATTCATGTAGTATTTTACAAAATTATTTGTCAGTTAATTTTGTTTGACAAAAATTTAAATTTCGTTGTTCCTCGTTTTTTCGGTGTGTGACAAATTTAACGATAAATCAATATTTTAATAAAACCTGACATTGATATTACAAAGTGCAGTAAGTATAACAACTACAATAGCATGGCATGTGAACAATATCTAAGATTCAATCATGCAGACAAATAGCACAACGCCAGAGTATGTAGTTAGGTTGGACTAAAAAAGCAGTCATACATTCAAGGTATCAGTACTGACAAATATACTATGCAATAAGTAGTTACTTCAAAGTTAAAAGTAGGCAGTGAGTGGTCACTTTGGACTGTGAAGTGTGCAGTTAAAAGTATAGCTATTGACCATTAGAAGAAGATAATATCCATTAATGACAGCTGATGGTAGAGTGTTGTCATATCGGCCTGAAAAGTTTATAGTATTGGGCAGAGTGTTGCAACTTGTCACTGCAAAAGGTGATGGATGCTTTCTTTTTTGACAACTCACCCTGACAAAGCTGCTATCTATGACTTATGTAATCGACCTAACAGATCTACACGCCCATAAGTTGTCTAATCGCCTTGAAAAAGTTACTGCACAGGAGTTGTCAATTCAATTTGAGAAAGCAATAAGCATCGTGTTGTCACGTTGCTCTGAGAAAATGTAGGAATTGTACAGTCTCAGAGCCTTTTTCAGGTCGATGTGAGATCATGCTAGAGTATAATAGATTCTCATCTCTCATTACTACTTCAGCAGCTCGATGCCTATCCACAAAGTACTTGGTTGTACCCCGCAGCACTCCCTCAACAATTCCTACCAACGGGAGACATCTCATTCCTCTCATTACCCAGTTGTACACCTCCACCAAGTTAGTCGTCATGACACCATATCTACCACCATGTGTATTATGTAACTGTCGGGGATTAGATAATTTCCATAAGGACTGACTATACCCTGGCAGCCAGTTTTGGCCGACCATGTATGCCCTTGGATGGTGTTTCTAAGGAGGACTCTTGGATAGTCTAGCTAGCGGGTCTGCCCGACCGGAGTAGGCCCGATGCTCGTTTACGAGCACCCAAGCTCGTCCCCGAGCATGCAAGCTCGGGAGCTCACGGGATCGGTCAAGCTGGGGAACTCCTCGAGCATGATCGGGAGATCGTATTCACCCCACAATGTTAACATGGAGATAATTACGCCACGGTCTAGGGCCGTTACACCCACGATGAGAATGTGGTAAGAATTAAGGCTACGGTTACGGCCACGGTTAATACAGTGAATGGCGCATTATTTGGCTACGGTTGTTTAAATTGTAAGCTATAAGAACCCTTCGGTAGATCGGTAAAGGGGGCACACAGAGGAACGGGAGAAAAAAGGCACAAGCATACACAAACCTTTCTGTAAGAGTTTCACAAGCAATAGTGAGATCACTGGAGTAAGGTTATTATCTCCGCTGCGAGAGGCCCAAACTAGTATAAACTCCTTTGTCTACTTTCCGAGTATCCTAGCCCAAGTGCATCCTCCAAACGCAAACCCTTCACTTAAAAGGGGCCGTGTTGATCCCTCATTCAACAAGTAAGCTCGACAGAGACCTGTTTCCCAAACATCGACAGTAACAATGACTACTTTTCTTTTGGCTCATGCTTTATCCAAACTAAGAAATATTTGATTGGCCCTTGCCTTCAACGATGATTCATCTCCTCATCTTCTGTTGGTAGAGGAAATAGAGGCTCCGCCTGATCCTGTGTTTCACTACTATTAGCCTTGTTCATCTGCTCCACTTTGTGTTTTCTTGTTAGCTCATCAAGATTCTTCCATAGAGTACAGAAATTACTAGCTTGGTTCTGCTTCCATAATCTCTTAAACATATTCATCAGTTCCTTGTTCTTGAATTGCTTATAGAAGTTCACACCCAAATGCCTTATGCACCATCGGCTCTACAAGTCAGGCTATGGATATGGCTCCTCTTCCCCTATTTACAACTATTTGATAACACTAAGCAAACCAGTATGCTTGTCATGTAGTATGCACATATCTTGATGAGTTTTCAACACCTCGATCTTCAAATTCCATAGGAACCATAGCCAACTCTCGTAGTTCTCGCTTTCTACAAAGGCGAAAGCAACATGCAGAATCTAGTTGTTTCCATCAACGCCCAAATCTGTCATTATTTGCCCTTTGTATTTCCCTATCAAGAATATGTCGTCCATGCACAACAATGGACGGCAGTGATAGAACGCTTTAATGCAAGCTCTAAATGTGAAGAAAACTCTCTCCAAATGCCTCTTGGTCGGCCACTTGCTTAACGAACAATCTTGATATCATAATAAGTGCTAGGATTTCTTCCTTGAATGCAACTGAGCAGTGCGAGCAAATTATGGTAGGAGTCTTCGAATTTCCCAAACCTCATTTCTAAGGCCTTCTGTTTCGCCCTCCATGCCTTCCTGTAGCTAATTGTGTACTAATATTTATTCTTGATTGCTCAAATAATAGCACGGTGCTCAAAATTGAGGTTCTCGACTATCTCTGAGTATATGATATTTGCAGCATACCCAAATGATAGGTTCCTATGAGCCATCAGGGTTTTCTCAGTCATACAGATATACTCCTCAACCTTCAAATATAGCTAATGAGTGCCCCATTTGGGCTTGTGCGTGTGCACTCTCTAGGGGCATCTATGGATCTTGCACACCACGTCGTAGCAGGTTGGGTGGACTTCTTAACCTTGAAAGTCCTTCTTACTGGTAAGACCTAATCTTTAACAGTATCCTGCATTGCCTCTTTTGTCGGGTACATACTGTTAGGTCTAACCTCATTGTCATTATACTGCCAAGGTGTATCGTTGTTTTCATTCACAGCTAGCTTATTAAATTGATGTGTGCTCTAATATATTGGCACAAGCGACTCCGTACCTCCATCTTCCTCATCTGAGTTATCGTCTTCCACTTCTCTTCTGGTATATTCATGGTCTTCCTTTTCTATCCTTGTTGTTATCTCCTCAATTTCCTCACCTTCGTCTACTTGTACCCGCGCTTCTTATCCAATGTTTCCATCATCCTCCCCAACCTCAACATGTTCACCACTCTGGTAAATGATGTCCTCGTTGCATTCCTATACATGCTGCTCACGGTTAGATTCTCCAATTTCGATGTCACTATAACTGAACTCATTTTGATTCTCACTACACTCACCAGCATCCAACTGTTGCTGCAAGGCAACACTCCTATCATATGCTTGCACTAAAAGTATCCGATACCATCCACGTTGCTCCGCCCCCTCACATATGACCTCCACGATGCAGTTCCCTTCATCTCAACTAACTTCCAATAAACAAGATCATTTTGCATACTACAAAGGCAAAATAACTTCATCTGGTACTGATATGGTTCCATCCGAAAAGTATAGTACAACCAATCCAACACAAAAGAAAATATACACTTTTTGACCCTACTCAAACTTCTGTCCACATACTGGAAGTTACTTAGATCCGCATGTAAGTTCAACCTTCATTAGTTATGGTTTTGGTGTTAATGACAAATCTAATATTGCGATCATCCATTTAATGTGATTGTGTTATTAATGACAATCTTATATCGAGACTAACATGTTTGTTTAGAATATCTTTGTTTAGTCTCATCGCATTGAAAAATGGAAAACCCGAGGTATGTATGTGTATTCATTCTAATATTAGTTGCATACTTTGGAGTCAAGTTAAAATATGAATGTCCCCATTATATTAACCACAAATGTGCATCATGTTTCCCAATCCATATATTACATGGATGCACACACTTAGGGGGGGTTTGTAGTTTAACTTGAAAGTCTCTTTGTATTGATCGATTCGTTATTGACACACATAAGGATCAAGACAAAGAAACTAAATCCTTGAGTATATGTTTGAATTGCCTAGTTATAAGTATACTCATGGCAATATAGGATATACTCCAATACTAATTACTATTTGTCAGCGTATTATACGCTAGGGTACCCTCTCCACCGCATAAAGTGCGGTCCACGTGGCGGCCGGGCCATCGGGCGGGCGATCACGCCCCACCGGCGGCGTCGGTCCACGTGGCGCCCGGCGGCGGTGGGCGAAACACGCTTGCTGCTCGTCGGCGCCCAGCCACGTGGCGGCCGAGCCGCCATCGGCGGCGATCACGCCCACCGGCGGCGTCGGTCCACGTGGCGCCCGGCGGCGGTGGGCGAAGCACGCCGCTTTCGCCGGCGCCCAGCCACGTGGCGGCTTTGGCGACGGGCGGCGATCACACCACCGGCGGCGTCGGTCCACGTGGCGCCCGGCGGCGAGTGGCGAGCACGCCGCTTTCGTCCGGCGCCAGCCACGTGGCGGCTTTGGCGACGGCGGCGATCACGCCCGCCGGCGAGGCCGATCCACGCGGCGCCCGGCGGCGAGTGGCGAAGCACGCCCTTCGCCCGGCGCCCGATCCACGTGGCGGGTGGCGGCGATTGGCGAGGACGCCTGCCGCCCGCCGCAAGGCAAAAGGTGGGCGCCGCGGTAACCGCCTCGAAGCTCCTTCCGCCGCCGTCTGCGTGTCGAACAGCGAGCTCGCCATAGCGAGCTTATCGATTCAAGGGTTTCGCGACAAGCCCATTCCTCGACGCCTCTCACCTACTGTCACAAGGGGTCCCATCCGTGGACCGGGCAAAAACACGCGTAGGCATTTAATGAGGCCGAGGCACGGACAACACGAGAGGAAGCATTAAATGTATTTAGATCAAGATGATGACCCTCCTTGTACCTACCCGTGCTAGCCCCGACCTATATAAGGGCCCTCGGGTGCATGGGGAAGGGGGATCGGATTTTAGATCAGTCGACCAAGCAATACTAGAGAAAGCTAGCGGATGCGCTTGTAACTCGAGAACTCTGTACTGGTTCGAGACACCCCATAAGAAATTTAGCAGGACGTAAGGTTATTACCCTTCTCACAAGGGGGCCTGAACCTGGGTAAAAATCACTTGTTCTTCCTAGTTCATAGGCGCCGAAACCCTCCGCGTGGGAGTCCTCTAGGGTTTTCGCCCCCTCGATTAGCCAGCCACGAAGACGCCCTCCTACCGAACAAAACCCGGCTCAGAGATCACGGGCTGTCGGTGGAATCTGCCGGCAGGGCGCCACGGTAGGGGGCTAGTGGTTGGCTTTTCCGGCCAACTCCCCGGTGAGTTTTCGGTGTTCTTCTGCTCAGTAGTAAGTTCGCGCATCTGGAGATGGTGGGCTCTCATCGCCAAGATCAAGCGGGGGTGAGCGGTGTTCAGGGTGCCTCCCGGCAGTCTCGCCGGTCGGAGGATCACCTCGACCCGCCCCCGCAGGGTGGCGGCCTTGCTCCTGCGGATCCGACGGGGCCTCCTGTGCGACGCCGGCTTGCCATGGAGGCGGCCACCCCGGCTCAAAACCTACATGCTGTCCGTCTCCTCTTGGACCACCCTCCGGTGGAACTTGCAGGAGACTCTCCGGCCACTCCGTGGCTTCGGAGCATCGCCGGTCTCGTGGATGCGGCCCAGCTTCGGGTAGGGCCCCCCGACCAGGCGGGCACCGTTGGTGCAGTGGTGCCTGTGGTGCATACCGAGCGCACCCAGGCATCCAGCCGCCCCGACAGAGGTGGTCGCGCGAGCGGGCCGGATCGGGGAGGCCGCGCGCGCGTCCCGGTTCTGCAGTGAACCGTGGGGACCTTAGGTCGCACCTGGATGAAAGCCGCCGGCAGCGCGGCGATGACCTCATGATGGCGCTTGCCGCCGCCCGGCCCCGGAGCGCCGCCACGGGAAGCAAATAGTCTCCGACGGTGAGAGTTTCCAAGGCTCTCATTCCCGGACCAAGGAGGAGGATCACTCCTCCGATTCAACAGGGAACCAGGCCCGACGCTCCCGGGGGCGGTCTCGGACCGGCTCTGGCGGCGGTGGGTTCCCTCTGGCGTCGGTGCAGGCTTTCTCTCGTCAGGCTGCGCCCGTGGTGTGGCTCGACAGATTTCGCCCGGCATCCATGGAGAAGTACGACGGCACCACCAACCCGGAGGAGTTCTTGCAAATATACACGACGGGGGTGCGAGCGGCCGGTGGATCTGAAAAGGTCATGGCCAATTACCTTCCCACGGCCTTGACGGGCTCGGCCCGTTCTTGGCTGTTGAACCTCCCCCGAGGGTCTGTGCACTCGTGGGGAGTTATGCGACCTCTTCGCCGCCAACTTTCAAGGGTCCTTTCTTGGCCGGCGTGAAGATGACCTCCACGCCTCGAGCAGAGAAGGGGAGTCGTTCTGCGACTTCATTCGGCGGTTCATCCTTGCCGCAACACGATCCCCATATTTACGGCGATCGGTCGTTATCGCCTTCCGGGGCGGCGCGACCGCAAGATGAAAGAGAAGATGGCTACCCGCACCATCGGTACCACCTCCGAGCTGTTCTCCCTCGCACACAAGTGTGCGCGGGCACCGAGGAGGGGCGGCCTGGCCCCATGGTGGCCGGCAAGGATGAGGCCGGACCTCGAAGGGTTCCGGCCGTCTGGCAAAAAGCGCGCGAAGCGCGAGGCGGAAGACCGAGCAGGTCTTGGCCGCCGAGCGCGACGATGAAGACCCCGCGCCACAAAAGCGCAACCGCCGGGACCGGCGTGACGATCGCCGTGACCGGCGTGATAACCGCCGCGATCGGCGTGAAGACCGTCGTGATCGGTGACCGCCAGACGCGCCGATCGACGAAAGCGACCGCGTATGAAGGGCGAACTCTACTGTCCCATCCACAGGACCAACACGCACGACCTGGACGGGTGTCGGGTCGTAAATAGGATGGTGGAGCGGCGGCTCAAGGAGCGCCGCCCTGATGATGATGATCGAGAGGAGGATCCCGCCCCCCTGGCTTTCCAGCAGGCGGATCACACTGTGGCGTACATCTATGGTGGTTCGTCCGCCATTCCCTCCAACACCGCCTATAAGCGGCTGAAAAGGGAGGTGTGCGCCACGGCGTCAAGCTCAGGGGCGGGTCGGACACTGAAGTGGTCGGAGCAAACGATCACCTTCAGTCGGGCCGACCACCCTGAGAGCCCCCTCAGCCTAGGGCCTCTCCCGATCGTGGTGGCACCCACGGTCCGGAATGTCTTGGTCAAGCGGTGTCTTGATGGACGGCGGCAGCTCCCTCAACCTCTTGTCCGCATCGGCATTCATGGCGCTGCAGATCCCACGACAGGATTTGCGCCCGACCCTGCCGTTCTTCGGGGTGGCCCCAGATGCGGGCCTGTTCCCCTTGGGTCAAGTTTGCCTCCCCGTCACTTTCGGGGAGAAGGATAATTACCGCACCGAGATGGTGGACTTTGAGGTCGCCGATTTCGACCTCCCATATAACGCCTTACTTGGCCGACCGGCGTTGGTCAAGTTCATGGCGGTCACCCACTACGCATACATGGTGGTGAAGATGCCAGGGCCCAGCGGCCCCATTGTCCTCACCGTGGACAAGTCAGAGGCCCTGCGCTGCCACAAGCAGGCTTGGGATCTGGCCGGTGCCACTTGCGTCGGCCGCACCGACGCTACTTCCTCGGGAGCCCCTCAGGCCCGGACCCGTGCCTCGCCCGGCTCCGCCGGTGAGGTTAAGGTGGTCGCCCTGAGTGGGGGCGAACCCCGAAAGACCGTCAACATTGGCGCCAACCTCAGCGCCAAATAGGAAGACGCGCTCGTCACCTTCCTCCAGTCAAACGCAGACGTGTTCGCCTGGCAACCGTCCGACATGACTGGGGTCCCCAGGGAGGTGATCGAGCACCGATTAACAACGCCTCGCGCGTCGCCCGATCCGCAGAAGGTCCGGAGGCAGCCGGAGCGGCAGGATGCCATTCGAGAGGAGGTAGAGAAGCCTGCCGAGCGGGAATAGTCGGGAGGTTTCACCCGAGTGGCTTGCCAACCCCGTGCTCGTCAAGAAATCCAACGGGAAGTGGCGCATGTGTGTCGATTTCACTGACCTCAACAAGGCCTGCCCGAAGGATCCTTATCCCCTGCCGCGGGTCGATCTCATTGTAGATTCCACGGCCGGGTGTGAATTGCTGTGTTTTTTGGATGCGTACTCCGGGTACCACCAGATTAGCATGGCGCTCGAAGATGAAGAAAAGACTGCTTTTGTAACCCCGACCGGTGTATACTGTTATGTAAGGATGGCTTTTGGTTTAAAGAATGCAGGTTCTACTTACCAGCGTGCTATGCATATTACCTTCCGCCCCCAGATAGGGCGGAACCTTGAAGTTTATGTTGATGACTTGGTGGTGAAAGTCAAAAAGAGTGAAGAAATGATCCAAGACCTGGAGGAGACCTTTGCTAACCTCCGGATGAATCGCCTGAAGCTCAACCCGGAAAAATGCGTGTTCGGTGTGCCCTCCGCAAGTCAAGGGTTTCTGGTATCCGTAGGGGCATTGAGGCCAATCGACAAGATATCGCCATCGAGCACATGAAGCCGCCAAATAGCGACTCAAGCAAGTCCAATGTTTGGCCGGTCGCCTGGCCTCCTTGGGGCGGTTCATTGCCCGATTGGGAGAAAAAAGCTTGCCTCTGTTCAAGCTGCTGAAAAAGACTAATCACTTCGAGTGGACGGACGAGGCGCAGAAGGCATTTGAAGATTTGAAGCGGTACCTCTCCTCTCCCCCGGTGCTGGTTTCCCCCGCGCCGGGTGAGCCTTTGCTTCTGTATATTCTTGCCACCCCCGAGGTGGTGAGCGCCGTGTTGATCGCAGAGAGGAAGGCGTTGAGGCGATCTACTACATCGACAAAGTATTGCATGAAGCGAGACCCAGATCCGCAGCTCAAAAGATGTTGTATGCAGTCCTAGTGGCGTCCGTGAAGCTGCGCATTATTTCCAAGGGCGGAAATTATCAGGTCACACCTACCCTTTGCGAGATTCTCCATAACCGTGAAGCGAAGGGGCGAATTGCTAAATGGTCGGTGGAGCTGGGGAATTTAACATCAAGTTTGTGCCCTTGACCGCCATCAAGAGTCAAAAGTTGGTGGAATTAAATGCGCCGAGTGGACTCCGCCACTCTGAAGAAGAGCGCCCGTGCCTTCCCAGGCGTTATTCTTTGATGGGTCTTTCAGTTTGGAAGGCGCGGGGCCGAGTTGTCTGGTCTCCCGACCGGTGACACCCTCCAATGACGTGGTCGCCCTCGAATTCAAGGCCACCAACAATATTGCCGAGTATGAAGGTCTCATCGGCGAAATTGCGCGCATCGCTTTGCTACTGGGCATTAGGCATCTCCAAGTCAAGGGAGACTCCCTGCTAGTCATTAATCAAGCACGGAAGGAGTTCCAATGTTCCGACCCCACCATGGCGGCGTACCTGGCGAGGTCCCAAGAATGGGCGTCATTTTGAAGGTGCTGGGTATGTTCATATCCTCGACGCGACAACCACCTTGCGACAGTCGTCCCGGTGGCATCCTCAAGGGCTCCAGATTCGGTCGGGGTCTTGAAGAAAGACTATTGCGGCCGTCCATTGCGCACCCACGATTTGGTGGGGATGATGGTGTCGCCGTCATGACCTTTGTTCGTGGGGACAACGGCAAAGCTGTCATGACCTCCGGCTCGGTGGGGAAGGCGATGCATTGTCGCGCCTCCAATTCGAGGAGGAAGGCGGCGTGCGCCTCGGCCCCGTGTCCGGGAGGAAGATTGCGATCTTGCCAAGGCGACACCGAAAAGCTTCGGCCAATGAGTGCCCGGCGAGCACCGAGTGGTCGCCACCCTTGGGCGAGGAGATCGATGGATGGATCCTATCCGGCCTTCTGCGTGACCAAGTGATCCCGACGATGATGCCTCGGAGAAGATTGCACGAAGGCCAAGTGCTATACTCGGTAGGTGGGGACCTATATCGCCAGAGCGTAAACGGAGTTCTCTTGAAGTGCATCACTCGGGAAGAGGGAGCACCGCTCTCGATATCCATGGAGGTGTCAAAGCGGAGCCATATGTCCGCCGGACTCGGTCGGCAAGGCGTTCGTCAAGGATTTTATTGGCCTACCCCTCCGGGGCGCTTGCGGTGGTGAGGACGTCTGGCTTGTCGAGTTCTTCGCCAGCAAACCCACCGACCAGCCCAAGCTCGCAAACCATCCCGCTCTCTTGCCGTTCGCGTGCCGGGGCCGATATCTGGTCTGTTCAAGGCCACGGGGCTTCACCCACCTCTTCGCCGCCATCGACAAGTTCACCAAGTGGGTCGGCCGAGGCGATCTGAGCCATCACGGCCGCCGCCATTGTTAAGTTCATCTTGCTGGATTTTCACCGCTTTGGAGTCGCCAACCGCATCATCACCGACAACGGCACCCGTTCACCAAATAGCGGCTTTTACGGAGTTCTGTGAAGAAATGGGCACCAAGGTATGTTTAACCGGTGGCCCATCCCATGAGCAATGGTCAGCGGAACGCGCCAATGCGCTGATCTTGAAGGACCTCAAGACAAGGGCGTTTGATCGACTCCTGGCGGGTGCAAGATAGACGGAAGAACTCCGGTGTCTTGTGGTCGCCGTACCACGCCCACCGTGCAACCGCGAGACACCCTTCTTCTTGGTGTATGGCGCCGAGGTCATTCTCCCCTCCGAAGCCGCTTTCGGCTCGCCGCTCTCGCCTTCAATGAAGAAGACCAAGAAGGTCTCCGTGAGAAGAGGTCAACCTCTGGAGGAGGTGCGGGATCGGCTGCCTTGCGTGCCTGCTGCTATCGCAAAAGCTCTCGGTACCACGCCACCCGGTCTCTGAGAGAACACTTGGCGGTGGGTGACCTGGTCTTCTTGCAGACCAGACGCATGCCGGGTTACATAAGTTTGTCTCCCGGTGGGAGGGCCCTTCAAGGTGGTCTCGATATCTCGGCCGGCGATACGGTTAGCCCGAGGACGGCGAGGAGTCGATTTAACTCCTACAACATCGAGCTGCTCGGAAATTCTACCCTTAAGGGAATTGTAAGTACCAATGAAGTGCTCCCGCCACCTCGAGGTACGTCCCTCTCTGGTGGTCGGCGGTCTTGCCGTCGATCAAAAGGTCATGTTCGAAAACTCTTTGCTTCGCCATTATTATTCCTCTTCGATTGTGCCTTGAGTGGCGAATATGCGCATGAATGTCGCTGGTTCCGTCGCTTGCTAATTCCTTTATGGAGTCCATGAGCGATCCTCGGCCTTTGTGTATACTTAGCTCAGCGACCAGGGGCGAGCTAGGTACGGTGCTCAGACGCGGCTCGCACACCTCGGGTTGGCTCCCTGAAGCACCGTTGGTCGTCACCGCGAGCGCCGTCGGCCTAATGCCACCCCCAGGAAACTCGCCGCTTGAGCACATGGCGCCACGGATCGAATTCTTGGTATTTCACAAGGACTTAGGATCCACACAGGGCGAGCCAGGACACTTCATGCTGGGGCTTAGAATGTTTTTAAAAGTTTACCTTGCGTATACCTCTCCAGATGCCTACTCACCTTCTCGGTAGCCGTCTGTACGCGCAGGGTAAGCATAACGATGCTGGCTTACTTCCTCGAAAGGCCCTGCGTCTTATTTGGTCGCCCGATGGTCGCTCGCCAGCCTTCCGTCGTGCTTTCGGCGGCCCCGGCTTGTCGGTCGCCTCCTTCGAAGGTCGGTCGCCAGATGGCTCGAAATTTCGCTTGATGCCGAAGTTGTTCGCCAGCCTTCCGTCGTGCTTTCGCCCGGCGCCCGGTTTCTTGGTCGCCCGGCCTTCGAAAAATGGTCGCCCGATGGCTCGGGGTTGCCGCCCGATGCCCGAGCCGCCGCCCGATCTTTCGTCGTGCTTTCGCCAGTAATCAAGTCGCTCATCCCGCGGCATACGAAATAAGATAAGCGCTTTATACCGCGTTCTTTGGCCATTTCCTTGCGATCATATCCTGAGATAGGTCAAGATGCGCGTGGTTATCGCAAATGTTGGAAACCAACGGTTCCTCATGATAAGGGAAGATGTGCTAAGTGTTAACGTCCGGCGAGACCAAGTCATCGGAGTGTCAGTTAGACACAGCACTCCTACACGGCTCGTACGCCTTGGGTTGGCTCCCTGAAGCACCGCTGGTCGTCTCCGTTGAGTGTTTCTGGCCTAAGAGCACTTCCGAGAACTTGTTGTTTCGCCGCGTTACGCCGTAGCATATTTTTAAGCGATCATCAGGGTATAAGTTTCGGAAGGTCGAAACCTGCGATAATCTCGCGCGAAAACTCGACGCTAAGGCCTTGCTGTGTCTTGCGTTCCTTGTTCGATTTAAGGACATTTTTCACTTACATTTTATGTGGTCCGCATAATCTATGCTCGCGATCACAGCGGGCACATGAAATCACTTGGCAGGACTTGGAAACGCTACCCTAAATTAGGTGTTTCTAAAAAGCGTCTTGGCTAAGTCGAATGACGACCGTCTAACAAGCCAATGTGGTGAATTCAAGCATGCAAAAATGAGCAAACGCATGAATAACGATTAAACATCTAACATTCATCCAAAAGTTGTCCAAGGTTTTTCTGGACGCAGGTTCATCAACAAAAGCAGCAAAAAAAAAGAGGAGAAACAGAAGAAGGCTGCCCGCCTTCACTCCTCGTCCTCGCCGAAATCAAGCTCATCATCGGCGCCGCCTTCGACGGCCAGAGGAGTGGAGACGTCCATGGCCGGCTGCTCCACCTGTAGCATCCCAGCCACGTGTTCAGCAGCCGCGCGCACCCGCGCCTCCACCTGAGCCGCCTGCTCTGCGTCTCCTTCGACGCCGGCCGTCACCACCGCCATGGGATCAAAAGCGGCGTCGCGGCTGGCGCAGCAGGCCAGCGTGTAGGTCGCGGCCATGATCGCGACCTGGCGTCCTTCCGTGGCGGAGCGAGCGGCTAGGCGGCGAGTCATCGAGCGCCTCGCGCGGCTGGTTGGTCGCATGGGCAAATTGAAGCGCCGAGTCCTCGAGGGCGTTGCTTGTCGTCACCCCAAGGGTTCCAGGCACCTCTTGGTGCGCTGGAACGCCTTCTTCAGCATGATCGCAAGGTTGCACCGCAGCGAAGGATTCAAGTTCCGAGGTCTTCAACGCCGCCTCGGCCCTCTCTGCCCGTGTCTCGGCCCGTTCCGCCCACTGCTGCATTGCGGTCGTGTTGGCCCTTTCTCGCGCCAGCCTCGCGCCGCCCTCTCCGCTCCGCTCCGGCTCGCCGCTCGAGGCAAAATTGTTGGGCCGTCTGAGCACCGTGCACGAGGCGGCGGCAAAAACGGCGCCAGTGCAGCGCATGTCGTTCACAGGGTGAAGAGTTCGACGGCGGCCGAAGGTGGCGATGGCGGCGAGGGGCGAGACCTCGGCGGCGCTGGTGCGGAATATCTTCGGCCGTTCTTGCGGCGGCGGCGGGGCGCTGGCGAGGCCTCCGCCGTCTCGGTGGCGCCGGGGTGTTGGCACCCTTGGCGCGTTGGAGGGCCGCCCTTGATGGCGCCCTCGAGCTCAAGCGCCATCGGAGTGTGAGACCACCTTGCCGGCGGTGGCACAGGCTCCGTGGTTGAGTTGTCGGCGCCACAGTTGTCGGCGCCGGAAGAAGTATGGTTGGTGAAGGCTCCGGGGCCGGTGCTGCGGAGGGCGGCGGCGCCGGAGGTGAAGTCGTAGCAGGGGCGTCCTGTGCCCCCGTTCCTTGGAGGGGTACCGCCTCGGCTGGACTGGCGGTGGCGGTGCTTTGATCCGTGGCCCGGGTCCTCTTAGGGTCCGAGCCTGTGGTGTCGGCGGCGAGTGGCCGCTTGCCCGCAGCCCGATTGCCGGCGGCAGGCACGTCCCTGATCACCAGCGGGCCGCGGGGCGGGGTCACGCTCGGCCCCGTGGAGTCCATTGGCGGGAGCAACCTGACGATCCGCAGGCGCTCCGCGTGCTCCAGGTCAGCGAGCGGCCGGGCGTCCGACGGAAAAGGCGTGTCGGTTGGAACCGGCAGCATCAGCGCGGCAAGCCACCGGCCCAGGTTTGGCTCCTCAAAGTTGCCATCGCCTGTCGCAAGAAAGGGAAAAAGATGGCGGTCGGTTGGTAGGAAGCCGCAGGAAAAACATGTGCTTAAAGGAAACTTGAAGGAGACAAGGGCTTACGTCCGGGCCACGTGCGCGTCAGGTCATTATCGCCTGTGTACCGCCATGAAGGCCGAACGCGCCGGCGAAGAGGGCTGATCCTCCGTGCCGTGTAGTCCCGGGCCACCAGCCCTCCGTTCAGTCCGGCGTCCCGCAATCTACCGACGCGGGCCGCCATTGCGCGGAGCTCTGCCGTCTCTTCGACCGGCGAGCTCCGATTTTCAGCGTCTTGCCGCTTGGCGGCACCCGAGCGTCGATCCCGTCATCTGGATGTACAGACCAATCGCCGCGCCATGTCCTCGATTGGACTGTCTTTGGAAGGAATGTAGCGGAGGCCATCCCGTCCCGAAGGCGGAAGTAGCAACTCCCCACTATTTCGTCGTCATTGGTGGAGCGCAGAATGAAGAAATGGCGGAAGAGAGGAAGGTTCGGCATCACCCCCATGAACATTTCACAGAGGTGTGCGAAGATGGCGAGGAAGATGATAGAGTTGGGGTGAGATGAAGATGGTGGATTTCGTAGAAGTGGAGGACGGTGAGAAAAAATTCGGAAAAGGGTGGAAGAAGGCCCGCCATCATGGCCCAGGTGTGCAGGACGATCTCGTCCGAGAGGCACACGGGCGTGGCGGTCCCCGGTCGGTAGCGGAAGGTGCCTTCCGGCGCGATAATCCCCATCCGCGTCACGGCGGTGGCGTCAACAGTGGAGGCAGGGATGGGATTCACCATGGCGAGTCGAAGAAGGCGAAGAGCTTTGGGAAAAAGAGGCGAAGGAACAAGAAAGCAAAGTGCGCAAGAAAACAGAAGGCGTGAACCGCTCAATACAGATGCATCTATATATGCGTACCCCACATCGACGGTTCACGAAGGGACAAAGTTATCGCCGTTTGGTCCCAAGGAAAACCGCGGATACTGCGGGGACCGAAGCGGTCGTATCCTCATGAGTGGTGGCCCTGCCCAAGAGCGCACTAAGCATTGAAGTGCATTAAAGGAAGGTTCTAAAAAAGGAGTCTTAGGCCTGCGCTCTAGGGCAGGCCCGGGGGCTACTGTCAGCGTATTATACGCTAGGGTACCCTCTCCACCGCATAAAGTGCGGTCCACGTGGCGACGGAGCCATCGGGCGGCGATCACGCCCACCGCCAGCGTCGGTCCACGTGGCGCCCGGCGGCGGTGGGCGAAACACGCCGCTTCGTCGGCGCCCGGCCCACGTGGCGGCGGGCCATCGGGCGGCGATCACGCCCGCCACCAAAGGTCGGTCCACGTGGCGCCCGGCGGCAGTGGCGGCGACGCCGCTCGCCGGCGCCCAGCCGTGGCGGCTTTGGCGACGGCGGCGATCACGCCCCACCGGCCAGGCGTCGGTCCACGTGGCACCCGGCGGCGGTGGGCGAGCACGCCGCCGTCCGGCGCCAGCCACGTGGCGGCTTTGGCGACGGCGGCGATCACGGCCGCCGGCCAGGGCGGTCCACGCGGCGCCCGGCGAGCGGTGGCGAAACGCCGCCCCGCCGCCCGGCGCCCGATCACGTGGCGGGTGGCGGCGATTGGCGAGGCCCTGCCGCCCGCCGCAAGGCAAAAGGTGGGCGCCACGGTGGCCGCCTCGAAGGCTCCTTCCACCGCCGTCATGCGTGTCGAACGGCGAGTTCGCCATAGCGAGCTTATCGATTCAAGGGTTTCTGCGACAAGCCCATTCCTCGGACGCCTCTCACCTACTGTCACAAGGGGTCCCATCCGTGGACCGGGCAAAAACACGCGTGAGGCATTTAATGAGGCCGAGGAACGGACAACACGAGAGGAAGCATTAAATGTATTTAGATCAAGATGATGACCCTCCTTGTACCTACCCGCTAGCTTTGACCTATATAAGGGCCCTCGGGTGCATGGGGAAGGGGGATCGGATTTTAGATCAGTCGACCAAGCAATACTAGAGAAAGCTAGCGGATGCGCTTGTAACTCGAGAACTCTGTACTGGTTCGAGACACCCCATAAGAAATTTAGCAGGACGTAAGGTTATTACCCTTCTCACAAGGGGGCCTGAACCTGGGTAAAAAATCACTTGTTCTTCCTAGTTCATAGGCGCCGAAACCCTCCGCGTGGGAGTCCTCTAGGGTTTTCGCCCCTCGATTAGCCCGACCACGAAGACGCCTCCTCTCAACAAAACCCGGCCAGAGATCACGGGCTGTGTGCAGTGGAATACGCCGACACTATTCTTGTGAAAAACTAATTGAAAAGTGTATACAAATGCTTTCAAAATGTTTTCAAATGGTTTTGGCTTCACAAAATCTATTTTAAAAAGAAAATGAGTTTTAACTCCAAAATCTAGTTACTAGTATCTTGATTTTGATTTAAACTTATAATTTTCATAGAATTAAAAGTAAAAGGATTTTGAAAATAATTCCAAAACAAAAATCCTAGAGTTGGTCATTCTTAACAATTTTTGTGTTCAAAAGATTTTCAAAAGACCAACTTGTCAAAAGATATTTGATTTTGAAACTCGCCGAAAAACTATTCTTGACCCGTAACGGTCATATTATTGCACTTAGTGAGTTTCTCCATTTGGATCCATTCTTGTGTAGAATTATGATTCAAAATGGCATTTTAGACTCATACACAAAATTCAAATCCATATATCTTACCCCTTGCTTTATTTGAAGTTTTGTGTTAATTGATTTTGACTTGTTCTCTTATTGCTTCTTCTAATTGGACTATTTAGGACAAAAGTCAAAAATCATATTTAAAAGGCCCAAATTTGTAAAAAGCTTTGAAAAAGTATTCTACTAAGTATTTCAAATGTTTTACAAGCTTTCAAAATGAAAATTCTATGTTAAAATCTAATTTGGCTCAAAAACGATTTGATTTGAACCAAAATAGCCTAGATTAGCAATATGTCAACATGATGGCATTCAAGTTGGATTTCATATCAAATCTTGGCTATAAACAATCTTGATACACCAATCTAAGCCATGAAAATCAAAATTGCATGAAATCCAAATTGAATTGCATTTTGAGGCTTTTCGTGAAAATCAATTTCCTTTTATACCTCAAAGTGCAAATTGCCATATCTTTTAAACTATAATTGATTTTGAGAAATTTTTTTTGCAAAACCTTCTAATTAGTCCAAAGTTCATCTCTGCAAAATTTCAAATTTTTTGGACTTCGTTTGAATCATTTTTGCCAAAATTTGCAAAAAGTCAGGTTCTCTCAGGCTGACAGGTGTGGTTGCACCGCACGAGGTGCGGTTGCACCGCCCTTAGGGCCGGTTGGACCGGACCCCCACCGGTTGGACCGGCCATGGCACTGTTGGCTCTGAAATTTCAGAATTTTCCGAGTCTGTTTTTGAGATATCTTTTTATTGGAATGTGATTTTTCAAAAATTCTTTTTGGAATAGTTTCACTTGATCCCAAAGTTTATTTTGGCAAAGTTTCAAAAGTTTCTCAATTTATTTGAAGGGATTTCCAAGTGGTATCAGTAATGAGCATTTTAATTAATCCAAAGGGTGATATTCACTTGATCTCTTGAAAAGACAAAACTTGTGCAATTCAAATGCAAATAACTCCATAATTCACCTGTTGAATATCTCAGGGAGTCTATTTATATCAAGTTTTGGGCACTTAAATGCTTCCAAGTGAACTCATGTCTTTGTTTTGCTCTGATACTGAATCTTTGTGCTTTCATTGATCTATCTTGAGTTTTTCAGCTTTTGATACCCGTAAGTATATTGCTCTGAGAATATTGCTCTGATACTCATCGATATCATCGATAATCCTTTCAAGTGGTATCAATTCTGTGTGAGTTGATTCTAAGTGGTATCAAATCGAGCTTTTATTCATTTCATATGCTTACAAAGTGGTATCTTTGAGTTTCTCATTTCTCCAAGTGGTATCATGGTTATTATTGATCTTCTCTCATGTGATATCCTTGATTATGTGGATTTCTTTTTAAGTGGTATCATTGAATTCAATTATTTCCTACAAGTGGTATTTCATTGCCTCTTTGTAGCATTACTTGCGATACCCACATTCTTGATTAAGATTTTTCCTCTCAAGCTAAAAATTGTAAGTTCAACCGCTTAAGAATTCTCTGTGTAAGATTCTTTATGTGTTGGAATACATAAAAGAGGAAAATCTCCTGTTGAGCATTGTTCTTCATGAAAATTTGAAAATGCTCATTTCCTTTGGTTCTTCATGCAAAGCCCTTGAGATAGAATTAAAGTGATATCTATTTGCTCAAGTGGTATCTATTTCCGTTGGGTTTCTCGTTTGACCCTATTAGGCAAATTTATTGGATTCTTCGAAAGAATCATGTTGAAAAATTGCAAAGCCTAATAAAATGAGGAGTGAGTTATTTGAATGTGTTTCAAATAAACCGTGTGATACCCTTACTTCGTTTTTATGCTTATCTTTACAAGTGGTATTTGTTTTACAAGTGGTATCCACAAACCCAAATATGGTCTCTTTTCGAGTTTTCCTTATTTTTAGACCATATTTTAAATAAAAACTTGTTTTACTTCTTGAATGACCCTTCAAGTTTTTATTTTGCTTAAGTTCTTCAAATTCCACTCCAAGGTCATAAGTATGCATTCTAATCCTTATATGACCTTCATTAAAAAGAAGTGGTTAAATGCTAAAAGGGGGAGAATCATTACATAAAAGGGGAGAATGTTTTTCCAAGTTAAATGCCAAAAAGGGGAGAATAATTGAATAACCAAAAAGGGGGAAGAATGTATTCCAAGTTTATCTTTTAGTTTTTCCATTTTTGGTGCTTAATGCCAAAAGGGGGAGAATTAGGAAGCTTAATGTCATTTGGTTTAAAAAGTAAGCTTAATATGATTAAGGGGGAGAATTAATATGCATATGTGTTCAAATGGTTTAAATTCTCTCAATATGTTAGTTTTAATCCAAATGTGCTCATCAAGCTTGGATTTGTCATTATTCACCAAAAAGGGGGAGATTGTAAGTTCAACCTTCATTAGTTATGGTTTTGGTGTTAATGACAAATCTAATATTGCGATCATCCATTTAATGTGATTGTGTTATTAATGACAATCTTATATCGAGACTAACATGTTTGTTTAGAATATCTTTGTTTAGTCTCATCGCATTGAAAAATGGAAAACCCGAGGTATGTATGTGTATTCATTCTAATATTAGTTGCATACTTTGGAGTCAAGTTAAAATATGAATGTCCCCATTATATTAACCACAAATGTGCATCATGTTTCCCAATCCATATATTACATGGATGCACACACTTAGGGGGAGTTTGTAGTTTAACTTGAAAGTCTCTTTGTATTGATCGATTCGTTATTGACACACATAAGGATCAAGACAAAGAAACTAAATCCTTGAGTATATGTTTGAATTGCCTAGTTATAAGTATACTCATGGCAATATAGGATATACTCCAATACGATCAAATTGGATATGTGCATATTATGTCCAAGTCAATTATATCTATGCACATATACATGTGGAGTTTATTCTATAGTTGATGACTTAGGGTAATGATCATTTCCATACAATTTACATATAATGGATCATTACTTTTCATCAACATGAGTATATGAAAACTTGTGTGGTTGATATATACTCATATCAATTTAAATGATAATTTAAATTGAGTTTATTTGTCTCATTAATCATTAAAGAACACTTCATCATGTGTTGATGATGCTTCGTGATTAATTAAGGACAAATGAATAGTTCTTAAGTATAATTAGGCATGTGTTGCATTATTATACTTAAGACACAATTAAATCATTTCAATTGATTTAGGTTGTGCTCAATTGATCTAGAGGCATCCATTATGTGTTAATGGAGTGCAAGAGATAATTGAGACAACCATGCATCTTGGACTAACTATTTGTATGAGTTGTGATTAAGTTAGGTCCAAAGATGGATGAGATGATGAGAACGGGACAAGGACGGCATCATGAGTTGATGGGCGTCAAGAGTGGATCCCGAAGAGGAGTCGAGTAGAGATCCCGGGGGAATATCAAAGTGATGATCATAAAGACCCCAAAGGAAATTGCTTGCGTGCGGCGGCGAAGGTATAATTAGATAGGCTAAGGATTTTTGTAGTCTTTGAGTCTAAGGTTTTATCGCCGTGCTATTAAGAGGGGCCGTTCCCTTTGCTTGAGCTTCATCATGTGTTGGTGATCTCATTCCGCGTTCACTCAAGCTCAACCATTTGGATTTGGTTTTTGCATTTGGTTTAACCATTTGGCATGTGTTGCGAATGGGTTAAACTTATGCTTGGTTGCATTGGTTTTCGCATAATGCTTTGATTTGCATGTGTTGCAAGAAGTGATAAGCTAGTGCGTTGGCTTTTGCGTGAAGTTCACTTTTGCATGTGTTGCATTAGTTGAAGCTTCATGCTTTGTTCGCAAAACAAATCTTTATAAAACAGTGTGGTTGCTTGGAGCTAAGTTTTGCATATGTTGCAAAAGGAGAGAGCTCAAGCATGATTTTATGTTGTGTGTTTGTATGGAGCTAGAGGCTTGCATGTGTTGCGAGTAAAGAGCTCATACGTATGGTTTTGGTTTTAGTCAAAGTTTGATTTGTGGTTGCATTGAACTAGAGAATTGCATGTGTTGCAATTAGAGAGTTCATGCACCTTGATTTGATGTTGCTTGGAGCTAGACTTTTGCATGTGTTGCAAAGAGTAGTGCTCAAGCATGAAATGTGTTTATTGCGTTATTTGCAAGTTCGTTGTGCGAATAAACTGAGGTTTATGAGTCCGGAATTCTGAGAGCATGTGAGTGGGGCTTGCAACGGGTGTTGGCAAGTTGACCGGGTCTTGTGTTGACCTTCACATGGCTAGGGGGATTAATCTCATAAACTCGAGTTTGATTCGCTTAATACGATTTGCGAATAGTTCTTGAGTCGATTGCGAAATGTGTTTTCGCAATTTGGGTTGAATTCTTTGAGCATGGTTTGAATTGGTGCAAATGTGTTTTGCACATGTGTATGATCATGTGTTGATCATCTAATTGGCTCAAAGAATGGTGTTTGGTTCTTCGGAGAAGAGTTTGCGAAAATCAGGAGTTGGATCTGCTTGGGGCGGTCGGACCGGCCCTGGTCCGGTCGGACCGGCCGGGCGGTCGGACCGCTCCCCCTCCGGTGTGACCGGGCATGTGCGGTGCGACCGGGGGTCGCTCGGTCTGATTTTCCCAGAGGCTGTAAGATCGAGGATGAGCCTAGAGGGGGGGTGAATAGGCTTTTCTAATTTTTATCACTAAATTTCAACTTCAAAGATTTCTAAGAGCTAGTGACAATTTTAGCAATGTTAAATACTTAACAATTCTAATGATCACGAAATGATATTGCTACACAAAAGTATAAATAGCTAAACGAGTAGCACAATAGAATCAAATTGCTAGTATGGCACGAGAGTAAAAAAAACAAGCAAACCACAAATGAAGGACAAGAGAATTTTTCCCGTGGTCTCGGAGACTTGCCGGTCTCCCCTACTCCACGTTGAGGTAGCTTGAATTTCTTCAAGCCGGCTCCACCCGCTTGAGCCTTCCCCGATCACTAGCGATAGCTCTTCCCCGCTCCGGGTAGGCGAGCTTCGTGCCTTCACAACCGCCCGGGTCTTCACACAACCTCCTTTGTGAAGATCACCGGAGCCTCACGCCTCCAAGCCGTCTAGGAGGCGGCAACCTCCAAGAGTAACAAACTTGACGTGGCTTGATCCTCAAAAGTGCACACAATATGGCTCACTAAATGCAATGCACTCACTTGTTGCTCTCCAAAACTCAAGAATCAAGAATTCAATGCACAAGAGAGTGGAGAGAGTTGCTAGGGCTTAGAATGTGTTCAATGAAGTGACCCACCTTGCCTTAGCACAGGTGGGGGGTATTTATAACCCCCACCCACTCAAACTAGCCGTTTTCTTCTTTTTCTGCCGAATTTGCGCCAAGGCCGGTACTACCGCCCTCTATGGGCCGGTAATACCGCACCGGTCAGAACGGCTATAACGGAGATTAAATCTTGCCGACACGTAGCCGTTACAGCGATTTTTATATGTGGCCGGTACTACCGCCCATGGGTGCGGTAGTACCGCATCTGTCGACCGGAAAGAACATGCCTTCTGGAATAAAGCTACCGCCAACTATTGTGCGGTAGTACCGCATTCGCGGTACTACCGCTCTGACCATGCGGTAGTGCCGGCCTCAGGGGTTCGGAAGAAACCAATGAATATTGTTCTCTGGAATTTAGCTACCGCCAACTAAGGTGCGGTAGTACATAAATCTTGATACTACCGCCCGATCCTGTGATAGTGCTTACCGAGGATTTTTTTCAGCAGATGATTTTTCTCTCGAAAACACCAATGCACAAATGAACTAATGAGCCATATTTTTATGCACTTTCAAGTTTCAAAGACCCATATCAAATCCCTCTTGATAGTACGGCTACTATCCTAATAATCCGATCTTTTTCCCAACTCCGAGATCGGTGAAAAGACTAGAAAATACATCTAAATTTTATACCTTCACTTCTTTAGCTTCTTTTGCACGTACTCCTTCCATTTTAGCACTTGAAGCCATTCAACATCTTTCGAGGAATACATTTATCCTGTTTCCAACTAACTTGCACAAACCTCGTTAGTCTTTTTCGCGTGATTGTCATTAATTATCAAAACCATAACCACATGGGGGCCTAGATGCTTTCAGAGGCGGCGTTTTTCGGCTGGCTTGAAGGCGGTGTGACCGGCCTGCGCCCGGTCGGACCGGCCAGGCGGTCGGACCGCGTATCAGTCGGTTTGAGTTTTCCAGTGCGGCTGTATTTCGGTGTCTTCGTCCTTTTTGCATGGGCGGTGCGACCGGCCGGCAGGCGGTCGGACCGGCCACGCGGTGTGACCGGCCGTTGAGCGGTTGCACCAGCCGTGCAACGGTCAGAAATCCGACCGTTGCCCTGTGAGGAGCGGTCGGACCGGGAGAGGTCCGGTCGAACCGCGTTTTCGCTGATTTTCTGGAATCTTGCCCCCAACGGCTAGTTTTGGCATGAGGGCTATAAATAGAGGCCTTGGGGGTGTTGGGGCAGAGGTTGGCTGTGTGTGGGAGTCATTTGCATGTGTTGCTCTTCTCCCTTTGCTTCTTGAGCTCAAGAGTGAGATTAATTGCATGTGTTGCAATTAGGAAGTGGTTTGAGAGGCTCTTGTGCATGTGTTGCACTTGAGTGAGGTCCTTGTGCATGTGTTGCACTTGGTGATCACCGAGGAGCGCATTCGTTGTGCCCGGTGAAGTTCGAGCGAAGGAGCGGCTTGTTACTCTTGGAGGTTGCCGACTCTAAGCGGCGTGGGCGTCGTCTTGCGGAGTTCTCGAGGTGTGAGAAGCCCGGCAAGTTTGTGAAGGTTCGGGTTGAGCCTACGGCATAGCGTGAAAAACCACGACTAGTGGAAAGAGGCGGTGCTCGGCGGGAGCCGGTCCAAGTGTGGGCTAGCCTCAACGTGGACTAGGGGAGACCGGCAAGTCTCCGAACACCACGGAAAAACATCGGTTGTCCCTTGTCTCTTTACGTTCAAGTATTTATCTTTGCATATTATTGATTGCTTGAATGGATTAGAATTGCTTAGTGTAAATTGTTTATTCAATATAGCAATTTTAGTTTAGAGACATAAATTAGTTAGTGCACTAGTGAGCCTAGTTGATTTAGGCCTTAATTGTCAAAACCGAGTTTATCGCTTCCGCATTATAATTGTGTAAGTTTTGACATAGAGGTTGATTAGAGCGAATTGATTAGTGAGCGATCGAATTTTGTAAATCGCCTATTCACCCCCCCTCTAGGCGCATCCTCGACCCTACACCACACCCTCCCATACATGACAACCCCTTCTCCATAATAGATTCTAAATGGAACTCGTTCTGCCATATCTGTGAACCAATTCATTAACTCACAAATTAATTATTTTTTATAAAAAATATTGTGACACATAACATAACTATATCTACATGCTTAAAAAATCAAGATCTATCTATATCTACACTTCTAAAATATATATATGTATCTAGATCTATCGTAAAAAACAACTATATTCCTCAAAATATCTATATATCTAGATTTATCTATAAAATTATCTACATTGCTAAAAATATACATCTCTCTACTTTTATCTGTAAAAAATATATACAATCCTAAAAATATATATCTATCTACTTCTATCTAAAAAAAATCTGCACTTCTAAAAATGCATATTTATCTACATCTATCTGTAAAAATATCTACATTCCTAAAAATATATAATTATTTCTAAAAACATCTATGTACATGTATTTGTACAAACCAACTAAATTACTAAAAATATACTAAATCTATCCGTAATCTCTAAATTTAATTAGATCTAAAATTTTTACTACCCTACCATGGTTTATTGCTAAACAAAATAAACAAAAAAAAATTTACCTGCACAAATCTCACATGGCTACAAATTTCTTCTCTTCTCCCCTTCCCTTCTCTCCCTTCCTCTTCTTACCCTCCCTCCCTTTTTCTCTTCTCTCCCTCCCACTCCTCTCTTCTCTTTCCCTGCGCTGAAGAAATGGGAGCTCGTGTGCTACAGTAAACACGCCTGTTTTTATATAGTATATCTCTATCACCAAACCAACAATCGATTTATACTTTGTCGCCATATGGTTTGGTGACAGGGAGACCCAAACGGTTTTTTCATTTACGTGGCGTCGACGTGGCCGTTTGTTATCAGTTCAAATGGCGACACGAGTCTCTGTCGCCATATCATCGGGTGACATTTTCCTCTCATCTTTTCAAACGGCGACCGAGGTATATTTTTACAATTTGAATAACAAAATATATTATTTAAAAAAGTTCAAAAAAAAATCACATAATACCAGGGCCAGGCTTGGGATGGTCGTCAGGTTGTGAAAAAAAAATCACATAATACTCCATCCCCGGCAGCTACGCCGCCACAAGCGTGCCGATCATGTCCATGTACGGCTCGATGACCAGCAACCGGTCGGAGACAAGAACCACAACGCACCTGTTGCCGTTGCAGATGCTGTCAACGATGCTAGGGCCAGGCTTGGGATGGCCGTCGGGTTGAGGTTACCGCCGAACGAACGTCTCGGTGTCGGGTGGCTCGCTGCAGCTGGTGGCGCAGTCGAAATGGGCCTTCATACGCGGATTACGTTGACGCTGGGGTCCTCAATGAAGACCACCTCCATCATGATGTCTTCGGCGTGCCAGCTTGATGCCATCAGGAATCGCAGTCCCTGCGTTTTATTTGCAATTCACATTAACTAGCAATAATAGCGCGCTACGCTACGCCGTTCTGTAGAGTCGATAGGACACGTCGATAAATCCATGAGGATCGTATTTTCGGTTTTCATATTTGTTTTAAAAAATAGGTCGTTAGCTATAAACCTTCAAGAAAACTACGTTTTTTTAGAAAACCGTGGTTACAACCCGTCGTTTGATAAAATTTGTCGAATTTTCGATTTCCGCATTTTTTAAATAAAATGGGTCGGTAGGACTCGCTGGCGAATTCATAGGATATTACAAACCTTCGATGAATCCGCGTTTAATCTACGGATTACTATAAACCTTCGATGAATCTGTGTTTTTTTTAAAAACGGTGGTTGTTTTTTTACGCATTTCGGGATATTTGATCGTTTTTTTGTTTTTTGTGTTTGTTAAAAAAAATGGGTTGTTAGGACCCACCGGCGAATCTATGGGTCGCTATAAATCTCTAGACGAATCTACGTTTTTTTTTAAAAAAAACCGCGGTTATGACTCGTTGGCAACTCCATAAGTTGTTATAAACCTTCAACGAATCCGTGTTTTTTTTGCCGATGCGTGTTTTATTTAGAAAATTACGGTTGAATCCGTGTTTTTTTTTTTTTTGTGTTTGCTAAAAAAAATGGGTCGTTAGGATCTGCTGGCGAATCTACAGGTCGCTATAAATCTTTGGACGAATCTACTTTTTTTTAAAAAAAAAACCCACGGTTATGACCCGTTGGCAAATACACAAGTTGTTATAAATCTTCGACGAATCCGTGTTTTTTTTGTCGATGCGTGTTTTATTCAGAAAATTGCGGTTGAATCTGTGTTTTTTTTGTTTTTTAAAAAGAAAAGTGCGGTCTTTTTTTATGTATTTCCTTTTTTGAAAGACTGCTCGGATCCGTGGGCGAATCCATGAACCGCTATAAACCTTCGACGAATCTGGTTTTTTTGTTTTTTGGTTTTTTGTGTTTGTTAAAAAAAATGGGTCGTTAGGACCCGCCGGCGAATCTTTGGGTCGCTATAAATCTTCAGACGAATCTACATTTTTTTTAAAAAAAATCCGCGGTTATGACCCGTTGGCAAATCTATAAGTTGCTATAAACTTTCGACGAATCTGTGTTTTTTTTGTGACGAAAACATTTTTTCGGGTTTTTTGGGTGACGAAAATATTTTTTTCGGGTTTTTTTTGTGACGAAAACATTTTTTCCGAGAAAAACGGAGAAAGGATCTGAAATGTAAGAAGCAGGGACCTGTTTGTTATTTTTTTTGGACCTGTTCGCTATCCTGAAAAATTAGAAAAGGGTTTGTTCGCGATTTGAATTTAACGGAGGCTTTTTCGTAAAATACCGCGTCAGGGACCCAAACGCAAAGAAAAAAATTATCTTTGTCTCACAAAAAATCGCGAAGGACCTATCCGTAATTTGAACCAACGGAGGGGCTTTTTCGCAAATGGCGCAAAATGACAGGTGGGCGCTCTGGTTGGAGGCCAATTCCTTCGCTTATAATGGGTGCAACCATTTCACATTTGGATTAGTCCTAAAAAAAGTCATATTTGAGTTGATTTTTGTCTGGCATTGTGGATTCATAATCAATTTCAATCGATCAATCATTGACAACCATATTGTACCGGTGGTGGTGATGTTCCCGGCAAGGCCTTGCTGGGAAAATTGATATAATGCCACTCCCAAGAGTGGTGCGAGTCAAAATGCCACTCTCGACGTCGGCTTTGTTAAAATGCCACTCTTCTCGTGCCCTCCTCGCCAAAATGCCATTTTCGATTTTCTGAAATGAATTTACTTTTTGGGGCGATTCTAGCCACGAAATGACCGTCGTGCCCCGACTGACCCAGCTCTTCTTCCGTGGTTCCACCAGGCCAGCTCGCAGCAGTAGTCCTCCCTCCCGAACCAAACCTTCATTTAGGGCTGCCTCCTTCCCCGGCGACGGCGACGAGGGAGAAGCGGTGGCCACTCCGAGCGGCGGCCTCAGGATGTCGCAAAGGAGCTACTCGCTTCATTCAGGTGTGCGCCCTTTCCCAAAGCATGAATCCGGTCCAAGTGGGCTGCCCCTCGTGGAATGCCCTAGGTGCGGTGACCGGATTCTGGAGCTTGTGTCGAGGTCAAATAAGAACCCGGGGAGGACCTTCTTCAAGTGTCGACGCAACGAGCAAGATGTATATGAGTTGTATCTTTTGGTTTGAAAATTTTGCTTTGGGTTCATTCATGTCTAGGGTTCATGTGACTGTACATAAGCTAAATTAGCTTATTGTGATATTTTTTAGAATCCTGGGAGGTGTGTATTTTACATGTGGCGTGAGGAATATGAAGAATTTGTCACTTCACTCTCTGGTAAATGTGGGGATAAATGTGTGATCCCTAAAGCTGAAAAAGGGGAAGGCCAATGCTACGGTATCAAATTGGAAGTGTCAAAGCTGGTGAAGATGGGCCGTATCCTGGTTGTTTGCAACATAGTGATAGCTGCAATGCTAACAGTATTGGTTGTATATGTAATTGTGAAATGATGTAGTGATGCTTCTCTCTTATTCTATGTTTTGTAATGTATGCTACAATTATTATGTGTTTTGTAATTGTGAAATGATGCAGTGATGATTCTCTCTTATTCTGTGTTTTGTGAAATGATGTAGTGGAGAAAATTGATATTATGCTGGAGTACTGGAGTATCGTAATGAAATGATATGGAATTGTGAATTTAGATGAAGTTGTTGTGGAAATGAAATGATAAGTATTTGTGAATCCAGATGAAGTTTGTTGTTTCTGTTCCAGATGAAGTTCCAGATGAAGTTGAGACTGATGGACTGACTGCTTCAGATATGTTGATAGAAGTTAACATCCATGCATGCAGATATGTTCAAAGTTGAGACTGATGGACTCATGATGCTTCAGGTGTATAAATTGTTTACCTTTCCTCCTGAGTTAGAAAATCCTCTTCGAGAAGTTTGTTCAGCAACAGATCCTGAAGAAAACAAGTGCTCTTTAGATTGTGAAGCCATAGAGCATTCTGCTGCGTGTGCAAACAATATCTGTGAAACTAAGCCATTAAAATAGTAGTAATCGAAGCAGCATACAGGAAACAATGCCCATTAACATATGCAAACAATATCTGTGAGAAGGCCATGAAACAGAGGCATAATCATAGATAATAAGATAAGCTCCACATTACAATCACAATGACTAGAGTATGAAGCATTTGGCCACATTACAATCACAACATCCTAGAATTTTTCCCACAATTCAAGCATCCAAGTACTGAGAAACAACATCCCAGAATTCCCCATCTTTTCCATCTGGCTGCTGAGAAGTGAACCGGACACTGTTTTCTTTCTGGAAGGAAGAATCAGAAACTGCTGTGCCAGGCTTCTCTTTCATACTCTTATGCTTGCTGAATATGTTTTGCAGTAGTAAGGGATCATGTATCAATTTTCCCACTGAGAAACAACATCCCAGAATTTTTCGCAGGATCAATGCTTTGTCTGCATGTCATATTCAAAGAAAAGAAACACAGCATGTTATGTAATCTGATACTGTCCAAACCAGAAATGCATCCAAAAGATTAAATTGTCCAAATCCCTGAAGAAATATTCAAACCTTACAAACATGAAGTTGACTGCAACTTCAAACCAGAAATTCATTGTTCAGATTACAAAACACATAAAAGACAAGGAATTTCATTGTTCAGATTACAAAACACATAAAAGACACTGCTCAGCTTCAAGATGACTTCTTCTTATTCTTCTTAGGAGTTAACTTCTTCTTCTTCTGAGGAGTTGACTTCTTCTGAGGAGTGGGAGTTAACTTGTTCGATGAGGGTCCTTGCTGCATGCTGCAAATGCATCCAAAAGATTAAATTGATGGAAATGGAAAAAACCATAAATGCATCCAAAAGATTATATTGATGCCAAATCTCCTGGTGACCACCGTAGGTCTGGCCTGCACATTTTCATCCTCAGCAGTGCCCTGCACATTTGTTGTCTCAGCAGTGCTGCTTGTAAAATTTCTACTTCTGGACTTCCTCTTCCTACAGAAGTAAAGTACCAATGTAATTTGAACATATAGTATCAGATTACATGTAGTACACATAACTTGGGATCCCCACATAACTTACCTTTTTTTAGTGCCATTAAATGGACATTTATAGCTTAATTGTCGATGACAAACATTAGTAAAAGCATTTAATTCAAACGAAAGAAATATTTAAAGCAAATACCATTATGGTTCTCATATCACTTCGCCTGTGCCCAACTATCCTCCAAGGACAACCTTCAGCTTTGCAATAACCCTTATATCTTGTCTTATCGGTCTTCTCGATCCCCAGATCAAACTCTTCGTTGATTGCAAATTGCCTCACAGCAAGCCTGAATTCTTTCATTGACGGGTACAGGGTGCCTAGCTGCATAGATGGATGATCCTTGTCATAATGAATACAAATTTCATCAGGATCCGCATCATCAACATCTAGGGCAGCACCCTCCACATCATCATCCATAGCGGCCCTCTCCTCATTTGTATCTGTAGGTACCCCTGCACTTGCCCTCTCCTCATTTGCTCTCGTTGCATCCTCCTCCCTTAAACCCAGAAGCACGTACATTTGATCCTCACTCATCTGTTCAATCCTACCTTCCTCATCCTGTGACTCAACAATCCTAATATTATCCCAATCAATTCCAACTCTACAACCATCTCTGGCGCCCACATCATCATGGCGCGGACTGCATGGTAGAGACCAATCTACTGTACTTTCCATCCATTCAACTAGTCTACCAACCATTGATTTGATGAACACAAGCAAAAAAAATAAACTTCAGTTAGGGTACACTACCGTTTACTTTACTTCGATTCATCAAGAATTGTGAAGAAAATAAATTTTACCCCAACGCATCCTTTCCCACTGGATTCATCCCGCCGACCACAAATGCAATCACGCGAGCACCGCCGTTCCTAGACTAAGGGTTCACACAAAACAAAGAACACGGCACACATATCAAACCCTAGAATCGCCTCGAGATTGGTATGCGAAGAGAGGATTCTCACCTTTCCTCGGCGACATTCGTGCGCCGTCGTTCGAGGTCGCCGCCGGTGCTGGTCGTCGCAGGTGGGTCGCCTCCCAAGTCGTCGGACTGCCGGAGGATTGGGCGAACTACAAGGGTTCCTCTAGTTGCTGTTAACTGCTCCTGCACTCGACTCGGTCTGGTCGGCTTTTCTTCGCGACGCTCGGGGGCACGACGGTCATTTCTCGTGGCTAGAACTGCCCCCGGTGGCGAAATTCATTTCAGAAAATCGAAAATGGCATTTTGGCGAGAAGGGCACGAGAAGAGTGGCATTTTAACAAAGGCAACGTCGAGAGTGGCATTTTGGCTCGCACCACTCTTGAGAGTGGCATTATATTAATTTTCCCGGCCTTGCTAGGTGCTGGTCCACCTAGCGCGCTGGTTGCTGAGGCTGTCAGCTTCGCTGCTGGTGATCAGGATGCTTTTAGCCTTGTTGGGCAATGGCAACAATGGCTCCCTGCCTTCCTATCCGGTCTTGCCGTTCTTGAGCAGGATGAGGGACTTCCTTGCGGCGTCCTTTGTTACTTTACTTTTTTATATGAGAACTTTATTCTACCTAATAGTATGTGTTTACCTGTTTTTAGATATGAAGGTGTAGAAGAAATTTCACTAGAGATCGTGTGGAGCTGCAGTGTTGATGAACAGCATGCCGGCTGGAATTGTGTGCATACAGGACTCTTGGCGCTACGACAGCGCTACAGTATCGAATCCCCTGTTTCATGCTACAGCACACGTGAAAATGCTAAATCGGTTGCTACAGTCTTATGAACAGTGCCAAACTCTATCTTTTTCCCGTCTATACAGTTAGATCTATTCTATTGTAAAAAAAGAGGCATCATATTAATAAGATAGTTATTTTGCATTTATTAAGCGTTTTTCATTTGTTATTTCTCATTGCATACATATAAAGAGTAGGAATCAGATGACTTCTTTTAAAGATCATTCTGTTTTTCCATCGGAAATTAGGAGATCCATATACTTTACTTGGTATCCGTGATGTTCAGCACATGTGATTTTGGCGAATCAAAAAGTAGCAAGCCCATCATATCTAGCAGCAGGGGATTAGCTAGCATTCATCAAAAGAGTATGTGAGTATCTAAATCTTACATCGCTAAGATCGGGTAATCCGTGCATCATGGTTCTCCTTGGGAAAGGCTGAGGTCGGCGAAGGAGTTCTGGAAGAGGCCTACGGTGAACATGACACGGAGGATCTAATGGACGGCGTCGTCGATCTGACTTATTGGAATGGTGTTGTTCTGCACCAACATTGTTAGATGGTCGATGAACTTCATGTATGTGTTACCGAATCATGGCCTAAAAGGCTAAGGCATGCATGTGGAATCATCAACATGCACGTTATATTCTATCGCCTCGCCGCTCTCGACCATTGGCCTTTGCCATCGTAGCGGCTGTCGATGATCACGGTTACTCGATGATCGTCATCCACTGGAATTGAGACAGCCATGAACTGAGACGGCTAGACGAGGCCACTTAGAATATATGATCACCTAATTAATCTGACATTGAATCCTACAAGTGTACTGCCTTTTGCTTCCTACTATGTGTCGTAAATACATTATCTACGAGGAGAATATGATCATGGTGTTCTTACAGTTATCCAAGTTACTGAATTAGGGAAAAGATCCACGGGAAAGTAGAAACTTTTCCTACATCCTCTGCATTAAGAAAGTTTCTGTAGGCGTTTCCTGTCGAGCCATTTGGTCAGTCTCCACGAGTGACAACAGAATACAAGAGCAATTTCAATATTAGTACCGTTCCCAGATTGCATTGTGGATATTGTTTACATTCCAAGGCATATGTTAAGGCTAGAGGGCTGTGTGCTTCTTGTTAAGCAGAGGCCGGGAGAAATTTTAAGGACTTGTATCATCTTGATGTAATGTTCTTGAGATTAATAAAATCTTCCTTCGTCTAAAAATATGTTAAGGCTAGTCACGCAGATTGCATGGGCAACCTAGCTAGCTAGTTTTTACACGATAACGAAAATTAAAGTATATATGAATATATAATGATATATTAAATTGCAGAAAACTCTAACAAAGTGATGCATAGAAATACCTCACATATATAATTTACTTTTACACGTATGTTGATCTGTGCCTTTCTTGCCAGCTTCAAATTGATTATAAGCGCTTGTTAGCAATGTAGCCATAAAACTTCAATTTATCCAAGAAGAAAAATTATGATTCACTGCCCAAGAGCATCAGCATAATGATATATTAAATTGCAGAAAACTGCACAACTTGAGCCACAGAAATTCATCAGATCAAACATGCATATTGTCATGGTTGCGTTTAAATTTTCCAGTCCCGCCAACAGATATAAAAGCCTCATAATGGTGGAGTTCGGTCCATCACATACTGCCGAAAGAATCGTAAAGTCACGTCGACAGAGTTCTAATGTACGCATTTTGGAATTTATGGAAAGAGAGGAATACAAGAATTTTCAGCAACATATATAAATCACCTCAGTCGATATTCCATCTAATCACCCAGGATGTAAATAACAGAAAGATGTCGATGCTTCCGGAGCCGCACCAAAGAAATGACCAAACAGACGAATAAAAGTACATCCGCTGCGACAGCAAGGGCCTAGGCCGGGTACAGGGGAGGCCGGGTACAGGATGCCCTAAACGCTCGCCTCCAGTCTCGCGCGAAGGAGCTAGCTAGTCACCTGATAACCAGTAAATGCCTTTCTGAACTTCGGTCTTTTGTTGCCAAACAGGAGGTTCATTTTCACAATTGAAGTCAGCCGAAGGAGTTGATTGTTTGTTCTTACCTTTTCCCCTGTTGTGATGTAACTGTTAACAGAGGTGGATCCTTTTATCTGTTGCTTTGTTATTTTTTATTTTTTGTGCCGGCTTGCTAAAAGCTTCCTTGCAAGTCTCTTTCATATGTTCAAACCACTATTAGTACTCTATTTCTGTCTTTAATGCATAGCAGAACTGCTGCCGTTTCCTTTTAAAAACATGCATATTGTTCTCGGTACAAATTTTCAATCACGATAATCAGATCAGCTGAGTTTTTAAAGATAATTTTCATTGATTGTTTGTACGATCCCTGCACTCATAGTCTTACGCCACATTTTTTATGCTCCATATTATATGTGAATTAAAGGATGCCAACAAAACAGTCAAGACCGAGCTTGTGATCATTTTCCACCCATAAAATGCAAACCTAAAGCCTACTACTAGCAAATATTATTAACCAAATGAACATGATATCCAGTAAAACATTTTAAAAAATCAAAGAATATTAGACTTTGAGATTAAAAACATTAATTAACATCTGCTCCTCAAAGAATAGGGAGGGAGAGGGAGTAGTATACTTGAGGTGCAACTTACCGCCATATGTGATGATAAGATCAAACATCCGTAAAGTTCCATAGTTAGCTTCATACGCACTTCCAACATTTTGGACGTCTTGAGAACTAAAAGTTTAGACATTATATTTATTCCTACTATATCCTATATACCACAAAATAAACCAAGTATTCCTAGTATTTTAAATCTGAGCTACACTTTTACACGTAAGAACAGAACTTAGTGGACAGTGCTCAAATTTCTAGTATAGGATTTCAAAGAAATTATATATCTAACAAAAATCTAGCTAATTGTAAAAACTACCACATGTATGTAGCGTGGAACCTCTGGAAGGAGAGGAATGGCAGGATTTTTAATAATCACTACAGATCTGTGGACGCCGTCGCCGACGCCACGGTTGACGATATCCGTAGTCGAAGGGCGGCTGTTAGTATCTGGGATTCATAGATGGGGCCTGTTCCTTCGCCTTTCGGGTGATTAGATAAAAGTTTCGGCGGATTAGGAGTTTCGCCCTTTCCCTCTCTTTTATGTTGTTTCATCTACCCCCAGAGGATGTTATCCGATCTATAAATTAACTTCTGTTGTACTCATATCTATCTTTAATGCAAGGCAGAGCTCCTGCCATTCCTTTCAAAAAAAAAAAACTACCACATATATGTGTGCTTGCCTCTCTTAACTATGTACCACCAATGGCGTACGCAAGGAGGGGACGTGAAACACCGATTTCCTACCATAATGTTCTTGATACCACTAGTCCTGTAGCTTATTTTCGGTGGTCTTCAAAGTGTAGCATCCTCCTATTTTTCTCTCTCGTATGCCACTACATATATACAACCACATGCGTTATATGAAGCACGTGATATTTAACTGTATTGGTAGTCCATGCACGCGTCTCCAACTGATCAGAAACCACATGGCGTCGATCGATCGATTGGCGACTCTTGCATCATCAACGACGGAAGCTAGCGACCGACATGCATGTGTCCTGCCGCGTCGGTCGATGCCTGCCGGCGACCCTGCAGGCCGCCAGACAGCAGCCGCGCTTGCTCTTAATTCCTCGATCGGCGGCGGCGCCGGCCATTCATGTCGATCGATCGAGGTGCATGCATTCCAAGGGAGACTGCATCGAACGAGTCAGCAGCAGGCATGTGACTTTAGTCGAACCAAGCGATCGATGGCATGCAGGATCGATCCGGTAATTCTTGTGTTAACTAATTAACCTGCAGGTCGATCGTATATATATATATATATATATATATGCGCTAGCTGTGTTTGTTTGTTATTAACACAGGTGATCATGTGATGTGCATGCACCGGTGGTCTAGCTTAATCAAGATCTACATATCTTTGCCTCTGCTATAATTCTTTGCTTAACTAATCTTAACATAATTATACTAGGTCCTACTTGCATCTGATGACCAGCTATAGGGGTGAAAACGGTCGAAAGCGGTCGGAAAACACTAAAATCATTTTGTTTTCATATTTTTCTCGAAGCGATATCGGAATCGATAACTACGGAAACAAAACGGCATCGGTAATTGAAAATATCGGAAACGAAAATTCGATACAAAATATATATCGTAACGATCGAATCGAAAAAGAGACCGTAACGTCGTAAGGACATGTACCACCAATTGACTTCAAAAAATTCACACAAATAGTACATCCACATAGAAATTAGTAATTAATAAATATTCACAAATTTATGATGAACACACATCAAATTTTAGACTTGAATGACTACATTAGAGTTTTGTTTTTATGATATTTAAAAATATCTATGATTGGTTAAATCATGAAAATAGGTGGAGATTGTAGCCCTCGTGATAAGCTTCGCATAGAGTCCAAAATCACCTAAATCGGAGTTCGAGTAAAAAGTTATGGGCGTTTAGTGACCGAAGGAGTGTGATTTGTGGGCTGGAATAATTCCGGTAATTACCGACGGAATTTACCGATTTTTCCGGATACGAAGAAGCGGTCGAACCGATCAAAACCGTTACCGTTATCGTTTCCGACAAAATTACCGATTCGATTCGATTCGAAAATTACCGATACCGACACGTCCGGTTGAAAAATTTCGAAAACGGTTTTCGGAATTTCGGGAATTACCGATACCGTTTTCACCCCTAACCAGCTATAGTGACATGAGAGTCCTTTCGTTCAATCATTAGTTTAACTATTTGATACATCTGAAGCAATTATTGTTCCTGGGATGGATCATTTATCTTCACTAATTGGAGGCTTCATTTAAAGCCCCAATGTTAACTTTAGGAGGTAAAAGACTATAAATTCTCACATTAATCAGAAAAGGGAAAAATAGCTGGAAATCCCCGCATTAATCTGAAAAGAAAAACATCTCCATCCTACAAATTTTCATATCTACCTACCTAATATATGACTTGGATTAAGCACCGATGTAGCACAAGTCAAACTCATGCAAACAATTTTTCTTCTTCTTTTTTCCCATCTGGCTGGACACGTACAGGAACACATCAGTACTGGTTGGGGAAAAAAATCCATGGGCTGTTCAATGCCGAATCCGGCTGGCTCTCACACACACACACAAAAAAAAAGTTGCCAACTAGCTGACACCGCTGACAAAAAAAATTTAGAATACTAATACCACTTATGTAAAAGCCTCTAGCATTCACTAAAAGAAAAGGAGCAGTGCTTCAATGCTTTCACTCCTAATACAAGCTGTACAAATCTTAAAGCAAACGAAGGGGTAAGTAATCATCATCTACCCTTTATTCATGCTCTAATATTTGTGCAACTGTTAAAAAGAAGAGCATGGAAGCACCACTCAAAAAGGAGAATAACAGCCGGGCTACATGTTTATGAATTTATGCTGTGCAAAGTATACATGAATTCTGAATTAGAATGTTCATGGAAAATTTGGAGTAAAACCAGAATTAGACAATCAAAATTTTGAATTTAGAAATTTAGGTTGTTCCAACATTCCAAACTAGCTAAAACCTTGCTATCCACACACACACATATATAAAATTAAAGTTAATCATAATTAGAATTAGACTGTCAATTTTTAATTTCTGAAATTTAAAATGTTCTAAATTTGGACCAAACCTTCAAACTAGAACTTTGCTATCTAAATATATATAATTCAAAATTGAAGTTACACTAAAATCATTATAAATATGCGGTCTGTGCAGCTTCACAGGTTGATGGCTTGAAGATCTAATTAGGAGGATATTAGCTAGAATTTACCCGCGCACAAAAGATAAATTATCAGTTTACCATTCATCTAGAGCCATAGATAATCCTACCCAAATTTCTTTTGATCATGAAGCAGAAGAATAAATATACCAGATATACCTCCACAGCTTTCTTAGTTCGTCAGCATGCACATCTGAAGCTCTCGATCTTGTTTGCATGTTATGAAATTAACAAACAAGCAGGAATTTGACAAATCAACATCATACTAAGCAAACAATTAAGTGCATACCTTAAAACATCAAGAAGCATGGAAATCATCAGAGATGGAAGGGCATAGTTAGTTGTTGCTCAACATAGGAGACGAAGCTAGCTGATGAAGAACACATGAATATCAAGGTCGTCGAGTAATGGCTAGAGGAAGCCTCCAAAAGGATCGCATGATCCGTCGAGCCGTGCTTGTTGGTGACGACCACCATGGAAGGAATGAAGGATCAATGCGATCCCTTTGGATGCTTCCCCAAGACATTGTTCCTATACACCCCACCCAATCTCTCTAGATTAAAGAAGGAAACATGGTGAGAGGTGTTGTGGTAGAAAGCTCCAGTTAGGTCCTTATATATAGGTACGCAACCTTCCTTTGCCCATAAGTTTTATTCACGATTGCTTTTCTCCCAAAATGGATCAATAGTTTATCCTATTCCAATTTAATTCGCCCATTCTTCCATGGATTTTTCTGCAAATGTAAGCATACTGTACACGTTGGCATCTCCAATCAAGAAAGCAGATTTTCTGAATACGGCCATCTCCAAGTAATGATTCTCCTCCTTTACTTGCAAACTTAAACCATGATGCATGTCAGGTATTGAGTCTTAATTATATATCATATAATATATGAAAAGAAACAAGCCTACACAGCGTGGTATATTATTATAGATTGTGTTCAATTTTGTAGACATTAAGAAAGCTGTTCGTAGTGGACGCCCATTTTATTCATTTCTGGAGGGCGCGCGTGCCAGATAACATTGTTAATTAGCATATGCTTATGGTTTGTTTATGCTGTAATCAATTATGGCTGCATCATTAGATGAAGCGTAAGCTGGGGCTTCTCCCCGGATGCCTTTACTTTCCCTTAATTTTTATCTACCTCCTAGCTAGTTTGGAAAATTGGCTTTACAAGCAGTACATACGCATGATTGATTATGCAAGCTAGGAAAGTTGGATGACTGTACCAGCACCTGCCAGATCTTTTGGTGATTAGGGACACAATTTGTTTAGCTATATTAGAGATGCATGTGGCCCTGGGAACAACTAACTGCAGCCATTCAATCATTAAATTCAGCTATTACTGTGATTCCCCCTACCTTATGCTTATGTGCCACTAACTGCTTTCTAGCTGCCATTCTTTTAGCAGTTGGGAGCCTTGAGCATCTTTGCCTCTATCTTAATGACAAGTGCTTACTAGCCTTTTTCACAGTAGCTAGGCTTAGTTAAAATATTAAAAAGGTCCTAGATTTCAAGTAGCATGACAAATGTCCAGCAGATCTGAGTACCAATCAAGCCCTATATGTTAACGTGTCTAGTACATTCGTCCTTTGTCATGTTACAGTGTTGTAACATGCTTGAATAATGCTATTAATGACCCTTTGTCCTTCTGTTGCTTTGACAGTTTCGCTACAGTGCTGTAACATGCATCCAGATTGCACATAATCTAGCAGGAATAGAGGCTGTAGGCCAAAATTCAGACAGATGGGCTATGAAAGTGGCAAATTTTTTTGGTGTTCCTTATATTGTAGTAGTTATATATGTACACCACAATTCCCTAGTACACAGGGTTTTCTAAGCAACTTACCTGAAACCCAAGTGATGTTTGTTGGCACTGGGAATTGTTCAGTCCAAGAGAGAGAATGTTCTAAGGACTACCAAATTTGGACCAACAGATACAGTGGGGTACATCAATCTCACATCTTAGGTAGTGATCATGTAGGCATGGTAGTGGACTTGCTTGTTATCCTTGCTTCCTACCTACAAGATCAAGATGTATTGTAGTCTTCTTCACTAGGATGTATACAAGGGCCTAGCAACCAGGTCCTTCTATTGTATGTGCTGCTTTAACTGACGTGTCCCTCAGGCAGATGGCATTCATCATTCATGCACAGAAGCTCTGTTTTGAAGTGAAAAAAAACAACACTCCTAGAGTTGGACTTTTTCCTTAAGTGCATGAGTGCATCTTAGGTGAATGGTGAAATAGGAGGGGGTGGGGTTGGGGGGGTGTTATCTGAAGAACTATGCTTATTCGGATATATCATCTCATGACTTGATCCGCTCTTGATACTGCAAAGACTAAATCTTTTCTTAGCTTGACCTTTCAGTTACACTGGTGTATTTCTCATGAAACTGATGAATCTGAAAGTGCTTACATGATGCTACTGTCGTGTGTTGTTTTCTTGGAATCTAGAACTGCGATTTGTTTGTATAGCTATATATACCTTTTTTGTTGGTGCCAAAAGAAGAGAAATGAATATATGATCTGCCATGTGCTTTCACATGATTCTTCCTGACAAAGTCCAAACATTCTTTTTGTGCGTGATCACCAGATGCAATCTTATCCCAGCTAGCTCAGCAGCTCCTTCTAGGACATTGCTCACATGTGTGCAATCCAACCAAAGCCCTTCAATTGCTGTCCTCTCCTCCCCAACAAAAACTAATAATCAATGTTGCTGCAATGCTGCCTCGACAGCCATGCACTCACATGTAGAGATCCACAAAATGGGCATATGTTCTACCACTCACATGCAAGGCATACATGCCCATGTTTCCATTTCTTCCTTCATGATGTGTGGGCTGTGAACACCGACACATAGAAGACGAGAAAAATTTTTGCACGCTGACTGTTCTTCGATGCGACGATAATTGGAGAAATTCAGGTACAGTAGTAGATGTGAATGCTCTGGTCCTGAAAGTCTGAAGAACAGTTCAATCTGAATTAAAGGTCCTCCCGCTTCTCATGCAGTAGACATTGACACTGATAATCTAAAGAGATTTGACTACTAATATTTCAGTCAACAATATGCGACTAGGATTGTCTGTGTAGTAAGACCATTCGACGAAAACATACCAATATTCAGAAGAGAAGGATGGGGGAAATCTCAATGAAGACTGTACATGTCAAGGGTGCTAGCGCCCAAGGTTGCTGGCCCTCGGCTACGTAGTTCGTAGCCGGAGCTGGTAGAGGCGTCCGGACCTTGTCCTGGACGCGCAATGGTGAAGGGGAGGGATTAAGAGAGAAGAGAGGATTAGGAGAAGGATCTGTTATTGCTTGCCCCTAAAGGAGGCTTGATACATCTCTTATATAGGCGCTCAGCCAGCTACTAAAAAGGAAATAAACTTTCTAAATCTCTTGATTCTAGCTTTCCTTGCATGCTTAATTATTAAAGGAAACAAATTGCCTAAATCTCTTGATCCTAGCTTGCCTTGCATGCCGATTGCGCTGCACCAGAAAAATACATATGTCGCTGCCGTTTCTTGAGCACATGCCGTTGGATTGGAGCATGCAGGCAAGCAGGCGCATTGCGAGCATTTCTTTCTTCCTTCCTTCCTCAATGATTGAAGAGAGCACGCCACAACGAGGTGGCCGTCCAAATTTGGGTCAGAGATTTCTTTCTTCCTTTTCTTTGCACCGTCTTACCGAACTTTTTAAGTCCTAAACCAAACAAAGATGCTCTAGCTAGCTGCCTCAATTAATTGGGACCTGACCTGATCTGATCTGACGGTTTAGATAGCGCCCCAATCATTTGTGCCGATGGTGAGCCAGAACAAATAATAGCAGTGCTTCAATACTTTTCCTCTCAATATAAATTGTACAAATCTTAAAGCAATCGAAAGGATAAATAATCATCATCTACCATTCATTTATACTTTAATATTTGTGCAACTATTAAAAATAAAAGCATGGAAGCACCTCTCAACAAATAATTAATTAGGTGTTGCTTAATCATGTGTGTGAGTGGGTGGGTGTGTGGGTATGGGTGTGGGTGGGTGTGTTGCTAACCAGACACTACCAGCCGGCCGACTAAGGGTCTATTTGTTTTATCTTTTGATTCTCTAAAATCTAATTTTAGATTGTAATTATAGAGAAGCTGATTCTTTAAAAACTGGAATCCAAAAGCACATATGAAGTGAATTGTGGATTCTAGTGTATATGGATGGTCTGGATTGTGAGAATCGGATTCTAGAATCAATCTGTTTGTTTTTTATTCTGCTTTTAAGGCTAGAATCCAGAATCAAAAACTAAAACAAACATGCCCTAACTTTTTGGCCATGTAGCATAATTAAGGACGAGTACTTGAGCTAATTCTTTTTTCTTTTTTGAGTCTAACTCATCTCATTTGAGCATTTTTGTTTGCTCTTTTTTGGTTTGGAATGAGGCCAATTAATTAATCCTACAATTCTTGTGCCAAGCTTATGAATAAATCATCGTACAAGTTATTTTTTAAAAAAAGGGCAAGAGCTCTACCAATGAATTAAAAAGAGGAGAACACTTACAAGCCCAGCTGAGGCTGGGAGGAATTGGAGAAAGGCCTATGATGCTACGAAACAGGTAGGCCCTAGCCTGGAGAAAGGACTATGTTTTTGCACTTCTTCACCAAGAAAAAGGAGAAATTTTAGGTCCTCGAAACAGCTCACTAACGGTACGTTATGCATTCCGGAAAGCACTCTTTTGATTCTGGACGTCCTGAATGATGGTATTGACCACCCAATGCACTGCATGACATGAACTCGTGAAGATCCTGCCATTTGTTTCTTTCCAAAAGTTCCACATGGTAGCCTGAACAATGCCGTCCACCTCCTTCCTACGCTCTCTTGGCACTGAGGAGCGAACTGTGCTCTATCAAACAGTGAGACCTAGATGCACGGATGTCGCGTCTAGCGGCGTATGGGTTATGGTCATGAAGCTCAAAACCTGTGCCCACACCTATCTTGTGAAAGGACATAGTAAGAGCAAGTGGCCCACCGATTCACTATCCGATCCACATAAAACACAAACTTGGTTGTGGCCACCCCTTAGCTGCAAGCTTGTCGGCTGTAAGGAACCTTTGCTGAGCAAAAAGCCATGCGAAGAACTTGCACCTAACACTCGAACTAGCCTTCTAGGTCATGCTGCAGTTTATATCTGTAATGGAACCTATGAATTGGATCTTGTATGTTGTCTTTGCTGAGTACTTGCAACTGGGGGTCCATTTCCAAAAAATGCCATCCTGCACGCCCTCTGTCGGTGTTTCGTATAACCGGCAGGTGAATTTGTAAGTATAGGGGATCACGCGCCCCTCTCCTCGAATGGTTAGGCTAAAGAAGCCTCGAATGAGCACTGGATCAGCCGAGGAGTCTCAGATTTATATCGTTCGCCGAACGCCCCTACTTCCGCCAGGTGGATCTCGTTGCCGAGTGTGGAAGGTTACACGCGGGGCTAAGGACGCACTTAGCGCCGTCTCAACGGCGAAGCCAGAGCCTCGAGCGTCGCTCGGCCTGGAGAGCGAGGGGATAAGGAAGAAATGAGGATTCGCCTCAGTCCCCGCCTCCCTTTATATAGTCGGAGGGGGCAAAGTTACACGAAAATTTGGAGAAAGAGGTAGGGTTTGCTATGCTCTCGAGTCTTGGTCTTCATTCCGTGACCGACGGTTGTTGCTTACCCATGCCTTTGGTAGACACAATGGATGGTGCTTCATTGGAAAGGCGCTACCGCCTTTACTTGCTTGTTAGATGTCGACGCTGCCTATGTCAGGCCTTGGCACCGCCCGGATTGGAGCGTGCTTCTTCACCAGACTGGCGGGCGAGTGGATTTGCAGCTTGACTCACCGCCCCGCCACCTTGGGGAAGAGTCACCGTCCCAAAGATGATTATCACGCCCATAAGGGGGTGACCTTGGTGCCGACGTGATGTGGCGGGGCCATTAAGCCGATGTTTCGAGGCTCGACCGGGTTCGCCTAGCGCTACCGACCGACCAAGTCTGGTGCCCTAGGAGGCCCGCCGACCGAGTCCTTCGGGCCCCTTGGGGCTAAGGTCGGCCCAAGATGGTTTATTCGATGGTTCACCAATATTCAATGATAATCCCATCTTGGCGGAAACGGAGACTCGTAATACCTCTAAAGATCACCGCCGATGGGTTAAGAACCCGGATGATCGAGAGAAATACGAGCAGGTATACTTTGCTGTGGAGTATCCCTGGTATGAGTATTCGTCACCCTCCTATAGCTGCACCTGGCGGATGGCATTCCACAAGCGAACAAAATCATCTAGTGCGGCGAGTTGTAACTCACTAGAGCGACGGCCACCTCCTACCGCCGCCTCCTCCTTGATCGACTGTGGTGTTGCGGGCCATGCGGTAACAACTTAGAGCTAGGTCCTGTGGGGATACTCCCTGTAGCCAGCTTGATTCCCAGAACTTCGCTGTTTCACCATTCCCCAGAGTTATTATGGTGCTTGCATCGAATAGCCTGTGAACTGATTCGTCACATGGGAGGCGCATACCTATCTAAGGTTTGGTATGGTCCTTCCAGGAGAACCAAAGCCAGCGAATGCGAAGCCGCGACCAAACCTGTCAAGGTCCTTTACCTCGAGGCCTCTAAGGTTTTTTAGTTTGCAAACTTTCTTCCAATTAACCAGGCAGTGTCCTCCATTGCAATCCTACTCGTCTATCTAGATAAAGTTTCTATGCAACCTATCAACCTTTTTTGTTATCCACCTATCCAAAGGGTAGATAGTTAAGTGGTATACTGTGAGGGATGTGAGAACCGAGTTTGTTAGGACCACCCTAGCAGCCCTGGAGATCATCTTTGATTTCCATCCCGCCAAGCAATTGCGGAATTCATCAATAAGTGGTGAATATCCGAGCGCTTCAAGGATGTCTACCGCATAGAGGTAATCCTAAATAACTGCAAGGGAAGGAGCTCAAGCGAGCCAGGAATGACTGTAGGATAGATGCCATATCAATAGCATCGCACCTAATAGGGAACACCTCGCTCTTTTGCAAATTTGTGTGCAACCCTGTGGCCCCTACCAAATACGTTGAGGAGGTCCTAAATAATCTTCAACCCCCCTCTGTCAGGGTTTGCAAAGACGGCTACATCATCAGCATAGAAGGATATGTGTATGGTGGCTACCCCCCTAGAAGGGATCCGGTTAATGTGTCCTTGTACCACCTTGGTAATAAGGTTCTGCACTGGTATCATAGCTAGAATGAAAAGCATAGGAGAGAGAGGATCTCCTTGTTGCATGCCTATTTTGTGCTGAATGGGCTGTCCTGAGATGCCGTTGAGTAGCACTCGAGAAGAGGACGATGCGAGGATGATGGAGATCCATTCTCTCCAACGAGCTCCAAAACCTAGATGCGAAAGAAGGTCAAGCAGGAATTCCCAGCTCATCGAGTCGAATGCCTTAGCTATGTCCAATTTGATGAAGAGACCGGAATCATTTTGCTGAGGAGTTTGCTGTCCAAATTCTTAACGTATAGAAAATTTTCTTGTATGCATCTTTTCTTGATGAAAGCACTCTGGCTTGCTGGTATGAACTGGTTAAGTAATGGTGCCAGCCTGATCGCAAGGATCTTTGAGAATAGCTTCCCCACACTATGAATGAGGCTAATGGGTCTAAATCTACAATTCTGCTGGCGTCCTATCTCTTCCGCAACAAGCCGATGTTGGCCGAGTTGAGGAGTCAAAGGTGCCGGCCGTTAAGGTTGAAGAATTGATCTAATGCCTCCTTTAAATCATTCTTAATAATATTCCAACAAGTCATGTAGAAAAGGCTTGTAAACCCATCTGGACGAAGCCTTCTCAAGAGGCATGGAAAACACTGCCTCCTTATCTCTTCGATAAGAAAAGGATCCTCTAGACTAGACAAATCATGGCGGGAAATATCCAACATGTCCCAGTTGAAAGAATGATTCCTCTGTTTTTTAGTACCTAGAAGCTGTGTGAAGTAGTCGGCTAGCTTGTCATGCTTGTCGAGCTCATTATCGAAAGTGCCCCTGTCAGTTGTGATGCTGTGCAAATGATTTTTCCACGTGCGCATTCACCTTAATGTGGAAAAACTTCGTGTTAGCATCTCCTTCTCTGATGTAGGTCATCCTGGAGCGTAGCCTTAGGTGGGCCCTTTGGATGGCAGCAATTCCCAGGAGCCTATATCGAAACCTTGCCCAAAAGTCCTTTTCTGCTGCTGAAAGGAATCTCCTTTCCAGTACCCTATCCAACTGGAAAATACTCTCTGCAACCAAGGAGAATTGTAGCACCATGTCCCCTACTGTCTGACGACTCCATTGCCTCAGCGCTTTTGCAGCTCTGGATTGCTTAATGTGAAACCTAAGCAAGGCATCCGTTGCATTTGTTGGTTTATCCCAAGCCTGCTGCACGACCTCAGAGAAGCGAGGTAATTTGGTCCAGAAGTTCTCGAACCTAAAACCATGAAACTTCCTGGGAGAGATATGTCCTACTGGCAACAACGGACAATGGTCCGACATTAAGGAGGACATAGCATGGAGATGACAATCTTGGAAGAGAAGGTCCCACTTAGGTGAGGCAAACATGCGATCTATCCTTGTTAAGGTTAGGTTTTCCTTTCATTTGCCCAGGTAAATCTCCTACCATTTAGCCTTATCTCTTTGAGATGAGCTTTGTCTAGGACTTTAGAAAGTCCCCATAAGCCTCCTATCGAGATTAGCATTATTTTTATCTGCAGCCTGATAAATCATGTTGAAATCATCTAAAATAAGCCACTCATGGAAGACCCGATCCTTAAACTGCACTATTTCTTGTAGGGACCGGTGACACTGAAGTCCATATACAACCGTGCACGACCATTTGGTTTTGTCATTTTTCATGACGACCGTCACAGAAAGGGTGTTGGTTCTGTTCAGACTAGACGCCCAGTCTTTGATTGTCCTACCGACAATACATCCCTGAAGCAATAGAACAACGTTTCCCTGGTTGTATCGGAAGCCTTGAACTAGTTGATACTTTCGACAAACCACACGAAGAAGCGGCGCGGCACATGAGAGCAAACTCATTGCGGTCTTGAAAACTTCTTCTCGGCAAAACGCAACAACGCATAGGACAGAGCAACTTTGGTGAAGCAAGCGATTTGCACATATCGTGTTTTCAGAACAAACTTCATAATTTTCTTATTTCTCTGATTATTAATTATACCCAAGAGCTTACATACTTTGAGATGGCAATAAGTCGGGTCGGGTGCGGGTTTTACAAAACCCGATCCGACAAAAAACCCGAATTAGAAAACCCGACCCGAAGCCGAATACTCTATCGGGTAAAAAATTATACCCGAACCCGAATCCGGCTGACGAATACTCATACAGGATACCCCAAAGAGGTAGGAACACCAAATGGATCGTCTTAGGCGGCTGCCTCGGCGAAGGCCTCATTGGGTCATGAAGGACCCTCGACCCGATCAAGCCCGCGGGGGCTCGAAAGGCCTCGGTCGGCGCCCCACGAGCCCCGACTGCCTCGGGTCGGGCGTATGAAACTCGACCAGTGACCTCGCTGGGTCGAAGATCGTCACCGGTCGGCCTCAAAAGTGGTCACCCGCCCATGGACACGGCGACCATGTTGGGCGGGTGGCTCCTTCCCAAGGTGGCTAGGAGGCCGCCAAAGTCAAGCGCTAGTCCCTTCACCCCGTCATGTGCAGTGGAGAGGCGCGCTCCCTCCAGACGGCAGCCAGAGTCCAGGCCTCTTGGCGTCGGCATTGTGAGCACCGCGAGCGGTCGCCTTTCCGAAGCAGACGCCGCTGTTGTCTACAACCTAGGCATGGGATGAGCAGGAACACCTCGATCCACGAGCAAGAAGACCGAGGACTCTCGACATAGGACACCCCATCTTTTTAGCCAAACTCGTGTAACTGCCCCTCCGCCTATATAAAGGGAGGCGGGGACCCTCGAGAAGGGGCCCAGAAACATATCTGGCAAAGCGAGACCGAGAGGCACTCACGAGCTTCCACGAGCAGCGTAACTCTTACTCCCACTCGGACGGCGCTCAAGGTCGGGCCTTAGCCTCGCTTGTAACACCACGCTGATCCTCTGCGCCCAATCAATCTGAGACCACCACGAACCGGAAATAGGGACTTTGACTGAACCTCCTTGAGTCTAACCATTCAAGGAGGGAGCGTGTGACCCTTAACCTAAATTTATTTGCCGGTATTGAAACACCGACACGTGGTACCCCAAACTGACGGGTTTGTATAGTACAGGTGCAATAGGTCGGGTCAGGTGTGGGTTTTGCAAAACCCAACAAGAAACCCGAACCAAAAAACCTGAACCGAACCTGGCAGGTACCCAAAACTCGACCCCAAACCCGGCGGGTACCCGAAACCCGACAAGTACCTGATGGGTATGTGCGGTATTTCGGGTACCCATCGGGTACCCGCGAGTCAAAATTAAAACCCGAACCCGACCCGCACTCATCTCGGGTACCCGACCCAAAAAACCCACGGGTAAAAATTAGAACTCGAACCCGACCTGATCGGGTACAAAACCCATGGGTCTAATTGCCATCCCTATGCATACTCCAAAACCGACTCTGATTACAAACCGGACTAGACTCTACTGATTTCCTAACCGAGTCCATATTGAACACTGAATGTTTCTAATTACTATACCAAATCCGGCACAAGCCGACACTTCTCTGGACAGCAAAACTTGAACACTTCGACTCGGAAACTAACAAAACCTCCGACTCAGAACCAAACTGACGCAGTCCTGATTATTGAACAACAAGATTAACTCAACAAAACTCCCCCCTAATCTTGTTTTCCTGTCGTAACTTCAACAACACCAAGTCTTTGTCTCATCTTAGTAAATTTGACTCTTCCCACAGCTTTTGTCAATAGGCCTACTAATTGATCCTGAGTTGCAACATGTTCAACATCAATTTCTCCCTTTTCAAGTGATACCTTGTATTTATATATTTGCTTAGATCATGATGTACTAGATTTTTGCTCAATAAAATTGTAGATTTATTGTCCACCTTCAGGACCACCTTTTTCTCTTCTCGGTTCATTAGACTTGCAAGCAATCTTTTGAACCATACTCCTTGGCATGCTCCTGTAGTCGCTGCGCTATACTCAGCTTCACATGATGACAGTGCTACGACTTTTTGTTTTTGTGAAGTCCAACTAATCAGATTTGAGCCAAGGAAGAAGATTATACCTGAGGTGCTCTTCCTATCATCCATGTCGCCTGCAAGGTCGCTATCCATGTAGCTGATCAATGCTGGTTCATCTTCTTTCTTGCGGGTCTACACACACCCATAATTTAAAGTCCCTTTCACATATCACAGTATTTGTTTAACCGCTGCCATATGTTGTGTTGTGGGTGCTTCCATGCAGCGACTAACAATGCCAACTGAGTGAGCAATGTCGGGTCCTGTGTTCACCAAATATCGAAGGCTACCCACTATGCTTCTAAACATGGTTGCGTCAACAGGAGGGTTACTACTAACCTTGCTTAGCTTCAACCTCTCCTCCATAGGAGTAGCTATTGCATTGCAACCAGACATTCCACACTTTTCCAATATCTTCAAAGCATATGCTGACTGACACAATGATATACCTTCTGTGCCTTGATTTACTTTAATGCTGAGATAATATGATAATAATCCCAAGTCACTTATTTTGAAAGCTTTCTTCATTTGATGTTTGAAGCTTTCAATCTCTTGAATATCCGGGCGGTTATGATCAAGTCGTCTACATACACCTCAACAATCAATGTTTTACTTCCTTTATTTCTTATATAAACTGTATGCTCCAAGGGACACCTTTCTAAGTGTAGAGAGAGCAAAGTTTTGTCCAATTTTGCATTCCAAGCTCTTGGGGCTTGTTTCAAACCATATAGTGCTTTCTTGAGTTTTAGCACTTTAGTTTCCTTCCCTTTAACTTCAAAACCAAGCGGTTGCGACACAAACACATCTTCCGTTAATTCGCCATTTAGGAATGCTTATTTTACATCCATATGATCTACTTGCCATGATTCTTGAGCGGCTAGTGCAATTAGCAACCTCACAGTCTCAATTTTGCCACTGGTGCAAAAACTTCCTCATAATCGATTCCTTGTTTTTGCACGTATCATTTTGCGACCAAGCGGGCTTTATGCTTAACAATAGTACCTTGCAGATCATTTTTAACCTTGAAGATCCACTTTAAACCTATTGCTTCTTGCCCACTCAGTAAATCTGTCAAACACCATGTATCATTTTCTCGGATTGCATCTATTTCTTCCTACATTGCTCTTCTCCAACACTCATTCTCAGCCATTTCATCAAAGTTTCCCAGTTCTTTGGCACTTATTAAGCACATCCCGAGTTCTTCCGCCAACTCCACCGCTCTGTTGCATCATACAACTCTTGCAACGATCGGGTCTTGCAGTGAACTTCAGGAGACGCTGAACCTGAAAGCGAAGAAGAGACTGCACCTGATTCGGGAGTTGTTTCTGGAGTCGAGTCTGTACCTATACGTGCGGGAGTTTCAGGAGTCGAACAACATTGTTTTGGCGCTTCTGCACTCAAGTCTGGATCCTCAGTTCTTTGTCTAGAGCCACCGATAGGAGTAGCATTTCTTGCGTCCTGGTTTTCTTCACGGTCAGGAGGGAGATGCCAAGTGAACTTACTGTGCTTGCTTCTTCTATTGATTCCCAATTCCAACTTTTCTCTTCTTCAAAGATAACATCCTGAATTACATGAACTCTGTTATTCTTCGGATCATAAACTCGATATGCCTTAGCTCCTTGGCATAACCAAATAGCACCATTGGAACACTTTGATCATCCAATTTCTTCATTCTGGTTTAACAATTTTTACATGTGCTATGCATCCAAAGGTTCAAAAATGTTGTACTTTCGGTTTGCGTTTATGCCATGCTTCATATGATGTCTTGCCTTCAAGACTTTGAGTTGGTGATCCATTCAAGATATACACTGCCATCTTGATAGCTTCACCCCAAAATCTTCCAGGAACAGCCTTGCTTTTCAGCATGCATCTTGCCATTTCAACCACTGTTTGATTCCTTCGCTCCACAATTCCGTTTTGTTGCGAAGAGTAAGGAGCCGTGGTAAATTTCTTAATACCCTTCTCTTCGCAGTACACTTCAAATTCAATGGACATGAATTCGCCTCCTCTATCCGTTCGGTTGGCTCTTAGCTACTTGCCTATTTCGTTTTCGGTGGCAGCCCAGAACTTCTTGAAATAGTCAAATGCTTCACCTTTGTTCTTGAGCAGCTCAATCCGCATGTACCTACTGTGATCATCAACTATTAACAAGAAGTAGCTATTTCCTGTTGGCGTAGATGGAGTAATTGGGTGCAAAGATCACAATGCACTTGTTCAAGGATTTCAGCTGATCGGTACTGTGAGACTTGAGGAAACGGCCGGCGGTGTTGCTTTCCTAATGAGCATCCGACACAAAATTGCTCAAGATGATCCACAACCGGCATTCCTTCTACCATATGCTTCACGCCTAGATTCCTTAATGCTCGAAAGTTTAAGTGCCCATACCGGTGATGCCACAACCAAGCATTGCCGCTTTTAGTTGCTAGCAAACTTACTGGTTCGGTGGTCTTCAAGTCTAGTGCATATAGTTGGTTCTGTGATCTATTCACCTAAGCCAGAGACCCTGATCGGTCATATATATGCATGATTCCGTCTTCAATTTCTATTTTGCTGCCGTTTTCATCTAGCTGTCCGAGACTAATAATCTTGCTCTTTAGTTGCGGAATGAAGTACACATCAGTGAGCAACCTGTGTTTTTCATTCTTGCAGTTCACCAAAACCGAGCCTTGCCCACAAATACTCACCTGTGATCCATCTCCAAATCAAACCATGCCTTTCACTGATTCATCTAGATCAGCAAAGAGGTCTCTAGAACCCACCATATGGTTGTTAGCTCCTGTGTTAAGAAACTAGGTTTCTCCACTTTTGGCTGAATCAAAATTGTGATTAGGAAATACCTTGTCTTCATTAAGCATCACCATTTTTTCTTCAGTCCCACAACTCTGGACGTGATTGGTAGATATGAACAGTAGCAACGCCGGTTCGGAGTCATTTTTCTTTGCAGCGTAATGAGCTTGCTCCCTTCGTGGCTTGCGACACTCGCTTTGGAAGTGCCCCATCATGTCACAATTATAGCATTTGATTTTTGATTTCTCGAATCTGCTAAATTTCCTTTCATCACCTTCTTCGCTTTGCTGTCTTTCATGTTCACGTCCACAGCCACGTCCGTGGCCTCTTCCTCGACCATGTCCTTGGTCAAAGGTAGCTCTTGTACCGGAATTTGAAGCTTCGCCATGCTTCTTGTCCTTCGCCGCGAGACTTTCCCATTGAGTACGAGTGAGCATAAGTTGCTCTCCATCCTTCTCACCATGATCATGGCATCTTCCTTTAGTACTTTCTTCAAACGCCCTCAGGCATCCAATCGCTTCTTGTAGCGTCATTGTTTCGACATCGCTAAATTGTTCAATCGTACCGACGATTTGCATGACACGATCAGGCACAGCACTGAACAATTTTCCCACAACTGCGTCGTCTTTCAATTCAGCACCGAGTGATCGTATCTCGCCGACTAGAGCAGTCAATTTTTGAGAGAATTCCACAATGCTCTCATTGTCTCCCATGATCAACTGATCAAATTGACGCTTTAGTACATGTACCCTTGCTTTTTTGACACGATCCTCCCGATGCGCATATCTCTTATTGCCTCCCACGCCTCCTTTGCCGTTTCCATGCTGGCAATGGCCATCATGACGTTATCCGGGATGGACTGAGATATCGCTGCTAGAGCACCCTGATCTTCTTCATCGATCGGTGCATCGCCTTCAATTGCTCGCCAAACACCAAGCGAACGGAGGATAATCTTCATCTTCACGGCCCAAAGTTCGTAGTTTGTGTCATCAAGCATAGGGTACTGAATTGGTACTCCTCTTGGCGCCATCTTGACGCCTGCTGCTACTAGATCGGCCAGCTCTCCTACCGCTAGTCGCTGACTTCCTAAGGCCGAACTGTTTCCTGACAGTGCTACTGGAACCTAGGGACAACCGGTTCTGATACCACTTGTTCAGACTAGATGCCCAGGCTTTGATCGTTCTGCCGACAATACGCCCCTGAAGCAATAGAACAACGTTTCCCTGGTTGTATCGGAAGCCTTGAACTAGTTGATACTTTCAACAAACCACACCTGAAGAAACGAAGCAACACAAACAGAGGAAACTCTGTTGCAGGTCTTGAAAACTTCTTCTCGGCAAAACGCAACAACGCACAGGACAGAGCAACTTTGGTGTAGCAAGCAATTTGCACAGATCATGTTTTCAGAGCAAACTTCACAATTTTCTTATTTCTCTAACTATTACTTATACCCAAGAGCATACATACTCCAAAAACAACTTTGATTACAAAATGGACTGGACTCTGCTGATTTCCTAACTGAGTCCATACTGAACACTGAACGTTTCTAATTACTATACCAAATTCGGCACAAGCCGACACTTCTCTGAACAGCAAAACTTGAACACTTCGACTCGGAAACTAACAGAACCTCCGACTCAGAACCAAACTGACGCAGTCCTGATTATTGAACAACAAGATTAACTCAACAGGTTCCTGTTGATATGTCTGACAGACCAAAATAATTGGAGGAGCAAGCTAGGAGTATACCCCCCTTGTCTGCTGCGCAGGCAAGAATGCGAAGTTGTGTGCAAAATGTTAGAATTTAGGATAAACTAAACATGAATATTTGGCTAGTCTAAATCATGATCACAGAAAATAATAATGCGGAAATTAAAATACGTTAGATGGACTGACCCGGTGGAGAAGCGGATGCCATTAGTGTTCTATCATCGGTGTAGTTGAATCGGTAGGAGTAGGATAATCAACGATCGCAATGAAGAACCTAGGAGCACCAAGATGTTCTCGGTGAATGTCACGGTTCCAGCATCTCCAAACAGCCCTTCGAGGTTCCTCCAAATAAGTAAGGATCGGTAGATGGTTTAGGTTTTGGAATGATGGAAGCCGTGCATGGATCGTCACCCATGAACGTGCTCACCTCTTCCCTTTTTATTCAAGAGGAACTCTGGGCGTGTCCCATGGTTTTGGAAAGCGCCCCGATCATGGCGATAATTGAGGAAGAGCTAATCACGGATTAGCTTTCAGTTAGGAAAGTTTGATTAGGAAGGACATTGCGTGTATGGTAATAAGGGTGGCAATATCCACGCAACTTGCCTGCCTGAGATCAACCAACACAAAAGAGGCGCCGAGAAGCTGAATAACCAGTTGACCGTCAACCTGTTCAAATTTAGTTTCCTGTAGACAAACAAAAGATGTTCTAGATTGTGCAATAAGCTCTCTAATCACTACCCTTTTTGCCGGGGAATTGAGTCCCCTCACGTTCCAGCTTATTAGGCGCAAATCCTGCTGAGCCATGTGAAATAAAAGCAACCTGTTGCAAGCAGCCCTGTGTATAAGAAAGGAACGAATGTTGCGCAACCTGCATCCTTAGACGCCACACGCGGCCGCGGGGACTCCCAGCATATGTGATGCACAGGAAGTATACCATTAAGGAAATAAGCGTTGATTAGCAAAAGCACCATGCTACAGGATTTGTTTGGAATAAGGGGCACGAACAGACCGGACCAAATTGCACTAACTACGAACCACCTGATGTGGTTAATTAGCTAAGTACTGGGTGACTAGCCTAGGGAGGGAATAACAGACAGGAGGATACAACGGAACAACAAGCAGGCGTTGCCTCATACACCCTACATACAGGAAAACACCAAAAGACATAGAGGTAACCACCAAAAGGAACGTAGACAACACTGGCCGTTCGTTCATATTATGGCAGGAGAACACCAGAAACGCGCCAAGCCTGGCAAGGCCTTCAAGAGGATGCACCCCAGAAGGTGCAGCAACGGCAGCTGCTAAATCCGGCTTGCCTGCCAGGCCAACCCTATCAGCGAGAGCTTCGATGACATCCGCAGATAACGGCCGGCTCGTCGAAGAAACGGATGTACCGTTGCAGGGCGGGTTCATACATCGAGCTTTTCAGTGACCGCCAAGAGACCGAGCTTCCTAGGTAAGAGTTGTTGCGCCTTTTCAGTTGCTGGCATCGCGGTGGTAGCCTTGCTGGCCAGGCGAGCGCTGCGACGTTCTCGCGGTCTGACGGAACTCCTTGGAACCGGTGTGATGGCCTTCGGCTCCGGCAACAGCGGGGTTGGGAGCTTTGCCTTGAAGGAGTCGACGAAGGCATCAGCCAGAATGTTCGCCGGCAGGCCCTGACCATCATCCCTTTCCTGACTTGGAACCTGGGAAGGGGCAAGAGGCTGCGGCTCCTTAGAGAAATCGACATGCATGAACCTGTGGAGAAACAATCAGCTGTGTTTGGGGCGCGGACACTTCAGCATGTACCTGGGAGGGAACACCATTAAACTGAGAAACATCCTGGGAATGCTGCATCTGACCGGCCCTTAATTTGTTGGTTATGCTGAAGAGCATTTGTAGCAAACTCTCCTCCGTCATTGGGTCGGCCCTACTTGCATCAATCAATGTCCATCTCATGAACCTTAGAGATGATAGCCTCTTCGGAATAGTACTGTTCGCCTGCAATGAAGTCTTCCTGAATCATCTCATCATTAGGAACAACACGTGCTCCCAGCTGCCAAGCGTATATGTGGCGACGCGGCCACTCGTCATCGGAGGAGACATTTCACAAACTAAGTTTCGTAACTAGGTTTCATATTGTTTCACAGCTAAGTTTCATAGCTAGGTTTCACAGCTAAGTTTCATAGCTAAGATTCAATGGCTGCCTATCTATACCGTTGAAAGCACTACTAACGGAATACCGTTACATAGTTTTTCTGTAAAATTAAGGCACTGGAAGCAGCCTCTCCTCTCCATCCCTCTCTTTACCGTTGGGCCCTTATTCTAGGCTGTTTTCGGCTCGTCACAAGTTGCAACCCAACCATGTGGGCTAACTCGGTTGAAAACAAGCTGGCCTTTCTCATGGGCCAACTAGTCTGTGTTCATCATGCCCATCTCATATTCACATACCGACTTGAGAGCAGTTCAGAGTGCTTCCGAATTAACTTTGTTTGGATTTAATTAAGAGCCAATTAACATGTATCGATTAATTGAGATTCACGGCCAAGCTAGTACGTAATCAAGCTAATTGCGCGAGCAGGTTAAGTTTGATGTAGAGATTTGAAATTCTTCAGGCTGCCTGCCCTGTCATAATATATGGAGTATTTATTATACAGTTGAGTAAGACGAGTTCTTCCTTTTTATGAAAAAAGAAATAAATAAATAAAAATAAAAGGTAGCTCTAGCAATGCAACTGAATGCTACTATATACACACCTAGCTAGCTACCACCTCTGTGCGTGGCATGCATGTACTGATGTGCATCATCAGAAAATAATTGAGTGCTATATCAATTGATTCTTGAGTACTTCATGCAGCTAGTTCTATTTGAAGGCTCTGAGAAGAATCCACAATTCCAAAAAGGCACGGTGAAATGTAAACAAGCAGTGATTTCTACTGACCGGTCTGTTGATCATGTACTTTTTTTCGCCAGCTAGCAGATAGAGAACATGAACATTATGCACCACCATTGCGAGAAACCGAAGCTAGATGGTTGCAGGTAGCTAGCTAGGATATATAAACCAATAAAGTTGCAGGTGCCGATTACTCTTCGGCGAGGGTACATGCATGCATGACTGGTACGGTGCTTCACTGGTCTAATTGCAGCTAGAAAGCAAAAGTTTATATTGTGAATCGATTAAGCTAGCTCAAACTGAAGTTTTAAGCAGCAAATAGGAAGGAGCAAGCAATGTCCACAGATGCTTGTTGAGCAGCTAGCTAGCATTCACTGCCACCCGCCTGAGCCGCTCGTGATTGGAGACCCCCATCCGGTTTTCACGTACCGTGGATCTCTGTCTGGTTTGCCAGTTAATTCCTTGCCGACAAGCTTACCCATGAGAAGTTTGAGATGTTCACAGCGATGGCTCTCTTGCAGGGGTCTGCATCCTCGACGCTCTCACTTAAACTGCACGTATAGTTCAGTCGGATGAAAGTAAGATTATATCAGGGAAATGGAAGGTTAGCATCTGAAGATGATCAGGACATGCATGCATGATAAGTATATGTATACGTGGGGCGTGGATTATATATATGGAGACACTGAGACAGGCGAGAGCAGGTGTACGTCTCTCTATTTCTCAGCGTGCACACGCGTGATTAATTCTCCATGTGCTTCAACTGTGTTGAACAGATGGACTGAACTCTTGATGATGAAGAAAGGGTGGTACGTAGGCAGGGGCGAATCCACCAAAAAATGTGGCTAGGGTCAACACCAAGTCACTAACTTATAGCATGGCCATATAATAGACAAATAGCATGTACAGGCAAGAGAAAAAATTGTACAAAAATATAGTAGATAACAAAAATAAATACTTTCTACAAAAATGGTTACCTCAATTGCTCTTTTATAGTTGTTCCCTTCGTTCTTTCATCTTCTGAAAAAGATCTATCACATCGCCATTTGAAATTGTGGATAGAAAACCTTGCTCCACAAAGCAAATTATGGAGTCATTCATAAACTGATCGCCCATATGATTGCGTAACACCATCTTCACAATTTTCATCGCTGAAAAACACCTCTCAACTGATGCAGTTGCAATTGGTAGAACTAACACTAGCTTGAGGAGCTTATAAACTAAAGGAAAAGAAAGATGTTTCTTTGTATCCACCATCAATTTGGCAAGTTCAGAAATAGTGCTCAAATTGGCAAATCTTTCATCTGCTCTCACATTATCAATGTAGATAGGAAGCTCAAGACTAAGATCCTTCAACTGCATTGAATTGAAATCATCTGGATAGGATCTAGCCAACTCCATTAAGCTCTCAAGGCTAAAAGCAAGAAACGAATCACTGGGACTGAAAGCAGCCATTTGTGTAAGCAAATTAGAATTAATCTCATTGAAACGGTCATTAAACTCTAAAAGTTGCAAGTCCATGACAACATTCAAGCAATCGTATCTATAATGTTGATAGTTAGTACGATTGGTCTTTTGCCTTGGTTTATGTCTATCTACAAATTCTTCTTCCATATCCAACTTTAGAGTACCATGTTCATCACAAAAGGAGTATACTGTCTTCAATAGGGATTCCCAACCATCATCTCTAATTTGCTGAAATTTTCGTTTAGTTTTCTCCACCTCCAACATAGCCTCTAAGATATCTTGATCTTTCCTCTGTAAACACAATGATAAAGCATTTGCATGTCCTAAGATAAGCAACATCAAATGCAAATGAAACACAAAGTCAAAATCCTTTAAATAATTTAAGAGTCCACGGGCTTGCCGTTTTTTCCCATCATTTGGGCCATCTTTTTCGACATATTGGAGCACTTCAATAATAGAAGGAAACAGATTGTTGATGCTCTTAAGGGTTTTATAGTGAGAACACCATCGAGTGTCTCCGCCCTTTGAAGAGATTGCTCTTGATTTAATCTGTTCCTTTGCTAAGTGACCCTTTGCCAATGGCTTTTCTCACTTGTCTCTTGTTGACTTTCTCTAATCATATCTTTCCGCTTGCAAGAAGCTCCAACTATATTAAGCAAAAGATTCACCATGTCAAAGAAGTCACTAATATCATCATTCTTTTTAGCTCTTGCCACAATGACTAGTTTGAAGTTGATGGGCAAAGCAATGAGCGTAATATCTTTGAGCTATTCTCTCTCATTATCAAAGCTCTCAAGCCATTAAACTCACCTCTCATGTTGCTTGCTCCATCATAACCTTGGCCTCTAATTTGTTTTATGCTCAATCCATACTTAGAAAAGAGATGATCAATATTAGATTTGAGACAAGAAGTGATGTCTCTTTTACATGAACAACACCAATAAGTCTTTCTTTAATTAATCCATGCTTGTCAACATATCGCATAAAACAACGACCATTTATTCCTTATCGAAATATCAGCAGACTCATCGACCATCAAACAAAAGACATCACCACCAATTTCGTTGATGATAGATTTCACTATAATCTATAGAAAACACAACAAATATTATTCAATACTGATACTAAGATTGGAAAAAATTGTAAGTAGAATAAAAATAAACAAGACTATTTTTATTTTATTACCTCAAAGAAAACAATTAGCGATGTCATACGAATTGTTGAAGATACCATTTGTTTATTTAAAGGAGCATTTCTCAACACAACTCTCTTCACCTTATCATTTTGTTACGCCACAAGTTTGACCAACTCCAAAAATTTCCCCTATTATTAGAGCCTTCGATTCATCGTGGCCACAAAAGCTAAACCTTGATGCAACAAATATCTAGTGCATTAATGGAAGTATTCAATCGAATCGATGCTCCTCTCTAGTGACTTGACTCTTGCTTGTTGAGAGCAACAACAAGCGACCGGTCTTGTTTCAACAAAGCTGTTAGCTCTTTTGGCCGCCACGTTGTGGAAACTATTACACCGACCAACATGAGTTTGAAGCCGATCGACTTGTTCCATCCACAAAAACCTTCATTATAAATGCATCATTTCCACCTTGACCTTTAATGCAATCTCGAACAAGTATCAATATAAACAAAATGCTTTATCGATTTTCTCACTTTGTACTCAAGCCAATCATATTTGGTGAACCATTCGGATTAAACCGACGTAAATGGTTTGATATGCTTCTTTGTGGATACATGAAACCATCTTGTGGCCTATCTGGACCTCTAATCAAATATCTTCGCTTTGATCTCATCTTGTAGTTTTGGTCCTATGTATTCGATATTCTCTTCCTATCAATTTGGATCATATGGAAGGTCATCTAAATTTACCTCTCTGGATGACAATGACAAGAGGAGTGTTGCTATTTATGTTAGATCCCCTTCATCTCTACTTGATGCTCCACCATCATGATCATCACTATCTGCTTTGCCGGTGGAAGCTTTCTTTTTAAATATCGTTCCATAATTATTTTACTACCTGCGAGCCGGTATAGACACCAAGTCAAGTAAAAATGAGCACATCATGGGAAGAAAAGGCATAGTCGTTTTTTCATCATATTGTCATGCAAGTACACAAATAGGAAGGCTTCAGATAGAACAAAGGAGTATCTATAGATGGATTAAATGATGCAACTATAGATGGACTAAAATATTGAGAACGAAACACGACATGAGCCTAAAATATTGAAGAGAAAAACAGATTGACTACCTTGTGAAGTGCAATCTTTTCGTTCAGTAAATTCAGTAAAACTCAACACGACAGAAATAGCTGTACCCTACAGAGCTATGAACAAATCAACTTCTCAAGAAAGTATCTTGAATAATGGATGATCATCGGTTAAGCTCTCCTCAAAGGACATGACTACTGACATGTTGTTTTAATCAGTGCTAGTTAAATTAATTCTTCTCTTAGCGACATGTCACACTGAACAAATTTCGAATATAAATATCTTAGGAAAAATATGTGCTAACAAATCTAACTGAATAGCAAAGACAAGCAAGCAAGTCTAGAACTGAACAGAATAACTCATAAGTCATAACTGCCTGTATCTGTGAATTGTGATCGAGAATCTGAAACACGCAAGAGAAAAGAGGAAACAGAAAGGATGAATATGGGTGATGAGAATGCATAACCAGCCTTCAGAAGAAGAAACGCCTGGAGGTGTCGATCGATCGATCTTGGCGCCGCCGTCGGGAAAAAGCAACGCCACTACGCGAACTCGCACCAAAATGAAGCAAGCGCTGATGCAGGCTAGAGGAAGAAATGAAACGTCACGCCAGAATGCGTTGCAGGCTTGCAGCGTTGGGGCCTCCGCCTTGGGCCTCAGGCCCATGATTGGGGTCATCCAAAATTATTTGGTGGGGTCATATACTAATATGCCCAGCTAATTACATGGTGTTAATTAGAAGGCACTGGTGTCAGTTGACACCAGCCATTAAACATTGGATCCGCCCCTGTACGTAGGGCCTGTTTGGTAGAGCTTTAAATTCCAGCTTCACCTGAGATCTGAAACTTATAGGCTAAAATAAAGTGAATTAAGTTTATATTTTTGTCTAAAATATAAACAAGATAATCCATCTAAACACTCTTAATATACTCAAGCTCCAGCTCTACGGATCTAGTAAAACTATGAATACCCAGCTCCACCAGATCCGTGAATCTGGTAGAGCTGGAGCCCTGCCAAACACACCCGTAGTTGTAGCAGCCGCACAAGATTGAGATCCAGACGCCTCATTTCATACAAGCACTGCTTTGAAACTTTTCTCATATAGTGATCATTGTTGTGTATTTGTGATTTTTTTTCTCACAAGGATTTTTCACGTTAAAATTATGTGTCTCTTGTTCCTTAATAGTCTAAGTTGTTTGCCTAGCTTGTCGATTTCTAACAAACTAGATCTACCTGCAACTTCGGATGCCATTTTCAATTAATCCATGGTAGGCAGAATTAAGAACTAAGCTAATCTCCTGTTCACACCCATTACTTTCAGCGTCTTGGGTGCGTTTGGTTCGCTGTACCAGGGTGAACGGAATGGGATGGTACAGGATGGATGGGATGGTCCTGGATGGGATGGTACAGGGAGGGTGTTTGGTTGCCTGAATGAGATGGTACAAGATTTTGTTTGGTTGCTTGGATGGAATGGTACGGGATGGTACGAGATGATGTTTGGTTGCCTGAATATCAAAGAGCCTGTTATGTTATTACTTGTTAGGACTTAGGACTGGAATATATGTGGATATCAGATATGTGACTCTTGAGCATGGCTGGAGCTGCTTCGCCTCCCTGAAGCTGCACATGTTTTCACGTTTGCATAGCTGCTATTTTTATCTGATGCCTTGGGAGGATGAATGCTTGTTTCAACCAAGCTTGTGCGATCTCATTTATCTTGATGTGCAACCGGTGGCTAACAACTCGCATCTTTTCTGTCGATGGAACTCCATGTATTTTGTATAGTTGTCGCTCGCCTGCAGAAAACGGTAAACACGCCGCAAGCTTACATAGTACTTCCTCTCGGTCTAAACACTAATGACTTGCAAGTAAAGACAGGCCCTGAGATCAGACACAGCTGAATGCATGTGTAGACATGCATGCAGTATTTACATGCAGGGCGGGTAGTTGTGGGCAGCCAACCAAGGGCAAATAGCCAACAAATGGGTAAAACAGAGTACAACAGATCAATCATGTTTGAAGAAATTTTAAGATTCAAACTTTGCTAGTAATTACAAAGTCGCCAATTTTCCCCACGAGCAGAGGCAAAAATGCAAACTCAGGCGTTTCAACACAAATTTAACAATGAAAATGAATTAATGATCCGAGAACCATGAACCCAAGATTACATATTACCATTACCACATCGGGATGCAAAATTTCAAAAGCCACTTCTAATTTCAACCACATCGGGATCGAGCTTTACGATGATGAGACCTTGATGACAATGATAGCTCAATGAAAGAACCAAAACCGACATCTAAATTGGAAAACGTCGGCTAATAGCATTCACATTCATATGCTACTCTAACAAGTGCTTTACCAAACAAAACCAATGTGAAGTGCTAGCAACTCCACTGAAAATAAAATCTGGGCATCTTCTTGACAATAAAAATCTGAGCATCCTGCAATGAGTTCAAGCCATCATTTGCAAGCCATCTTCAAAAAGCTGAAAATAAAATCTGGGCATCTTCTTGACATTTGTCCATGCCGTCTCTGCATACAATGTTTTGTCCCTACCGTCTCTGCATCCACATTTGGGAATATACATTAGAATAAAAGATTTAACTGGAGACTGTTTACATAACACACAAAAAATTCTAGCAGAAAAGCTCATGATGCAATATGAGTTAAGCCATCAAATAAATATGAGTTAAGCCAGTACCTTCATGATGAGCTTCAGAATTAATGTGAAGTAACAGTGGCAATTAAGCATTGAAAATCACATGCTAAGCAGTGAATGAAAATCAAGTGACAATTAAGCATTGTAAACATCTGTAATCATGCCATACCAATATGAATGTTCAATAATTAATAATCCAACCGAACCCCATAAGGTGCAGGACACATTTTGAAAAAGGTAGAACCACCTAAAATTTCAGATCACAGCTACTTCATCCTCAAATGACAGCTACTGCATTCACAACTCCACAGCAAACCACCTAAAATTTCAGATCACAGCTACTGCATCCTCAAATGAGCATAATTGAGCAACCAACCAAAAAATATCAGACATAGAATAGGGTTAAACCAAGCACATGACACATCTCAAACAAAGTATATATGTTGAAAGAGTCATATCGCGAGAACGATCTAACATGTCCTTACAAAGTTCCAGAAGCAAAAGCAAGCGACAATCTCAGACGGCATTGCAGTAACCATACCATACTATTTTGCACCAATACTCAGCTGAACTGCTGTTCTCGTATCCAATACAGAACAAAGCAGCGGCGCACAAACCTTAGGAGGCGGATCTGGAGACAAGCGGCGGGATCTGGAGGCGAGGCTACGAGCGATGGGCGTGGGGCGAGGTGGATCTGGAGGCAAGGCGATGGGGCGAGGCGTGATGGGGCGAGGCGAGGGGCGATGGGCGCGGGGCGGGGCGAGGAGAGGCGCGATGGGGCGAGGCGCGATGAGGCGGTGCGAGACAAGGCGCGATGGGGCGAGGCGCGACGGCGGCGTGAGGTGGCGGGAGCGGACGAGGAACGCGAGGAACGCGAGGCGCCAGTGAGGTTGGAAATGAGGAGGCGAGACGAGGACCGAACGCAGCGAGGCGTTCGGGACCGAATGGTTCGGCGAATTTGGCCGAACGATTTGGTACGGCATATTAGGGGAATATTTTGAGTATCTGTACCACTTCGTCCTGGATGAGATGGTTCCATACACTCAACCAAACGCATGTATCACCCATCTATCATGTATCATCCCATTCCGTTCACCCTGGTACAGCGAACCAAACGCACCCTTAATTACTCCATTTCGACGTTAATTGTTTGCAGTGTTGCTAGCTAGCCGGATGCACATAATGCTATATATACACATCTACCGTATCTCTGTGCATTCAATAATGAACATTCTGAAGTTGATGTCCCTACAGGTGAGCAAGTAAAGAAGAGTAAAGCGGCGAATTGACTAGTTAGATGAAGTAAGCCAGAGTAGCCTATATATAGTTAGTAATACTTAGCTAAAGATGAGTTGTAAACAATATATATAAACAACGCTACTTTGCATTAGTCGCTTTGGAATGAGTTGGTTGTAGCTAGGCTATAAAAGGACATGTACACCATGACATGTAATTAAGCTTTAGCTTTAGACGTAGCTTTCAAGCTTCCGTCGTATTACGAGACTTCGAGCTATACTCTATTTCTCTATTTGCTTCCGCTGAATACCCAACACAACTCTCCCAGATGTACACAAGTTAATCTGCGCCCAACAGTTTGCTTTCTGTTTGTGTGGCTCTCTATATATATATGCGTTCAATACTAGTAAAAATATACTCCATACAACCAGAAGGTGTAATGGTTACGTGGACAGGCAGGACATTATCATGTCGAGCTTGCCAACTCCGGGGAAAGAAGGCTTGGCTTGACGTACTGGCTCTTCAACCTCGTTAATTAGCCTAGATAATAACGCGTAGAGCCGCTACTCCAGTGCCTTCTCCACCGGTTGGGCAGAACTGAATGAAACAAATTAACGCATTAAGCGGAAACATTTAATTATCAACTGAAATTAACTAAATGCATGCAGCTAGCTCCTTAAGGACATTCCCAATAGAGATTTTATGAGGATTTCATTCCTATTAAATGATGTGACACATAAGGCTATTCCCAGTGGATGGTGTCGTACTCCAAAATCCAAGACAGCCACGTAGGATACATAGTATGATACTGTTTGGATGAAACACCCTCTCCAGTGCATAGTATCATGCTACAGTATCCAAGACAGCATGTGTCCATTAAATTGCTGCATATGTTATGATCAAATGTATCATGTGAACGTGTGGAGAAGACACCATAGCGACTCCAGTGCGGTGTCGTCCGAAAACCAAGGTGTTGGATACGGAGCCAGAGCAGTATCTCCAGGATGATACCGCACTGCTCTCTCTCCTCTTTAACTCATGTCGGCGTATTCCGCCTGACAGGCCCGTGATCTACAGACCGGGTTTGGTTCGATAGGAGGGCGTCTTCGCGGCTGGCTAACACTAGCGAGGGGAAACCCTAGAGACTCCCACACGGCGAATTCCGACGGATATGAACTATGGATGACACAGAGATTTTACCCAGGTTCAGGCCCCCTTTGCCTCGGGTAATAGCCTTACTTCCTGCTAGATTGTTTTAAGAGTGTTTGAAGCTAGTGCAGTACAGAGTTTGGGAGTTACAAGTTCTTCTTTAGGCTCTACTGCAGGACTCTTGCTTGTTCGACTCCTCGTCCCCCTTTCCCATGCACCAGAAGGCCCTTATATAGACCGGGCTAATGGGAGTAGGTAAAAGGGGGGTCATCATGCTGATCCTTATACATTTATTACTCCTTCCTGTGATGTCCCGTTCTTCCAGCCTCATTAAATGCCGACGCATGGCCTCGTCCGGTCCGCCCGGTACGTGACCTCTCTTTGACGAGTAGGTGAGCCTGCCTGGCGAAGCGGCAGCCGCTCGGGCCCCCGCCCATGGGGCCCCATCTGGCGTATATGCTGCATGCATGATGTATTAGACTATTAGTTAGACTACCTCGGTTTGGGCTGAAAGCGATAAAACTAGTAAACTACGAAAGTAACGTAAGCGTCAAGCGTCACTCGGGCCTTGGCGTGAGAGTCTGGCGCGTGAGAGTCTAGCGCGTGAGAGTCAGGGCGGTCAACGCTCACGCCGTCGCATGCAACACGACAGCGCGAGGCGATCACCGTCGAGATCGAGCTCGGCGGGGCGAGCGATAAATCGGTGACACCCACACCCTCTGCAATTTATCATCGCCGATCCCGGTGCACGTCGACGTTTCATCGTGGCGATTAGGTATTGTCGTATTGATTTTGCTATTTGCTAATTACCTAACAAAGCGATTACATGTATTATGTTTAACATATTAATTAGATGGATCGGTAATTTGATATTTCATATTTGGTTTATGAATTTGCGTGAGGCCACTTGTAATCGTTTGATTGGACCGTGTTGATGCATATATGATATTGGGATTTGAGAGTTCTACATAATCGGTAATAATTTTTTTGAGTTGATCTAGTACCTTGGTTGCTTGATATATATATATATATATATAACACCTAAGGGCCCCCATTTTAAATCTCGTGCCGGGCCTCTAAAATCTCAGGACCGCCTCTGTAGGTGAGAGGCGTCAGAGGAATGGGTTTGTTGCGAAATCCTCACAGTTGATAGGCGACACAAAGAGGCTGTCGTCTGCCTGATGCGATAGGGAAGGAGACTTGAGGTGAAGCCACCTCGCACCACCTTTTGCCTTCTTGGTAGGCGGCGTGGAAGGGCTTTGTCGTCGGAGAGGGTACCCCAATAGCAATCTGTTGACAACTCATATGCCGCATCAGCAACTTGTCCTATGTGGCAAGCATTAAATGAAGAAGACACCATGCACTGGGAATAGCCTAAGCAATTTGGATGACATGGTATGATAATTATGAAGAGAGAGAGGAAATGAGTTTTATCAGGATGAAACTGAGTGTACACTATTTATAAGACTATGAAACATGTTGAAACTAGTACTGAAGGCTATAGAGTTTCATTTCATCCAATTTCGCCCAATCTTGTATCTTGCAATTAAATACGATGGTTAGCATATGAAACCATGAAATAAAACTGTGCATTGTGGCCCTTGTTTCATTCATCTACTCAAATCTCTTTAGATGACATGGCAATCTTGGAAGCCGTAAAATAAAACTCTCCACTAGAAATAGTTTAAGAAATAGAGTAACTGGAGATCTGTATAGCATCGTTTGATCCATCATCTGTTGATCATCAAAAAGGATTCTTACCACCACACTCCCTATCGATGCCTCCTAGGCCTATAGACACATGCTGCACGAGCAGCACACGCATGATTCATATGACTGAACTTGCTACCCTAGCGTAGTAAGTCGATGTATTAATTGCAAGTAAAGACAGGCCGTGAGATCAGACACAGCTGAATGCATGTGTAGACATGCATGCAGTATTTGCATGCAGGGCAGGTAGCCGGGTAGTTGTGGCGCTCGATCTTAGCTAGCTCGCATTAGTTTCTATCGGTGCACGCTTGATGCTTTCCATGAGCCAACTAGGACAGGAGATTGGGTCGAGCTTTTTCGAACCGATAAATGGCATGGTGGATATAACTTGGCTCAAGACCCGACATGGCCCGCATTAGAATGGGCCATTCAGGCCATGCCTGTTAACCGAGCATGGCACGGCACGCTATAGTGGCGACCGTGCTGCAACATGGCTCGTCTAGCACTCTCGGCATGTGCATCGGTGCATGGCACGGCCCACGCGGCAATCGACGGAGCCCGTGGCAAACGGTTGGCGGGGCCGGGAAAGGAGGATCGTGTATTAAAAAACATTGTGTACTCACACAAGTATTACAATGTCATTCTGTACCTTATTCTAAATAATGAATAAAATTTAGTTCTTTTTTCTTCAATATTTGTGTCCACTACCTCATCACCGTGTGTCTCAAGCTCCTTTCTTTTCATCACAATAGTGCAAACAGATTGGGTCTGGATTGACACGATACGAAATCGGCACAAATCACAAATGGGCTATACCTAGGCTAACCGAAGATGAGCCGGGCCAACAAGGCATGGCACAATGGGCCGTCCTGGCAGTAGCAACACGACACGGTTTAGACACACGGCCTAACAGTCCCGCGCTGTGCTAGTCCTGTCCAGCACGACGCACACCTCTAGAGCTAGGGGTGAAAACGGATCGGATACGGACGGATAATGGTTGTACCATATTTGTTTTCATATTTTTTTTCGGATTCGGATACGGATACGGATAGTCCGGATACGAATACGGATACGGATAGTATCGAATACGGATACAGATCGAATACGAATCGAATCGGATACGGTCACGGATATTTATCGGAACACGATAACCCCTTAAATTGTACACAAGAAATAAACAATCAAAACTTACAACCTTTTATTACCTATTTGTTTTTCCTCGAAAACCTCACAGGAACCAAGGACCTTTCAACAAAAAAGAACCATGACAAACTTAATCAGCTTGTGTTTAGTTACTTTAGTAGCAAACAACTGATGTAAACCACATATGCTTAGGGGTCATAAATGAAGTTCATAAATGCAATCAAACATCTAGCTTCAATCAAGTCTGTAACATATGTTGTAAGCTTTGATCAAACATGGAAACGCATGTTCATAAAGGAAAATGTAAACAGCTGATGTAAAACCATATCCAATCAAACATGTAGACCTGCCCTGACCTAGTGACCGCTCAGTGCCTGACTTGATTGGAGTAGATCGATTGGAGTCTGCCAGACGGCCAGACGGGGACTAGAGTAGATCGATTGGAGTCGGAGAACAACCGAGGCCCAAGGCAACAGGCAAAGCCACAAAGGCCGCAAGCCCACAAGGCCAAGGCCCAAGGCCCAAGGCAACAGCGCCAAAATCCGGATATCCGAGACACTGTTCATCGGATAATCCGTATCCGTATCCGTATCCGCCGGATAGTATGCTACCGAATCCGTATCCGTATCCGATAAAAAATATCCGTATCCGTATCCGATCCGGAACTATCCGAAAAATATCCGATCCGAAACTATCCGTATCCGAAAATTATCCGGATCGGTCGGAAACTATCCGATCCGTTTTCACCCCTATCTAGAGCCAACCAAGGTTTTAAATAGTGGTTTTCACACCTTCACGGTAAAATAAAAAAACTTCAGTAGCCATCGCTAGTAATCACACAAGCTATCATTCATATCACGTTGAAAAATAAATACGAATATAGTATAAGTCACCACCAAACACTCATAAAAACATAGGTGCATACCCATTGCATGCGAGGACTCCTTGTAGCTCTGCATTGGATTTTTTTAGAGGTACAAGAAGGACGTGTACAATCTGCGTATATCACGCTCACCTACCATATGCACTAATGCACACTTATACACGTACATATCACTTACGCATGCTAAAAATAAATAAGAGGCTTTATGACCTACGGAACACACGGAGACGTATTGTTTCACTTAATGGCGCCTCTACGACATGCGGACCCATTTTTATTTTTAGTTAGTGCGCGCATTGATTTGAAGTCGAACACCAGCGGGTAGGGCGCACGACGGCACCTCTGCCAATTAAGCAACTCACAGTTCTTCATTGCATGTTAGTACCGTCCATGTTCTAGGCCCCTGCGTGCCAGTTCTTTCTTTGACAATGCGGGCCTGAACTTCGGCTAGCGCAGCCGGCCCGTTAGTTCTTAGAAGCTTCTAGAGCTTGCTGTTTTCACCATGACAGCATCTCAATCGGACCTGAAAATGAAACAAACAAAGCACACAGATTAGAGCAGCAGCGCCTGGAATTATAGTTTTACCAGAACCAGCAGGAATCAATGGGTCTTTCCCAACGAGAGACATACCGTTTAACTCCCGATGCCTCCCAGACCTATATATGTTCATGTAGCACAGTAGCAGGATCGATAGCTATATATTTTCATCGATCATCAAACTTCCTGAGAGCTTGTGATGAGTGCCGACTTGTAGTGTGTACTAGTGTTACACACGTTGATCGAGAGAATGCTGTATTAGAGAAAAGGATAGAAGATATATATGGAAGAAAACTGAAGGTGCACTTATATGCTGGGCCGGGGAGCTGCTGACCAGCTGAGGGTGGCGTAGGTGTTTTCAATCTCAGTTTTTTTTTTAAAAAAAAAAAGAAGAAGAAAAATTGGCTAAGAGATATAAGACACATGGTTCTACAGGACAGCCAGTGTGTGAGGAAGACACGTTCAAAGTAAATCGCCTATGATGTATCAGTGTATACATGAGCAATGTATTCTAATACTATGTAAAATAATCAGTGTTTTACTTGAGATTAAATAGAGGTACATGTGTTGCATATATTTTGAAAAAAGAGTTACTAATGAAGAAAGAACAGAGGCATATAGCTATATGATCTATGCAAGATGAAGAGTTGCTATATTTTTAAGAACTCCCAACAACTTATTATCCTTTTCTTAGTGATTTTCTTTCACCAAAACTTTTATTTCAATTACATCCTTTAAGTTGAATTTTTCTTCAAGCTTCTATTATCATTTTTAGTGTTTATGATGTCTTAAAAATCTAATTAGTCTCTAAAATACGTTAATATATTCTTAAGTATATAAGTTATATTATTTGATACTATAAACTGTTAAAAAAATCTAGCCGCGTAAATACACGAATCACCTTACTAGTTCACTATAAAAGAAGAAAAATAGCCAAACTACAAACATACACCCACATACGTCCACACACGCATCCACGCTTCCAGGACTCGAACCCCGGAGCTGGGCGCTTGACGGCGCCCTTACCATCAGAGCAAGTGCTCGGTCTCTTAATATCATTTTTTCTTCCATAGCTTTAATTCATTTGTAATATCCCTTAATATTATTTCTTGTGTTGCATGAGCTACGTGTACGGTAGCACATACGAGGGCCTTTGCAGCCTGACTGACAAACACATTCAGCAGATCCAACACTACAAAAACCATCTAGCTAGGAATCAGAGCAATGGAAGAGGCTGAAGACCTCAAGTCGAACTAATACAGATCTGCGAATAAACTAACTGAATGAATGTGTTTTCTACTGAAGTAGAGGTGCCTATATCGAAGAAGAAAGTCAATTGACAGTCGTACCGCACAAGCTGCCCGGCCCAGCAATTCCTGTATAGAGTATATAGCTTCAACCACTGCATATTTAAGCATTGGTTTTATCTTTGTTACATAAGTCTACTTAATTTCTTAACTAGAACATCCTCACTCGGTTAGTCCACATTAACACGATATAGTATCTACTGTGGATCTAGGAAGCGGAGACGCAAAAATAAAACAAAATAAAAGGTCAACCAACACTTCCTCATGTTCTTCAAGTTCTTGGGCCAATACTAAATCGTCTTATCGTACGTACATACTTCCATGATCTGTGTGAAATGTTATCCTGAAGACTCCCCAAGTAACCTTTTGTTGGTACCTCAAGCTGAATTCCAATTCCACTCGAGTGAACGCTAGCTAGCATTCGAAATGACCAAGGCATGCATAGAAGAAAAGGGGAAGACGTTACCACTGTTTTAAGTGAGAGGAAGTAACTCAGCGGTAAATTTTCTGTTGCCTCTCTCGCAAAAACGAAGCTCCTGATGTCTCACAAACCTAAGTATGATTCATAGCCTCACTTTTTTTTAGATAATATTCATAACCTCACTTAATGGAACATGCATGGAAGGCAAGAAGTGGATACATGTTTTTTTTTAAAAAAAGTCTACATGGCAATTCGATCTCTTTTGTCGATGAACGCTTAACTTGCTACAGCTCTGGCTCGACGATCTCTAGGAAGTATCTACCAACATATCTTGCGTGCAGAACTTGAGAGAAGAAAAGAAAAGTATTGAAGAGATTGAAGGTACGTGTATGCATTCATATAGGCAGAATATACATATACAGCCGAGGACCTGTGGTGCTCTCAGCTCAGTTAATTCGCGTTATTTTGGTTCAGTATGCGCTGGTACATCCAGTTAATGGGGGCATATCATCTAAGAAAAGTTTCAAAAATTCTGAAAAAATCATGGATGTACATCTCATCTTACCCCATCTACATATAAAATTTTATGATCAAATTCGTCCTATGTTAAGAGTAATAAAAAGACAAATTTCTGACAAACTTGAATAGTTCAAATGCACCCCAAATTTGTCTTTTTGTAACTTCTATAGGACTGATGTGCATCCACTTCTCACCGAACTTATATCTGTGTGCATCCACTCTCGGGCATTCAGTGCATGTCCGTCCTGAAATTAGTTGCTTGTTGCGTCGATCGATTTAGAATACCATAAACTTGCGTTTGCGTCTTAATAATTCTAGCTAGTGACATAGTCTGAACTTTAATGACACCTGACTTGATCTGGAGGGGGGAAATACGAAGTACAGATTTACAGGTCATGCAGGTGCACCAAACAAACATGAGCTAGCTATATAGCTTCTCTCTTTTTGGATCGTAGATATGCTATTGAGGGTTGCATTGCAGGAGTTGTTCGCCAAGTTTGGTTGGAGATGGAGTCTTCGAATTGAGGCCTAGGGCCTGCTTGTGTTTTTTGTTGGGGACTTGTTATTTGTCTTTTGATGTCTATTTGGATGATAGTTGAGCTGGTTGTTCTTTCCGTTGTATCCGTTGGGTGTTTGTAACTTTGGCCGTATTCCTTCTTGAGTGAAGAGGTTGGATGTTTCCTTTATCTAAAAAAATCTAGCTTCTCTCTTTTATTAGATATCGCATACACATCTATCTTCTTGAGTCCCGTGCATATGTATACGGGGTTGGAAAATCTGGCATGACCTGAGTGTAGCTTGTTCGTTGCACTTAATTTCCTATCGTTTCTTAGGCATATATAGGAAATTAATTAAAACAGACCTAGTGTTCATCTTTGTATATGCAGAGCCATGCATGCACGTCCAAATTGAAAGCATTTTTCATGCTTAATTTGCTCAATGCCTGCCAGCTCCAGCAGGTTCTGTACACGTCGTCCAAACAGAGTTCATTGCAGTACACGACCTCAGACAGACCGCTCATGGGATCGATACGAGGAGAGGCTTTCTTCTCCAGCTGGTTAGAGGCTTAGAGAGAGTTAGAGCAGCGTTGGTTGTCTGGCCTTGTACATTACGTATGTCTCGACCACATCGCGCAAACCAGTTGTTCGGATTGTTCTCGCCGGCATCTCTTTGCCCGGCCCGATCCACAGTTCGCAGGCATCTAGACGTACCCTGCCAGCTTGCTCCGTCACCACGTACGACCGCAGCTGAATTGCTGAAATGAAATTTAGAACTATACGAGTAATTAAGTGTTTGTATACGTTATCTTCTTTAACACAAGTTGTATGAATCTTGAAATAAACGAAAGGGTAAATAATCATTACCTACTCTTCATTTATGTAGTCATGTTTTATAATTTGTGTTACTTCTAAATAGTGTTCCATAAAATTACCTCTCTTGATGCATATAGGAACTCAATAAATCTTATCTGTAAAATATATATATCTAAAATAGCAAATATAGCTAGCTAGTCTTTCGTAACAAGATTCTAGCGGAAGGTTATTGAGGATTAATTGTTAATTCTAGAGGAAGAAGTAACCTAACCATTGGACTCCTGATGTCTCCCATGCCTACGATATGATCCATGGCGTGTCGTTGCAGTTTCAGGCTACTTGTAGATCCATGAACGTCCGTCTTAATTAACTTGTCTCGCGTGGAAGAGGTTCTTACTAGCCGGCTATTCTGCCGTCGACCTATAGATCTCCATTCACCCTCGCTATACAGCCTCTTATATATGTGGGATCCCTAGCTAGTAATTAGTCGATCAGTGTATGAGGGCCTGTTTGGTAAAGCTTCAGATTCCAGTTTCACCTGAAATCTGAAACTTGTGGGCTAAAATAAAATGAATTAAGTTTATATTTTTGGTCTAAAATGTAAACAAAATGATCTATCTAAACACTTTTAATATACTCACAACTTCAACTTTACGAATCTAGTGAAGTTAGAATTTTCAGTTTCACCAGATTCATGAATCTGGAGAAACTGAATTCCTGCTAAACACACCCTAAGAGATCGATGAGGGCGCTGACGCCGCTGATTACGTTCTTCTTATATTTATTGTTTTCTTACGGTGATCAGCTATTGCATCGTTGCATGAGGATAGTGTGGTACGTAGCAAGGTACATTTCTTTACTAGCTAGCTAGGGACTGGACATTCTTTTAGTTTGCAAATGCATGGCTTGCTTGCGGGCGTCTAGATGAGCGAGCTATAGTTCATTTTTTTTTGTTCTTTTCAAGTTTGATCACTAAAGAAGAAGAAGAAGAAGAAGAAGAAGAAGGTAGACATGCATCTATCATCCGAGGATTAGAACCTAATCGTAAGACGGAGAGGAAGATTTAGAGAACTGCAGATGGTAACATGCAGTGGACCAACGCGTGAGCGCGCGACATGGACTGGGCTACGGATGGGCCCAGGATTACAAAACCATTTTTCAAAATTCACGTCGAAATTCGCGGTACGGTTTTCGTAAAAACCGTGTGAAAAATCGCTCGAAAACCGTCAAAAACCGAAATATTTAAAAGTAAATTTTTTTTGAAAATATCGAAAACCGCTCGGTTTTTGACGAAAACCGTCCGGCCATTTGAATGTTCTTCGAAAACGGTTTTGAGCGGTAACGCTTACATAAATTTTTCCAAAAATTTTAAATTTTTTAATTTTCTTTTTTAATTAGAACGGTTTACCGAGCGATTTTGAGTTTCGAACTGGAGCGGTAATGTCAAAAACCACAGTTTTCGAACGTTTTTATCGGTTTTGTGAACCCTGGATGGGTCTTTTCCGAGGCGGCCCACCAGAGTAGCCACGCGGGCATGAAACTGGAGGATGCCCTACGGGCTACGGCTACACGTACACGCACACGGTTTTGGGTTTGGGGCTCCCATGAAAAACAGTTGGCTTGGGCCTGTTGGGAACGCACCAAAAGAATACAAAAAATGAAATGGCAAAATACAGAAATGAAAATTATATTGGTAGATTTTTCATTAAAAATTACTTTCAGTAGCGTATTAATATAAAACTATAAGAAGTAAAAGTCAAACTCACGTCGTGGGGACCATGAAAAATCAGTATTTCATTGGAATATTTTAGGATCTAGCTAGTACAGATTTAAATAAAATCTCAAAACCTCTTAAGAAATTACCACTCATCGGAAAAAAAGAACGAAGGGAGTATGCCATAAGAAAGAGCCAAAACCGACGTTCTCTTTCCCTTAATCCTGGCCGTCCCGTTTTCATCCTATGGCTACAATTCAGTTTTATAGCTGTGATTCACCACGCTCAGGCTATCTCCATGACAACCGGGAGCTAGTGAAAAATTCAAACCAAGAGCGTTTCAAAAACTCATGACTTGGACAGCTCAGGAAATTTGGATGCACACATGGACAGATATTCGAGGACCTAGTTAGTTCAGTCTTTTGTGTTTGTTTTTGCTTGCGTGCTACTGCTACTGTGCTTGTTTTATCCATGCACGTTAACCTTTTCCTGTGAAGGCATTCTGATCTAGGTCAGACTTGAGCTGGTAGCTGAAAGATGCTACTGCACGCGACATTTGTGGATGCCAGCAGGAGACAAAAAAAGACCAGATATGTTCTTACCCCGAAAAGCTCCTGCCTAAGAGAACAAATGGGGTTGCAGAATAGCAGCAACTAATTAAGGGCAGAAGACAACTCAGGCGCAGACCCAACGGTTGGTTCCACCCTATCGTTGGCCGGGTAGTAGATATCTTTCTCGAGCACATACATCTATCTATGAAGCGTTGCCATGAAAACTGAATTTGCGCTTACCTCTCCGTTTATTCTAAGATTTATACAACTTGTATTATGAGAGAAAACATTGAAGCACTGCTCTTTAACTATTTGGGCCACTAGTGTGCCAAGAGCAATTTATCCGTGTCTTACATCTATCTCTACTGTGACAAATCAATTCAACATCTGCATAACTTTTTCGAGATGTCTCATGTTAATTCATCCTCTAAATTAAATTCACCATGTCTTCACGAAACAAAGAAATAACTAAAATAACTGAAAGCTAGATTTAGCCTAACAATGTATCACCGGATGTTACCCCAATAAAAAAAAAGAAAATAGCTTACGCTCAAATTTGCCATGCATATAATTCCAGTACCCGCGGATGGAAACACGAGAGTTGCATTTAGCGCGACAACGCTCGGACAATCTGTGCCACTCTACTTGCTAAGTGGGCCCATCAGCAGCGGCAGGAGGAGGTCCACTGGAACGTGACAAAAGGCCATAAAGATAATTAGACAAGTTAAACAGAGCTGGAACGCGGCCAAAACTTATCAACAATCGTGTATGCGTCCATGCAGCCTCCGACACGGGGTGCACACCTGCTGGGTGCGCACAGCGAGGCTCCTCAACTGCTGGGTCGGGCGTGGCTCCCTCATATTGGCTCGTGATGTCCGGGCTAGGCGTGGAAATCGAGTAACTCCTAGTTTTTTTGAGTTTTTTTTAAAATTAATATAATATAATTTAATACTACCTCCGTTCCGATTTAGAAGACGCTTAATTTTTTCGCGGCGTTCCGTTTCGTAGGGCGTAGTTTATTTTTCCTTGCGTTCTTTCTCGAGTACCCTCCATGTAGCATGCAGATTCATTTTCCTTGCGTTACAAAAAGCAAATGGCCCACTAATTGATATCTATGTCTATTTACTATCCATATCCATGAGGGGCAGTGTTGGAAAGAATTAAACGTCTTGGTATCCGTGAAAAAAATTAAGCGCTTTCTAAATAGGAACGGAGGGAGTATCATTTTATCTATAATTTGAATGTATTTTTAAAAACGAGCCAACGAGTCGAGCCGAATCGAGTCAAAGTAAAATCTAATTTCATTTGAAATTGACTCATTTCAATATTTAACCAATGAACGAGTATAATTGAAACAATTTTAAACCGAGCCAACGAGCCCCACCATTGAGCTTTTTTTCCAGCCTAGTCCGGGCCCACCTGTCCGGCTGCACTCTTGCAAGGATCTGTGTACGTTTCCCGGTGGCCTTAGCGGATTTAGCTCGTCGCATTTAATCAGTTCATCTAACGCCGCCAATTAATTCCTCATCCGGCCAGCACGCCCCAGTTCCGCAAAGACCACCCGGCCGCACCTTCGATACACTGACTTGTGGGCCATGGGTTGTAAAGGGCCACATTTCAGTAACATGTAGCATCTCACGGCTTTACCAAGCGGTGCCGCGTAGCGATTGGCTCAGAGGTCCCAAGCCGTTGCTGTGCTCTGTGCTCGTCTCTTTCCTCCTCCCAAATCCGAGAGAGAGAGAGAGAAGTAAAAGAGAAGCTGCGGCGCCGGTGCGGTTCCTCCGGGAGAAGCCTCGCTCGCGCGCGCCGCATCGCATTTGCCGCGAGATATCTCGCCGCATTCCTCTCCGCCGCATCGCGTTTCGCTTTTCCCGGAGCTCCCCTTCCCGGCTGTGCTTGCTCGTCTCAGACTCCGGCTTCCACTGCTCGGCTTCATCTTCACCGGCGGCATCTACCGACCCCCTTCGGCTCTGCTCCGACCTCCCCATCGCGTCCAGCGTCGGTGGCTCCTCATTCGCCGTGGAGACCGGATCCACGACCTTGGGCCGTCCACCTCCCCGTTGGCCGCAAGATCTGGTCGTGGCCGCCTTTTGGGCGACTAATATATTAGCTAAAGGCATATACTTTCTGGTAAAAAAAAGGCTTTCTGCTGCTGCACATACAAAGGTATTGAGTTAAGCGCTTTACATCTTTTTGGCTTTACATTTTTTTTTAAAATGCTGTAGTTGGGTGTACCTTGTGTGGAGCTGCTGCTGCTGCTGCTTGTTGTGTCATAATTTGTTGGTTCTAGCATGGCACTAGTTTAATCGAATTGCTTTAGGCAAGAAATTCCCCTGTATAAAGAGATCTGCCATGCTCAATGGTCTTGGACAATTTGCTCTGCTCTTCGGTCAGTCCAGCATCTGCTTGCTCTATAATTGGCGAGCAAAGTGCAAACACAGGAAGCAGCATTGTTGGTTAAATGTTGTGAGGCAACTCGTGCCTCGCTTCCATTAGCTGTCGAGATCCTACAAGCCGGAGTCCTAGTGGTATGAGCGTAGCAAGCCATCTTCACCAGGGCCACCACATATGGCTGAAATCCACGGCACCTGCGCAACCATGGTGTGCTCGTCAATCCACAACGGACGTTAGGTTGCCGCTAACGTCAGGTTTGTGCTGCTTGCGGCCACTGTCTGAGTTCTTGCCATGGCGGTGAAGAGCGGTGGACTGCTCTGAGATAGACAAGGATAAAATTTCCTAAATCAGTAGTAACCCACCCGGGAATAACAAAGTCACCAATGTAAGCAAGTTTTAACGGTACTTTGCTCAGCTTAGATAATCGAGTGATATTGTACTAAAATCACAGACTTTGAGTAATGTATTAATTTTCTCTCTCCATAGTATGTGCATTCTTAAAATTTATTCCTAAATATATATAATTCAGATTTTCACAAATGTTCCATACACATCTGTAGGCACAAAGCACTTGAGTTGAGATGTGTAGCAACCTTTCCTCCCAATCGATTCTCCATATTGTCTCTCTTCAAGATGGAGCATATTTCAGTGAGTTACTTCCTGCTGTTCGTTATATTCCTCTTCGAAGTGAATGGTTTTATATCAGTCAAAATTCAAGCACTGAGAAAATGTTTCCTTTTGTTTTTTTGATAAATTCTATAGCTTGGGCATCAATATAAAGAGTGCAGGCCACGAAGAAGTAGTAGCTGTCCAACCAAAGTACTTGTTGGGAAGGATCTATTGAAAGAATTAGAGCAAAGGCGATCATCACCCAGTGTGATTGCAAAACTGATGGGAATTGATGTCTTGCCACCTGCTTATATAGCCAATAATCGTCACCAACAATTCAAGGATGTCTTTGAAGTGTCAGAGGAGACACCGGAGGCTGTCACAAAAGAGAGGTCCCATCATTTCCCTAAAGGGTTGCCAAGCTTGAAGCGAAGAGCACTGAAATTAAAAAAACTTATGCCATCAAAGCCCCCCTATGGCGATGAAACATTTGATAACAATGTGGAGTGCAGAAATGGCTTGGATCGCTTAAACTCACTAGAAATAAACAACCCTTTGTTTGAAAAGCGCCCCCACGATGTAAATTATTCCCTAAATCACCGATATGAGAAAGATACTGCAAGTACTTTAAGGAAGTACCCTGTGGGTTTAGCTAATTCTTCACTTAGAGATATCAGAAATTCATCAAGAGGAAAGTACGGAGATTTCAACAGCATTGTTGTTTTGGAGCCAGGCATGGCAAAAGGCTATGATGCAGAGAAATCTTTTTCCATGCCATGTGTCTCTCATGTCAATAAGAATTGCAGGAGAGATAGAAAACAAAAGCAGGCTGAGTTTGCTGTGCTCAACAAAGAAAGGGTCTCTCAACATCTTCTAGATACTGAAGATGTTAACGTGTCTAGAATAAAAAGAGAAAGGTGCTTGACTAGCATTACCATTGATCCACTGTTAAAGGAACAAGAATCATCATTTGATCAATTCAACATGGTAGACATGAATGTTTCCGGATCACCTCAGAGGTATGCCAGCGGTGATATTAACTCCAGGCAAAGCAACAATTCACCATCAAATAGCTCGCCTTGGAAAATCTGCCGGAAGTATGAGGGAGCTGTTGCTGGTTCAAAAACTCTTGCAGAGATGTTTGCTTTATCTGATTCAGAGAGGCTAAAGAGAAGTTCGGGCTCACATGTCCAAATTCAACAAAATAAACTTGACCAGGGCAATGGTCACAGCAAGGAAGGATGCTTTATAGTCCTACCAAAGCATGCACCTCCATTGTCTCTTCATAGCATATTGGACAGGAATTCTTCCTGCGAAGGGAGTGCTAACAGTGAAAATTTTCCAAATACATCCGTTAGTTACAACGGTGGTAAGTTTCTCTTTGATTCTTTCTGGGAAAAACCAATACTGAAGCAAATTGCCAGTGTCAGCCAAGATAAGTTGAGGAATGATTCTGGTGTCAGACATCTCACCTTGGAGCGGTGGAGACCTGCTTCTCCTTCTCAGGATGATTCCAGAAGTCATTCATGGTGTCTAGCTGACAACTTTTCAACTTCTGACAGCATAAGTGAGAAAGTATTGTTCACAACAGATGGGGACTTAGTTCAAAAGGATGATGAAACTGTACCTTCCACATTTGGCTTGCAATTATCTGGGGAACAAAAGGTCTGCAAGTCCTTACATCCGTGAATTTAGTAAACCGAAAAGAAACAAAGTGAATAATTTGCTTGCATGTGACATATTGTTTTGTTAATGTCCTGCTGTTTCAATGAATTCAGCATTTTTCAGAAATGACAAAAAAGCCATGTGACGAACTTAGAGACATGAACATTGTTTCTTCTTATTATAATAATAAGGGCTCAATTACTGCTTCTGAATCATATTCTCATTCCATGATTTCTTTTTAACATCAGAATGCGTTATTCTTCTGTTTTTTTTTCTTTGTTTGTTGTTGCAATAAGAAGGTTTCAATTACTGTTCCTGAATCATATTCTCATTGATTAATTTTTGTAGTAGTTTGGTCTTTTCTTGGGCGCAGATGTGTACTGTTCCTGTATAGTGGATTACTTATTGTTGTCATTCCAGTATTGCAGGGTGATATTAATTTTGATCTTCATTTTGTCAAATATCATGCACTGGGCTCGAATGTAATTTTCTCTGTTGACAAGTTTGGAGCCTTAAAACGATCCATTCTGTCATGCAGAGGTCTAAGTTTGTGGTGCATCACTCATCCAAGTGTTTCCCTGTTTTTTTTTAGGTGTCAACATTGCCTGTTCACTGTCATGACTATGAATCCATAATTCTTTCTAATCATACTGATTCTGCAAAGTCTCATAAAGGATTTAAAGAGGTTGAGCAACCAAGTCCAGTGTCCATTCTCGAGCCACCAACTGACGAAGACAGTTGTTGTTCTGGATACTTCAAGTATGACTTGCAAGACATGCCTAGTAAGTGAGACAAACTAACTTTTCCCAGTAAAACAAAGGAAAAGGCTGTACTGCAGCCACATGTACTTTTGACTTTTGGGTGTCTGTAGATTGTCAGTTATACTAAAAATGTGGAAGTTAATGCAAATAATTTGTAAATCAAGCTAAGCAAGTACATTATAGCACCTCACTGAAGCATCATGGGTAATTAACATACTTTAGATAGTATTGCTAAGAAAAAAAGAAAGTAGCGTTAGCTTGAGCATTTTAAAGCACATTTCTGGACCTGCCAAAACTGAAGGGTACAGTTATTTATGACAAAATTACTCAAACAAATATTTTTAAGAAAATTTCTTGCATCATGCTTTAATTAATTGAAGTTTCTTTGTTGACCTCAGATGTCAAGAAACGAATAGATGATTGTCAACTACGAGATGAACCTGAAGTCTCCACGTCTAGTGATGATGACAATTATTCTTCTTACCAATCTTTGGAAGCATTTCAGGTTGAGGAGGGCAGGGACTTCTCATATCTCCTTGACATACTTATAAGCTCTGGTATGAGAGTAGCTGACTGGCAGCTCTTGTGTGAGTCATGGCACTCGCCTGGTTGCCCTGTTGGCCCTCATATCTTCAACAGGCTTGAGAGGAAGTACAGCAAAATTGCCACATGGGCAAAGTCAGAGAGGAGGCTTCTGTTTGATCTTGCTAATTCTGTTCTTTCTGAGGTTCTTGCACCATGTATCGATGTGCACCCTTGGGTGAATCATAGAAGCCAGTGCAGACCTATTTGTGGGCCTGAAGGGCCTGTTGAGAAGGTTTGGCAGATGATGGTCAGGCAGCAAGAAGAGCTTGCCATAGGACATCCTGATGACATGGTTCTTGATCCAAACTGGCTGGAAGTTGGTGATGACATCAATATGGTGGGAAAACAGATAGCCAGTATGTTACATGGTGACCTCTTGGAAGAAGTCATATTGGAATTCCTCTTAGGATTGGTTGTTTGATGAAAGATCACATTAAGAACTTTAAAGGTGTCAACGCTATGGTAACCAAGTATAATGGCAAATCGGGGATTTTTACCCACAGAAACGTCAAGCACAATGTGTCTAAGCCTGTAATAGCCTTTGAAGCGCTGATATGCAGCAATTTTTCTGGTCTATAATAGGGGCTATGTTGAATACGCCATTTCACTGGAGAGCATGAATGCATGATGCACATGCCAAATGAATGCCCATGCAGGTTTGTATGCACTGTGCAGTAACAGAAGATGTATGCCCAATACTTTGACGTGTGTAGAAATGTGAGCTCCAGAAAATCTTTACTTGTTATCTGGATTTCAATTGTTAGAAATTCTTTAGAATTCAGTAGTTGCAAATATGCAGCAAGAGGATGCTAACATCTAAAGGCTTTTGCAACATTGGGCATGTAATATCCAATCCCAGATAAATATTTTAATTTTAAACAGGAGAGGAGGTGGGGATCTAAAAATGTTTTTTCTTTCCTTTATGTTTATCATCTCTAGGGCTCGTCAAAGCACTCTTCTATCTCATGATTGAAGGGCAACAAGCATAATTGAAAAGATTGTATACTGGTATGTGAAAGTAACAGTAGAGCATCAATTTGCCAACTGTAATTATTTTTTAGATCCCCATGTCAAAGCTCGATTATTCCTAGCATGCATGATGGGATGCAGTTTTTCTTTCTTAGTATCTGTGGACATGATCATGGTCCAAATGCGTCTTCTGTAATTTGACTCCAAATTTGCTCCAATGTGACTTGTATTTTTGTGCTTCGATCTGTTGTCTGTGTTGTTGTTTAGTCTACTTGATGTGAATTATGTTATGCTGAGTGCCGCTTGTTTTGATTGGAAAATTGGAATCAATCTTTATTTCTGATGTGGTAGACGGAGGAGTATTTCCAATGGAGTGGAATGTGCCAATTCTTCAGACTGGCGTTAACCAGGAGAGTTAGTGCTGCCATGAACACAAGTGCAGAACTGAAACGAAACACTCTCAGATTTGTTTTCACTAGAACATTCATATCTTCTGGGACTCGAGTGCCATCTTCAAAATATGGTTCTTGAAATAGAAATCCGTGCACCAATCTGCTCTTGACACTACTAGAGAAACGATCTTTTATACCGATTCATCAGTCCCGATTAGTCACGAACCGGGACTAATAGTAGCAACAGTCCCAGTTTGTGGCTACTAGGCTAAAAGCGTGATTTTTCGCTCCCATTAGTCCCGGTTCGTGCCATGAACCGGGATAGAAGAGTGCTTGGCAAACAGCTGGCACGGACACATATTACTAAAAGTAAGGTTTTAGTCGGTTAGTATTCTGAACCCGGACTAAAATGCCTAGTTCGGTTAGTATTCTGAACCGTACTAAACTCGTTCAACATACTTTAAAAGGAATGCATATCCTAGTCTATTCAATACACGGTGGGTGGGTTGGTAGTGTCCCGTGCATGCGAGGTTTCGAGTTAGTCTTGAGTTAAATCATAATTTTTGATATGCAAGAGGGTTTTAGTCCCGGTTAGAGGAACCGGGACTAAAGGTCACAGATCTTTAGTCCCGGATGGGCTGTCCCGGTTTGGTAACCGGGACTAAAGCCCATTTGTGTAGTAGTGGTGGCACGTATTCACTGTTGCTTGCCGCAACAATCGAGCTCCTGACGGCTCCCATGCCTACGTATGTAGTATGTGCATGCACGAACGCAGATATGCATGTTTGCTATGAAAGACTCGTGAATCACGCAAGATTTGCTCGCAATAATTATCTTATCCGTCGCTACACTTGAGCGAGACACGCACATGTTAACCCTCGAGCAACAGATTCTATGCGCGATAATTATACGTTAGTGATCCTCGTGAGAACAGCTGTTATCGCACTCATGTCATAGCATATATATAATCCTTGTGACCACACTCATGTTAACGTATGAGGTTTAATTATGTCTGTAACTGCACTGCAAATACAGGATTTTATTCTTCGCAAAACAAACACACCATGTTATACAAAGCACTCAAACTAAGGGCCTGTTTGGATCTATTAGCTCTAATAGTTAGTTGGCTAATGACTAATAGCTAGCTAACTATTAGTTGGCTAATTATTAGTTGGGGCTGTTTGAATCTACTAACTAATAAGTGGTTGAAAATTTAGTTGTAGATGCAAATGTCCATTGTATCCTTGCATTAATTAGCTGTTTGTATCCATTAGCTGAAAGGGGCCTGCGGTGGAGGGGCTGAGGGCAAATTGATCTTTTAACCATCCATTAACTAAAATTAGCAGGGAAGAACCAGCTAATGAGATAACTATTAGCTGGGTTGTTAGCTAACTATTAGCTGGACTTTTAGCTAGGTTGTTTGGATCTACTTCGGCTAATTTTAACGGCTAGCTGTTAGTGCTAATGGATCCAAACATGACCTAAGTATATCATAATTTTATCTGGGATGAAATGAAAGATGTCGATGGAAGAGACATCCACGATCGATCAGTGGCTGGCTACGTACGGCCTCTTGCCCCCTCTTCTGAATCCATCAAGTTTCATCACATGCAAACTGGAGAATGACCTTCCTGTGGCAGCTGTCCCAGGGTAGAGCGCTCCCATGCACGACTGTTAATTGATGAGCACTGAAACGAAAAATATACATTTGGAAGATTAGTTGCTTAGTTAGCACTTAGAATCAAATAGAGCCGTCAAAAGTAGTCATCTTTTTTCCATTTTAGTACAATATTATCATACACAGCCATCGAACTCCGGACGTCTCCTATGCCCATGTACGGAAGACTCGCTGGCAATTCTGATCTTGTCAGTCACCATGCATGCATATATCCACCACCCTTGCTAGACTCTTGTATTAGCTTCTCAGTATTAGGTACTAGTGGTGACATGACATCTGTTTGAGGAGAGGACTCAGAGGAGAGGTGAAATCCTAGTTATATAGCCATGCATTCAGAGTAGTCGTGTGTTACACTGATCCAAGTGCGTACCAAATGTATGCAATATCGATCGTGCATGCTGATCAGCATTGCACATGCATGGCTTACATGAGTGAAAAACCTGCATGCTGCATTGCTGCGGTATATAGTGTATAGTAAAAATTAGATTTAACCATTAATTTGTTAAAGGCATTCCTACTTCTACACTATCATAAGAATTATAAATAGATACTAGCTAATCTGATCCATTAGATAAAAAAGAATGAACTTTGAGCAGTGCTTCAATGTTTTTTCTCCTAATATAAGTTGTACAAATCTTAAAGCAAGCGAAGGGGTAAGTAGTCACCATCTACATTTTATTTATGCTTTAATATTTATGTAATTGTCAAAAAGAAAATCATGAGAGCACCTCTCATAAACTATTCATATTGAATTTAGTATACTATAAAATAACTCTAAATAAATCTTCTCTGATTCTCTTTCAATGAAGATTGTTGCTACCGAGGCGTAGATTCTACACATCAATAGAGATTGGCGACGTTTCACTTCCCGCTGCCATGATTGTCAGCAATCATGACACATTTGCAAGATACGGAGTCTACGACAAGGAAGATAAAGAAGTTTAACACGTTCATCGAATCAATGACCTCACAGTACCATGTTGTTCATCTAAAATCTTCAATGTAAAAGTTGAGTACCCATGGTACTTCATCTAAGTTATCAATATAAATCAGGGGGTTTTTATCTTAAAAAGAAAAAAAAAGATATGCATGCGAGCCTTCGTCGAACTGTCCTTATTTTGTGTTGTACTCTGAACGATCTGAAAGAGATACACAGAGTTGCCTGCCTCTGCCTGTGCCATGTCCTACACCGAAGTTAATGTAGTGCAGATGGCGACCTGATCAAGATATCATGCAATGATGCATGGTGCTAGTATTGTGCAGTATCTCCCTTGATCAGCAATTTAGAATTATAAGATCATGCCCAACAATGCAGACTCGAGTTGTTCGTCGGTGGTGTAATTACTTTGCAGCTAAGATCGATTGCACGTGGTTTTTACATGAAGGTTTAATTTACGAGGATTAAGGAGTCCCCATTAGCTGCATTCGGTAGCTAGTGACTTTGCATGAAATTAGTGATCAGCCCCCATTGCTGTGCATGCCAAGCTTTATTTGGAGTAAAGATGTTAGAACTTGCAGCTTGGCACACTAATGTGAAGAGGTATTTTATGACAGCCTGATTCTAGAAATTAGTCTTCATTCATAGATTGCAGATCCAATTGATTCGATCCAGGCTCTGAGGTATATATACATCATGCATGAAGGTTAATCAGGAGCAAACTCTATCGCAATATATGCTAGCTGCAGTTTCAGACTACACGGCTGGTGATCAAGGAATCGTGTGAGACATAATTAAGTGGTTCTAGTTTGTTCGTCGCTGTAACTGTGATCACTGAAGAGACGCGATACTCTTAACAAATCAACGGCTAAATCTAACTTCTACCATGCACTGTACACTACGAGTGTAATACAGAGTAAAATTTCTCATTTAACCTTCAGGTTCCGGCGTCCTACACTTGTACTATACGAAAGATGCAGTGGTTCCCGTGCATGGGCGTTCCATCATTTCATTCCATTGCCAAAAGTACATGATATTTGGCTTCTGGTAATATAAGTAATTCGCTCGCTTGCTCTGTACAGAACCCTCGTTGCTTGCGGTCTTGACGAGATGGGAGAAGAAGTGGAGCTAGTTATTGAAGGCGCAGGTAGTAATTAACTACGCGCTCAAGTCTTTCTTTTTATGCTGCAGATATGGTGCAGATAGTACTACGTACGTACGTCTCGATCTGCCTTCTTCAAGGACAATGTAATGTAGAATTATTTGATCATGTGCAACGATACAGACTTTGGAGTTTATTCTGCAATATTGCGTGACTAATTTCTAGCTAGCTAGCTTGCACATGGTTTCTGCAAGAAGGCTTCATACGTTTCTGGCCAGAAGCTAGAAATCTAATTAGTCTGCTGCGTGGGCAGTAGTGCTGCAGCCTGCAGCTAATGCGTGCATGATGTATCTACCGTAAGCAGTGCATGGAGTTGTTAACCCTGCAGCTGTGCATTCAGTGGCTACCACAAGATTAATTACTACGGTACTGCATTGTGTACTTGATTAGAAGCCTCATTTGCTTACTCAGTATGCATCCATATAAGTACTAATCTCCGAACAAAATTGCACGAGATACAAGCAGTATCGATCCATCTTCCATATCTATTGAAACAGATAGCTCAGCAAATATTTTCACACGCAATATTATATCAGAGACAACTCGAACAGTGAGCCCAACAGTAGCAGTATTAACACATGCCATTGATCCATACATAATAAGCTAGTATCTAAAATGATCAAACTTACCTTTAAGTTCTCCACCGAGCACACAACCATCAAACCGTTTCGGAACATAGGAAGAACCGTTTCGGAGCACATAAAAATTCCTTCACACCTACCGATTTAGAGGTTTCACAGGACTGACAGCTTAGCACTATATCAATGCATCAGAGACGCATGGAAGCAAAATAGTTTACACACAAGTTTACACAACGGAACAATGGTCTTCCTGATGCCTTCCATGCCTGTTGCATTTTACAAGCCCACCGAGATTCGATGGCATCCTCTCGTCGTTCAGCTACACAGCGAGTCAGCGACTGGCTTGCTATGGCAAGTTCATCTGACCGTCTTTGCAAGAAGAAATTAGTTTCAAGTGGGTGTGTGTGTCTATATCTCTCTCTATATATAAGACATGAAAATGACAAATTTACTATTCAACGCTGATTAGCGCTTGTCAATTTCATATATTTCAAATACGATTAAATTTGGCATTCACATTTTATAGAGCTATAGAAGCTCATATCCCCTATGTATGGTAATTTTTTAAGAATTTTTTGTAACTTGTACGTATAATTTTTAGTCATTTGACAGTAAAGTTTACAAAAACTATATGTATAAGCTCTGAAAATTTTTCAAAAAAAAACCGTAGGTTGAGGATATGAGCTTCTACAGCTCTGTAAGATTTAAATACCAAACTCAGTCATATTTAAAAGATCTTTCAAATATAACTAAGTTTGGTATTCAAATTTTATAGGGCTGTAGAAGCTTACATCCCCTACGTATGGTAATTTTTTAAGAATTTTTCAGAACTTGTAAATATAGTTTTTATATAATTTTACTACTAAAATGATCGATTGTATAGAATCGGCAATTACCTTTTACTATTTTAAACACTAACTTTTACTACCTTGTTGACTCTATCTTACTATAAAGAATTAATGAAGCTATTACTGTGCATCGGAATCGTGGCCAACCAACTAATAAATGCATTATCTAATTTGTACATGAATCTATTTTTACTTTATTTAGTCATAACTTTTTATTCGTAGCTCTGATTTATGAATGAATTTCACCAATAGATCACTGACGACAAGAGGAACAACACAATATAAGTTTCGGTAATAAACTTTGCATAAATTAAATTTTATTGCTAAATGAGCATCAATTTATTGTTTATTAGCGAGACTTATATCATTTTGTTTCTCTTATCGTGATCAATCTACTGATGAAAACCATTCGTGAATTGGAGTTACGAATAAAAAGTTATGGCTAAAATAAAGAACGAACAAATACATGTATAAACTACAAAACATATTTTTTTAGTGGTTTGACTTTCTCGCTGATTCAAAGTAATTCCGTTTCGTTGTCTTATAGTAAAATGTAGTAAATAAGATAGTAATGTATGGCTCTGTTACTATTTCATTTGGACACTATTATTAGATGAATAAACAATAGCTACTACGTTACGAACACAAACAAATTGATAACTTTTATTGTATCTATTGTGTAGTATTACCATTTGAAGAGCTTAAATTTACTACTATATACTGAAACCGTAGAATAGTCACAGACGTGCCTTTTGTGAAATGATAACATAATGTGTCATGTTTTTACTACCGTTTATTGACATAATGTGTTATGTTTTACTATCGTTTACTGATTCATTTCTTTAGCCAAACTGCATATTACTACATTTTATTGATCACCTATATTAACCGAACTGCATATAACTACATATTCAGTAAATTCTGCATAGATCAGTTATTCGGCAGTAAAGTTCATGAAAACTATATGTACAAGTTTTAAAAAATTCTTAAAAAATTACTATAGTTAGGAAATATGAGTTTCTGCATCTCCGTAAAATTTAAATACCAAAATCACTAGCATTTGAAAGATATAAAATAGACAAATTAGGCTAATTGGCACTGAGTTTGGTATTTAAATTTTATAGGACTATAGAATCTCACATCTTCTACGTATGGTAATTTTTTAAGAATTTTTTAGAATATTTACATATAGTTTTTTTAGTTATTTGCAGTACAAATCCAAGAAAAATATATGTATAAGTTTTGAAAAATTCACAAAAAATTATCATAGGTAGGGGATATGAGCTTCTATAGCCTTGTAAAATTTAAATACCAAACTCAGTAGTATTTAAAAGATATAAAAATGACAAATTTACTATTCATCACTAATTAGCACTTGTCGATTTCATATCTTTCAAATGCGGCTAAGTTTGGTATTCAAATTTTACAGAGCTGTAGAAACTCACATTCCCTATCTATGGTAATTTTTTGAGAATTTTTGAGAACTTATACATATAGTTTTTATAGACTTTACAACCGAATAACTGATCTATACAGAATATGTTGTAGATGTAGTAATTTCATGTTGTATATATAGTAATTTTATGTTGTACATGTAGTAATTTTTGTTAGCAATTAGAAAAATTACTATTTAATAGCAAGACTTATATCATGTTATTCCTCTCGTCGTCAGTAAGCTACTGGTGAAAACTATTTACAAATCCGAGCTGCCAATAAAAAGATATGGTTAAAACAAAGAGAAAGCATATTCGTGTACAAACTATAAACTGTATTAACTAGTCAGTTTGACTGCACAAGTAATAAATGGTCCATACACCCATACGCAAGTAATAAATATGGGTAATTTGGCTTGGTCGGACTGCGTAAACTGGCCAACATGTAGAATGTATTATTCTACACAAAGCTAGAGAATAGCACCTATATATATGAAGTATTACGAATAATTATGTCATGAAATTTTTATTCACTACTACACAAAAGCTCATCACAGCCGGTTCAAAAACCTCATTACCGATGGTTTTATAAACTGTTAGTAAACATGTGTCAGTGATAAAAAGGGCACATCACAGACGTTTTCCGAACCGTCAGTAAAAACTAACATCATATACGGTTCTATCTACGAACCATCTATGATGAGAGGATATCATAAACGGTTGCAGGATAGAATCATTTCTGATGACAAGTAATCACAGACGGTTTTTGAATAAAACTATCTGTGATATGCGTTTATCACAGATAGTTTTTAAAAAGAACCGTCTGTCATATAATATTCTCCCTAACTCTCCGAGCAGAATTTTCTTGAATAGTATATGTTGTTCAAAATTTTATTCTCCTTAGATATTTCTACAATGATATTTATAAGATACAACCAATTATATATTTTGCAATTGAATATCAGAACATCATAGATGTATAGAGGCAATAGTTTGTCTGATGAGGGCATTAAAATATAAACATTTATAGCACTTACATCACCTTCTTATCATAATTAATGTTGATGAATTACAAGGCAAAATCTAATTCCATGATTAGTTCATCCTGAAAGTTGTCGTCCTTTGATTTATCTTCCATTTCATCATCATGTCCAAATGATAATACCATATACAGTCTATTTTCACTCTAATCTTGTATAGAAATAGGATCACTCTGTGGCCCACTGTGCAGCTAACAAGGTCATGTACTATACTGCTTCGCACATAAATTAATTTATGTGCACTCGATCTCGCACAACAAAGAATTGAATGGCCCAATTGTGAGCGATAAAAATACTCAATCCCTCCCAACAAAAAAAACTAATATACCGCACACTTCCGACAATATAGTTCCACCTCCGGTTGCCCTCTTCTCCTCCTCCATATCCCTCACCTCTATTGTCATCTTCCTTCGTCGTCGCTGTTGTGTTAATTCTATTTGCAAAATATATATGTGATAATTAATTTGACAATAATATTTGTGAGTGTGTGATGATTAATGGACAACAATATTTGTGGAGTAATTTATTTGTGGAAGAAGGTATTGTGTTAGGTTTGTTTTTATTTATAATAGGAGCTGCAGCGCAAGCAACAGGAGGTGCAGCACAGGCACGCGAGATGCACGTTGCAGCATAGGCATGTGAGACAGATATACACGGTAGGTCGAGAAGAATCCGCGTAGGTGGGTGTAGCCGAAGAGCAAGGCATACATGGCAGGTTGGGGAGAATTCACGCAAGTGGTGCGTAGCCCGAGAACAGGACATACACTGTAGGTCAGTGAGAATCCATGCATGTAGCGTGTAGTCTGAGAGTAGTACACGAGATCACAGGTGAGGGCGAAGCATGTGAGGATCGCAGGTGGCGAGGGTCGTAGGTGTAGGCATGGGACGCGAGGACGCAAGTGTAGCGATACAAGAAGCGTAGAGGTCTACATAGATGAACGATGCAGTGTAGCGACCAGCGGGTCTTGCTAGTGAGTAAATCACGCTAGAGCGGCATATGGGCTGTGTGCGTGTATGGGTGTGAGTTTTGGACTATGTGTGTATGTATTGATCCATGTTTCATTAGTCTAGGTGGATATATATGCATGTATTTTGTTAGAGATAAGAGATTAGGGTTAACGAGGAGTATAAAAGGATAGAGGTGTCCTAAGGCGTGGTGTGCCGAACGAAAAGAAAAGAAGAGGGGACGACACAGGGGCAAAAGAAGAAAAACACACGAGGCGGCTGGCGACGCTGACGCGTCAGCTCGCTGGGAGTTTGGCAGAAAGCTGTTGTCGGCATACTTTACGCCAGGGTACCCTCTCCGCCGCAGATAAGTAAGACCACGTGGCGGCTTGGCGAGCGGGCGGGCGAATCAGGCCCCACTCACCGGGCGAGCGGCCCACGTGGCGACCTGGCGAGCGGGCGGGCGATCAAGCCCCTCTCGGCGGCGCCGCCTGACGTGGCGGCTTTGGCGGCGGTGACGGGCGATCGCCGGCGTCGGGCCCCTCGCGGGCGATCGGCCACGTGGCGGCTCGGTGGTCGGGCCCACTCTCCGAACCACGCGGCGACCAAAGGATGAGGAGGAGGCTTAGCCGAAATCTCTTTCACGACCGGCGTGTCGAACCATTAATTGCGAAGAGTTCTGCTGTCGACACGATGACGGCCCATCCCTCTGACGCCTCACACCTAACCCGTCGCAGGAATGTTACATCTCGGGCGGACCGGGCGAAGCCATACAACGGCATTAAATAAGGTTTGAGGGACAGGACTACAGTGATGGGTGTAATAAATAAATCGTAGATCAGTATGATGTCACCTTCTCACTTGTCCGAGCCAGCCCAGTCTATATAAGAGAGCTCTGGTGCATGGAAGAGGGGGACGGCCTGAGAACCGAGAAAAAAGACCAAGACTTAGAGAGAAAAGAGAAGGAGAACGAACTGAAAAAAGCATTGTAACCGTCTCCATATTTCATCAACAAAAATCTAGTAGGACGTAGGGCTGTTACCCATACTAGGGATCCGAACCTGGGTACATCGGTGTGTTCTTTGATCTGTTGATCCCCGGGGTCCCTCGAGCGAGAGCCATTAGGGTTTCCGACGCGAAGATGCCCTTTACCGAACCTTAATCTCCGTTCTGGGAGATACCCTGTCCGCTGACAGGGTCCTGTCCGGCGAAATATGCCGATAACTGTGTACAGGAAGCATGTTGCGTGGAGGCGTAAGAGTACGTCACGAGTGAGAAGAAAGAAAATGAGCGCTCTCCAACGACAGTGCGGCATAGAGGTTGGCATTCAGGCCAGGCTTTTTTGGGTCGACCCGAGGCACGTTGAACAGGATCCGGTCTAAAGCCTGGGCCGCACAAAATGGGTCGTGTTGTACTGGCACGATACTGTAGCACAAGCCATGTTGTGCCCTAGAATAGGGCATTAAAGGTGGCCCGGTCCGGCATGATATTGTAGCATGGGCCGTGTCAAGCCTGATGACCTAGGGTATGAGGAAGAAATCCAGTATGAAGGTTACTGACCCGTAGAGTATGAGTGCTATGGACGCACCCAGCAGCATAAACGCCACCTGCACCACCGACACCTGAGAGAGACGAGCCAAACGGGGGAGAGAACTGAGAGAGACGGTCCCTCTCTCGCCTGTCTCCCTCACTCTCTTTCTCGCTCATTTCTCCTCTCTCGCCTATGTTCAACACATTCCCCTCGCTCTCTGTAACTATTCAAGAATAAATAAATTTTATTTTTTCCCATAATATTTGTGTTTACTTCTTCAACTTTATGTGTCTTCGACTCCTTTCCTCTCATCGTAATAGTGCAAATGGGCCGAATCTGGACCGGCACAGTACAAAGCAGGCATGAAGTGCAAATGGACTATGTCTGGGCTCACCAAAGGCGAACCGGGCCAGCACAGCACGGTAGGCACTACGGGCCATCACGGTCCAGCACGATTCAGGCATGAAGCATGATGGGCCCATGCCGGGCCAGCTTGACACGGCATGACGCCCGCCTCCACTGTGGCGGTAGCAAGAAAGCAAGACGGTAGCACAAGAAAAAGGAAAGTGAAGCTTCTGGTGTTGCACAGCACTATGCAAGCGAGAAAAAAACTGAGAGAGAAAAGAGAGGAGAGAGAGAAGAAAAAGAAGATGAAAAAATTGAGAAATTTTTAAAAGATTATTTGAGATTTCTGTTTTCATGTAAAAGGATCCATATGCGTGTTATTCGAGAAAAATCAGTGAGTATGGATTCCCACATACTAATTATTGTTTGCGCACAATTATTTCCTAGTTTGCATATTTAATCTAGTTTTCTTTCATGGTCTTAGATTAATTATTATAGATTGATTCTTGCTGTTTGATCATTATTTTAGTAATTTTTAGAATTGTTAAAAATAAAAAAAACTAGTTTTATGTGTATATGCCTCGATCCTTCATGTTGCATCGTAGCAACTCTGCGCACCTCATTAGCTGCCCCTGCCCCTACCTCTCCTTGTGGCCGATAGTAAGATCACCACATTGCCGGTCACCCAGCCCAAAAGGCGGCTGCGACGATCCTGTAAGTTCAAGGTAGCCCTTGTATGATTTTGGTGATTAATGACAAATATAGTTATTGACAATGTTTATTTTAAAGCAGTGCTTAATGACAAACCTTTAATATACTTATTGATATGAGACTAATATATTCATTATGAAGATTGTTTTAGTCTCATCTTATCTAAAGGGAAATCATATATGAAAAGAATGAGTATGCAACTTTGAGGTATGTGCTCGGTATTTCACTCCTATCTATTAGTGCATTTGTCATATGTATGTCATATTCATTTGGGCATAAACATTACCGCACGTGCTCGGTATTTCACTCCTATCTATTAGTGCATTTGTCATATGTATGTCATATTCATTTGGGCATAAACATTACCGCACTGTTCATATTTTGCTCTTGGGATCATGTTCTTATTTAGTTCTTTAGTGATTCCCAAGTTGGCTCTTAAAATAATGGTTTTTGCCTGTGCGCCGGACCGAACCTTAGATATTCTTATCTCAGTTCGGAGCTAGTCCAGTAAGATTTCCTTTCACGCTGGACCGCTATTCAAGACCATTCTTCGGTCCGGCGCTGAAACAGATAAAAACCCATCTGCACCGGACCGGTGTGTTGAGTAAAATTCTCAGTTCTGTCTTTGGATCTTTGATCTTAGATGACTATTCTTTAGTGATCTGTTGGTTGTTTCTTTATAGACTTCACCATGCTTGATCATATTTGTGCATATAAGCTCAACATGAATGTTTCTATCATGCACAACCTTCGTGGAGTCTAATTTAGTTTAAATATTTTTGTTTCGATGTTGATCTATGTATCTATGTGTGTTTAATTCATTGAATCAATATATCTTCATGCCTTGATTTTAAGAGAGTTTATGATGGGTATTTGATAACTTGTGTTTTGGTGATTGAATTTGATTGTGATCGATTTGGATTTGGATGTTTGACACTTTTTCAGAAGTCCTTTCATGGGTAACAGACCGGATTTAGTGCTTAGAATATGCACTAGATCACCCACTCAATCTAGCAGTGAGTTTCCCTTTTGCACCGGACCAATAAGCAGTGGTTTCCCATTTACGCCGGACTGCTTCGCCCCTCCGAATAGTGTTTCGTATTTTTCATTTTTGAAGACCTTCCTGTGTTCAAAAAAATAAAGTGTCTACATGAAAGTTGTAGAGAATTTCGAGATGAATCTTTTTCATGTTGACAACCTTTTCATTAGAGCAACCTAAAAAATTATAAAAATTTGGGAAGTGGACTGAATGTCTATGTGTGCGCCGGACTGAGTCCGGGGTACACAGGCTTTTGATAGGGTCTTGATATTTTGCATTTTTGAGGGTCTTCCCGTGCTCAGAAAAATAAAGTTTATATATGAAAGTTGTATAGAATTTCAAGACAAATCCTTTTCATGTTGACAACTTTCTCATTTGAGCAACTGAAAAATTCATAAAAATTCTTGAAATTGGCTACTGTGTTGTGAAGAAAATTTTTATGTTCTTTGGTGTTGGAATTGTAAATATTTTTCAATGCACATGTCTTCCTCATTCATATTCATTCATATGCACATTATTAAGAAGATAAAGATTAATTGAGTAATTTAAATTGATTTTCCTTGTAATTAATTTAAATAACTTTTGGTATTATTCTCACTAAGTGTATGAATCAAATGCATATACATCTTGGTGTACTTAGTAAGAGTATTCTTTTGTCAAGTGTTTCATATATATTGGGTTTCATTATCAAACACTTATTGAGCTTAAAATTTAATGACTATCAAATATATCCATGCAAATCTATTGAGCTTTTAGGACTAATGTCTTTCTTGAGATGCTTTGAAGAGAATTAGGTCCCAAGAGCATGTGTGATGGCCAAGGCGTGATAAAGGATTGATTGTTAAGTCAAGATCAACTAGACGAGGATTCACCAAGAACTGAGGACGTGTCAAGATTGATTTGATGAGAGGATCATCAGGAAGATGGTCGAATCAAAGTCGATAGGACGGAAGAGCCTCATGAGGTGATCAAGTCAAAGTTGACAAGACAAAGACTTCAACAATTATGACGGTCATCATGCACAACACATCAAGTAAAAATCATGAAACTTAGAAGTGAACCTAAAGATGCTCAAGGCCAAGGTATGGCTAGTACAGGACTAAGGATGTTTTCTAGTCTTTCACCGATCTTGGTGTTGGTGGAAAGTCCGGATTGATAGGATAGTTGCCATTCTATCAAGAGGAGTTCGGATCGATGTTGATCGGACCATTTTCAAGCTCTCGAGTGATGCACATTGAGTCTTCTTGCCCCTAAGTGAGCCTAGTGAGGTGTCTTGGGGTGTTAGAAGTGTTTAGTAAAAGAGAGAAGTTAGTGGTGTCCAAAAATGTGAGGTTTTGGGTGTCTTTTGATTCCTTATGAATTCTGCACTCATCCTTTGATATTTGGGTGCTGAGACCTTACTAGATGGATAGCCCTTGTTCTTAGCTTTTCATAGAGCCTAAGATTACCCAATTCCGAGTTCGGACGAGAGAGAAATCACCATTTTCGTGCGGGCTGTACATGCAGCGACAGACCAAATTTTTTGGTCCGGCGTGAATGGGATTTTGCATAGGACCAGACCGTGGCAAATGTAAAATCCACCGGTGCTATCCCCAACGGCTAGTTTTGATGGTGTTGGGTATTTATACCCCCTCCAAACGGTTGGAAACTAATTTTTAGCAACACATTCATCATTTTTGATCTGAAAGTGTGTGAGAGGAACTCCTATGTATTAGTAGTGTCCAAGACACTAATCTTTTGAGTATGATTAAGAGAATCCTAAGTGATATTAGTGTGTGATCAAGAGTGTCCTGTGTGCATCTCTCTTGAGTTTGATCCGATGTGATCAAATAAGCTTCGGGCGTGTTACTCTTGGTTCTTGAGAGCACCTAGACGGTGTGGAAGGTGTCATGAGCCGGTGATCTTCTCAATGAAGGTTGTGAGAAGGCCTGGGCGAATCGAGTGCTAGTGAGCCAAGAGACAGGGCTTGAGGATGGCCTATTTACTCTTGGAACTAGCATGCTGTGAGAGGTTGGGGCTCACCTCACCGTTGTGGTGGAAGAGTCACCCTAGTGGAAACGAGGCGTGGGCTCGAGCGGGAGCCGGTCCTTGTGAGGAGCAAGGGCTTGCCTCAACGTGGAGTAGGAGCGTGGCTCCGAACCACGGGATAAAAATACTTGTGTCACTTGTGGTATATCTTGTCTTCTTTATGGATTGTTTTACTTTGTATTTATCCACTATGCATCTTATGACTTATATGATGATTTGATCACCTTACTAGTTATGCCCTTGTCATGTGTTCACTTGTGTGTGCTAACTAATTTATCTTGAGCAATTTTATTGCTAGCATCCTCATATCTAGAATTGAATTGCTTGCTTATCTCCCTAGGATTGCAAACCAAGAGTTAGTTAATTCTTATTCTAGGGTACTTATCTTGCTTGCTATCACCTAGGATAATAATCTGTGTTCAAATATCAGTTTTCAGCTTCCTTATTACATTAAGATTTGGACACATGTATAAAGTTGGTTTAGAGATTAAAATTTGAAGAAACCCAATTCACCCCCTCCCCTTGGGCATTCTCGCCGGAGCTCGAGAGCTGGATCGTCGAAGCTTGTGAGAAAGAAGAGAGAGATGGAGAAGTGTGAGAGAGGAGAAAGTTGTGGGAGACAGAGCTATATTGTCGAATCGCAAGAAAACCATAATACCTTTTTCTAGATTTCTTTTAAAAAATAAGTTCCTAAAAAGTGTGTAAACGTACGTATACTGTTTTCTAGATTTTCTAAAAAACAATAAGTTCCTAAAATGTGTGTAAATGTATATACTTATTGTACTAGCCAAGAGCATGGTTTGACTGAACTGGCAAATTAAGTTATGTAAAATCTCAAGCTCAAATCACAAATGTATAGATGGATCCAATCATCCAATACTACATTTGATCGAAGCAAAAATTTCGTGTTGTTCTTTTTTTAGACGAAAGGAAATTTTATTACCCAGCTTTACTCTGGAAGCGAAAGCACAGTACTACTGAAAACAAAATTAACGTCTATTAACTCTTTTTATTGTTCTTCTTCCTTACCCCTACTCTTTCACTGAAAATAGAAACAGCTCTTGTGAAAGTCCAATAATCCAATACTACATTTCATGAAGGAATACAGCACCTATCATACATGAACTTGTGATAGTACCCGTGACTCGTCGTCAATTTTCAGTGTGTGCTAGTCCAACTACAAATCTACAAATACAGTTAATGCAATGCTGCACCCTTAGCTCTCCTCACCAGTACAATTTGGGCTTCTGAAGTGCAGGTCCTAGGGAGAGAAGAAAGAAAGAAGTGATTATCTTGGGGAAAGTAGGACGTCGCACAAATTTTCAAGCTCAACCTAAGGTCAGAAATTTGACTAAAATAAAAAGGGAATTGCTAAAAATCTGTCGTCTATTTTTTTCTTTGATTTCAATTCTGTCCATCCGATCTGCATTTAGATAGGTGGTTTGATTCGTTTATTTTCTATTAAGGTTCACCAATTCTATTTTTCTTTGTCTAGCTTAGAAAAATTATGTTTCATTTCTCTGTGATTCATTTATTTTCTATTAAGGTTCATCAATTCCCTTTTTCTTTGTCTAGCTTAGAAAAATTATTTTTCATTTCGCCATTGCGACAGCCAGCGTCATCGTGGATGACAGCACCCGGCGTAGCCCTGACACCGGAGCCACATGCTCCTCAGAAGAAACACAGCATTCTGTGGCTAGTGGTCGTCAGACAGCGGTGTGCTGCCCACCAACTTGTTAGTGATGAGCCTCCAATGGTGCATCTTGCCGGCCGCCGCGGCCACCTGCAGCTGGGTGCTGCTCACCGTCACCTCCACCACGGTGCCCCTGTCCACAGCCTCCACCTCCTCATGTTCCTCCTCGACAATTTCTTCTTCCTCCTCCTCGTCGTTATGTTTGATCCTGTTGTTCTGTCTCCACACGCTCCTCCTGCTCTGCTTCTTGCACCACAGTGTTAGAGGTGGTAGTGCTCTGCTCACGAAGAGAGCAGTCGACGAAGCAGAGTCAGAGGCGGCCGCCCTAGCGTTGCCCGTGGAGGTGCCCGTGGTACCTGACGGGCGTGTCCTGAAGACGAGAAATGTAACTGTTCTGTGCACAAAAAAAACAGTCCACTGATAAGTAGACATTCCCAATTAAAAAAGAATACATAAGATAGATGTATAGCAAGTGATTATACATTTTTGTTCTCAAACTCTGATATGTGAGTTATGCAGAGGTGAAGCGGTTTTATGGCGCGCACCGACCAAATCCCGCTTCAAATTCCATTAAGCGCAGTGTGCAGATAGCGAGTACTGCAACACAGTGCACTAGTAATTAACATCTCCTCTTTCTGGAGGATGTAATTTAGCATTTCGTAGTCAACTCCTAACCGTACAGTTGAACTCAACCGAGAACCAGAACACGCCCTTTCAAGTTGTAAACCTATTGACCACCTATGATTCCAGCCTTGTCGATCTACTCTACCACCCCAAAGAAGTAGTAATAAGACGGCATCTTTCTGACTAAACCTTCAAACACACCTCAAAGCTACAGATCTCAACCAGTTATGACATAAGATATATACACTCTTTTCGAACGGACCAGCTCATCACTAGGACTGGATATCGAGCTTAACGAGTTATTATCGAGTTTCTTTCGAAATTAACGTAGTTTGATGTAAAATCATTTTATATATCTTTTAAGTGGTTACATCAAATTCGAGCTAACGAGCCATTATCGAGTCGAGCCTTATTAATTTTTTTTGCTTGAAATTGTTTTATTTCAATTTTAAATCTATCAGCTACTGTAATTGAACAAATTTTGATTCGAATTCTAGCGAGCTTTTTTTTCCAGCCCTACCCATCACCCTACGAAAACCAAGCATCTACTCGCCAAAATCTAAGATGTAGCATTCTGTCACCCTCACCGGCAATATCAGCCAGTTAGCTTTAACTGAAGAAAAAAAAACTACCACTCATGGCTCGATCCAGGGCTAAACTAGCTGCAACTTGCTCCTCTTCAATTGGAGATTGGGATATTTAATTTGCAAATAATGTTGCCAAACAATGAGGTTCAGAAAAAAAAAAGTCAGAACGCTGCTGGCATTGTGATACTAGTCAGGAAGAACAGATTTTTCTGAACCATGCAACCTAGAACACCAAGAGAATTGGAAAAAGAAGAATCAAACATATCTTCCAGCAAATGAATAACGACCACCTCTCGATTCAATATGTAGCATACGTTAATCAAGATCATACCACTCCAAAGTCAAAAAAAAAACGAAAAAGAAAAAAATGGCAGCATTGGATCGATCGCCAGAACTGCCGTTCATTACACTCAAACCACTCCACATGCAGCCTACAGGCCCTACACCAACCTCAAGAACTCGCCCACTTGATCGTACCACCTCTTCCTCCTACAATGGCGACCGCCGCGGGATCCATTAGCATCCGCTTGCTCTGCTTCTCACTCCTCGTCTCCTTCTCCCTCACATCGTACCTCTCCTTCCTATTGTACACCTCGTCTAACCACTCCTCCCCATGCATCATTTCCACCACCACCAACACCTTCCTCTCCAACCACACCTACGTCTCCCTCCTCACCTACGCCCCTTCTTGGAACCACCTCCCCTTCCCTTCCACTCCTCCGGCCACCCTCAAGATCGCCGCCTTCGTCAAGCGCTGGCCATCGAGCCCCCGCGCCGGCGGCCTCGAGCGCCACGCTCTCACGCTCCACTCCGCCCTCGCCGCGCGCGGTCACCGCGTCCACGTCTTCACCGCCGCTGTCAACGCCACCACGAACTCCACGCACACCAGCGACGGTATCACCTTCCATGTGACGCTGGCGACGAGAGCGGGGTACCTCAACCAGCCACTCGCTTGGGCGCAGTTCGAGGCTGAGAACAGAGCGGGGCCGTTCGACGCCGTGCATACCGAGAGCGTGGCGCTGTACCACGCGCGCGCGCGGGGCTTGGCCAACCTCGTCGCGTCGTGGCACGGCATCGCGTACGAGACCATCCACTCCGACGTCGCGAGGGAGCTTCTGCGCAAGTCCAGCGAGCCGCCGGCACCGGCGTTGGCTAGCCGGCTGCCGAAGGTGGTGGAGGAGGTCAGGTTCTTCCGGGACTACGCGCACCACGTCGCCACCAGCGACCACGTCGGGGACGTGCTCCGCCGCGTGTACATGATCCCCGACGGCCGTGTCCACGTCATTGTCAACGGCGTCGACGACACGGTGTTCAAGCCCGACGCGTCCCGCGGGGTGGCGTTTCGCTTCAAGGCGCTCGGCGCTGAAGCGGAGCGCCCCGCGCTGGTGATCGGTTTGGCCGGAAGGCTCGTGAAGGACAAGGGCCACCCGGTGATGGTGAAGGCGATCAAGCAGGCACTCGCCAAAAGCGATGAGTTCAGGAACAGCGCCGTGTTCCTGGTCGCCGGCGACGGACCGTGGGCTGCGCGGTACAAGGCGCTGGGGCGAAACGTGGTGGTTCTTGGCCCGCTCGACCAGGCCGAGCTCGCCGGCTTCTACAACACCATCGACGTGTTCGTCAACCCGACTCTTCGCGCGCAGGGGCTGGACCACACGATCGTCGAGGCGATGATGTCGGGCACGGCGGTGGCCGGCACCCGGTTCGCGAGCATTGCCGGGTCGCTGATTGTGGGGCCGGAGGTCGGGTACACGTTCTCGCCGACGGTGGAGTCGGTGACCGAGCTTCTGTACAGGGTGTGGCGCGACGGGCGCGCCGTTCTGAGGAACAAGGGGCAGGCGGCGAGGGAGCGGGCCGCGCGCCTGTTCACGGCGAGCAAGATGGCCGCGGCGTACGAGCGGCTGTTCTTGTGCGTCGCGGAGGACGCCGGCATGCTCGCCGACAGTGAGAATTACTGCGAACTCTCTGTCCCGAGATCATGACACGCATGGAAATGCAACACTACGTCTTGATTCAGACATTTAGTAAGATCACTTCTTCCCTGACAATCTGACCGGGACAACCGGCAGAGGAATCCATCTCGTAGGACATAGTCCGACATACATATCCTGAAACTGACAGGTGGGGTTCTTCAGGATTTATCCGACAGTACAAGCTGCTATAGCTGTTTATTTAATAAAAGGTCCATCTTCTCAATGGAACAATTAAACATAATCAGATGCAAAGTATCGTATCTGTAAGACCAAGGCAGTAGTAAGACTGAGACTGACCAGTATTTTTTTCCCTTTTTTTGAAACTTGATGTTTCTTTACTTAAGCATTATATATACATGATGCAAATGTATTTTCCTTCATTTTGGACTCTGCCGCACGTAAACATGCATCCAGCTGAATGCCTGAATGTGTCTGTAAGCATCTTCAGTTCATTCAAAAAAAAAGGAAAAGAAAAAAGATCTGGCATTTGCATTTTCCAGTACTGTACACCAACCACTCAGGTTGACAGGCATGCACATCGATCTGTTCAGGACTCTTCAAGTGCAGTCGTGTTCGTAGCCATCATCAAATTTATCCGTATGCTCCCTCTATTTCGGCCTATATAAAGTCTGCGTGACTATGCTAGTCTGCACTCAATGTTCAAAGCCTCATTAGCCTTTATCAAAAAAAAAAAAAAAAATCTCATCAGACCTACTCTAAGCTCATGTCCCCATTTCTTTTATTTACATTGATGTACATATAGGCCTCAGGCCTGTGAGGATGTCTGTCGAATTTATTTTACATAATATAGTAGGCTTGGGAGGTACCTGGAATGTTGAATTGAGAGGCCACATAACCACTCAAGCTTTATGTAGATGCACGTCGCCGGTGCGTTTGTACAACCACCTGCTTTGATGCCGGCGTCGAGCAGGGTCGCTGTTGTTAACCTTAGGCTGAGATTCAGCTGCTGTTGGTCTCCATCCCTTAAATTTATGGTCAGTAGCGTCAGCTGGGAGAATTTGAATTTGACCATCAGTCCAACCGATGAGCGATGAATTTAAATTTACGGTCAGGATTCATTCGAGTGCAGTCATGAATGTCCATAGCCGTCATCAAACTAATTTGTGCACTCCCTCTGTTTCGGCCTGTAAAAGAATCTAAATGACTATGCTAGTCTGCTTCCAAGATTTCAGTCCCATTGTTCCCGCTCTAAGCTCATTTCCTCATCTCTTTTATTTACAGTGGATATACCTTCGTGTAGGCCTTTGAGAATGTCTCCCGTATTTGTCTATCAGATTTCTTTCTTAGATCTACATAGTATAGTGGGTTTAGGAGGTATCCAATATTTCTCTATCAGATTTCTTTCTTAGATCAACATAGTATAGTGGGCTTAGGAGGTATCAGGAATGCATGATTGAACATCTTCGACCAACCATGGAGCGGATTGTTGCCCAGGTGCGCATTGATACAACCTCAGACTTGCGAGTGCGTTCGAGCCACAATTCCCTCTCCATCTACCAAAAAAAAAAAAAATGTTTTTAAAAAAAGGGCATACAGCATACAAAAAGACTGAGCCCTAAGAATCGAGGTTGTATGTTCAGACTTCCAACTCACATAACGAAATCGTACTCATGACTTTGCTTAAGAAATCAATATGTTACCCATGGTGCATTTTTTCATGTAACTGCAACCAACGAATAAAAGGTAGGTACATAGCTGATATAGTTTCCGCAGAAAGACTTGGCTTTTCTGAAAGTCGACTGTAAAACGTTGAGTGATTATGGTGACTGGCTAATGTCTGAATACAAAACAGATAAGATAATTCTCCCAGACGGAAAAAGTAGCCATAGCGGTAAATAAATGTAGTAGGACCAAGACTGGCCATTAATTCTTTTGGGGGAATTTGATGTTTCTTAAAACATTATACTTTTTTTCGCCAGGAAGCACTCATTATACATGATGCAAATGTATTTTCGTTTAGTTTGGACTCTGCCAAATGTAAACCGCCAGCTGAATGACTGAATGTGTTTGTTTTCAGTAATTCACTCCAATCATCGCTAGTCTTGAGATCATCATCAACCAGACAACCACGAGAGACTCGAGACATTGATTTTCTCCGGTACTGTACACCAACAACGCACACATGCACATCGCCTATGGTGTATAGACTTAGGTCATTTCAGGCACGCATGGTTTTAAGAAGCGTCAAATGCATGCTGACTGTTAGCCGGACCGCCACACCTAGCATCCGGGCCTCGTGTCATTGCTGACCCGAGCCCAACCAGAGCAGCGTCCAAGGTCTTTTGGGCCATCTCCCCTCAAAAAAGCTAGCTCAATGAGGGGGTGCTCCTTCACCCTTATAAACCATGCTCAAGCCCTCTCCACAACCGATATGGGACTATTCCCAACACTGACCCGATCAGGTCACGGTTCAAGTGAAATCATGCTCAAGTCGTCGTCAGACTCACTTGAGTACTGCCTCTGTTTCGGCCTATATAAATTACGCATGATTCATCTGCTCCATATTTCCTCTGCACCATCACTAGTCCAACTCTCAAGTTCATTTCCTATTTTCTTTTATTGGCATAGGATACACATGGAGTAACTAGTTAGTTATGTTCCTTGGATTTGTCTTTGCGAGCTTTCTTCTTCGGGTACATCAGCACATGATACAGTAGAGTTAGGGTTAGGAGGTATCAGGAACGTAGGATTAAGCTCTTCTCAGCTGTCAGGTATCATATTGTTCTGCACATGTGCGATCAGTGGGGTTCAGAGATTTTTTTTGTTTGTTTGTTTGAGTGAATTGAATTTGAGCATGTAGAGAGCACAAATGTTAATTGGCAAAGCAAGTATTTATCAACATCTAAACTTCCTACTAAAATTTCCTGCACAAGAACTGAGCATCAATAATTTGTTAGACCAAATTCTATTTTCGAAAAAAACCATTTTTCAACCTTCAACTATGACTTTAGTCCGAATTTCAACCCAGAATTCTAAAGCCACTCAGTCTTCACCCTAGTCTTAAAACCATCACAAAACACCTCCTCCGTCCAAACCACGTGTGTTTAGACGGGAAGCCCAACTAAGGCTTTGTTTGAGTGGTTTATTCTCGGTCGGAATCCCTATACATGGGCCGAGATTCTAGACTAAAATCTGACGATGGTGCATCACGACCAGAGGAAGGTCGGGCATCCTGCAACCGCGAAATCAAGTCGAGTAACATCCTCCAGCACACACGCCTTGATCTTGATCTTGCTCTGAATCAACGTGTTCGTGCTTGTTAATTTGACCTTGTTCGGGCATGCTATGCTATGCTGCCTAAAACTAGTGACTTGTCCCAAGGTGACGAAAACCACTTATGAAACTACTTAGAGATGAAAAGTAAACGGTTTCAGGAGGTTTAAATTTGGACTCAGGTCATAGTTGAATGTTGAAAATGGACTTTTTCCTATTTTATTTGGAGATGTTTCGACTTTCAACTCCTAGAAAGAAAATATTGCTTGGGTTTTGCTTAAGAAGTCAATGCACTCCCCTTGTTTCCTGTAGCAAAAAGAGGCAAATGAATGGCTAATGCAATTTCTGTACAGAGGCATGCGTCTCCTGAATGTTGACTGTAAACTGTTGAGGATATAAAACAGATGCGATAGTTCTCCCGGACGGTGTAATTTCGGCCTTTTGTCCGGCTCCAGTCTAATTTTCGAATGAGTGCTACTACTGAACGCTGTACCGTTGGAATTGATTCCAACGGTATAGCAGGTTTCACAGTTAAGTTTCACAGCTAAGTTTCGCAACTAGGTTTCATATTGTTTCACAGTTAAGTTTCACCAGGTTTCGTAGTGTACTTATAAGTTTCATATTTTATACATGTTTCGTCAAATTTAAAAAAAAATTTTCAACAAATATTCATTCGTGTTTCGGTAAGTTTATGCAAATTACATGCGTATTTCAGAAGTTTCAGCAAGTTTCATTCATGTTTCGGCAAGTTTCAGTAAATTCCATGCGTGTTATGGCAAGTTTCAAGAGAACGTTTGAAAAGTTTCATGTTTCGGTAAGTTTCGCGTGTTTCTAGAATATTTTAAGTTTCACCAAGTGTCAACCCATGAGTTTCAACAAGTTTCAGAGCATGTTTCACATGTTTGGATCATTAATTGATTCAGGAGTTTCTAGCGTTTCATAGATAGATTTTGTGTTGTTTCATAGTTAAGTTTCACCGGTTTCGTAGTATATTTGTAAGTTTCATAACGTTTCAGTTTCACAAACATAATTTAACAGATATGTTTTATGTGAAGCGTGAAACATAATTATAATCGAGTTCCATGAGTGATGATTATCTGACCAAAATGCCAATGCCATTGGTGATCATCGCATGTCGGGGACTTCGACAATGCACGTCTAAATATGCGAGGACTAGTTTGTTAAATGGTGTGATGATGTGCATCCATGGAGCCATGGGCGAATGGCGGAGTCAAGCGAGGTCCGTGACCTCTCAATCGATCGATATGCACAGTATGTCCCTATTCGCAAGAATCCTTTTTCACGACGGCGGTAGCGCTTGAAGGAGTCGACGCATACGGTAGCGCTTTGAACATGAGGTCACACTATCTGGTAGAAAGCTAGGGAACGGTATACCGTTCCCTAGTATTTCTGTTTTCGAATTGTGTAATTTCGGTCTTTTGTCGGGCTCGGTTGTGATCTATTCGATTTCTTGTATGACTCTATCTTTTAGTTATCCCCTTCTTTAATACATGGCAGAGCTTCTGCCGTTTTTTCGAAAAAAAGATAGTTCTCCCGGACGGAAGACAAATCGCATTTTCACAATCGCACTATCGATGCCACATAAAAATAGGATCTGGCAGTACAAGGTGTACATTTAGACTCCTCTCCTTTCTAAATACATTTCGCCACACAAAATCAGAGCACAATGCTCAGAGGAAAACAAAGATGGGGCATTCGCAGGCTTTCTAATCTGGGGGCATATCCAGTGAAATCAGGCTTTTGGTGCAATCACCGTGCAATCCAACTAAGAAAAGTTTCAAAAAATTCTGAAAAAAATCATGGATGTACATCTCATCTTACTCTATCTACATATAAAATTTCATGATCAAATTCGTCCTATGCTAGAAGTTACAAAAAAGACAAATTTGGGGTGCATTTGAACTATTCAAGTTTGTCAGAAATTTGTCTTTTTTATTACTCTTGACATAGGACGAATTTGATCATGAAATTTTATATGTAGATGGGGTAAGATGAGATGTACATCCATGATTTTTTTCAGAATTTTTTGAAACTTTTCTTAGTTGGATTGTATGATGATTGCACCAAAAGCCTGATTGCACTGGATATGCCCCCTATCTTGCATTTACTTAAGCGTTAAACCGTTCAGCTAAATGCCTGAATGTGTTTTGTATGAGGCCTGTTCAATCTTCAGTTCATTCAGCTGCCACAAAAGAGAGTCAGAAAAGACTAGGGCACTAATTTTCTATAGCACAGTGCACCAGCAATGCACACATGCATGTCACCAGTGGCGTATCTACTGGAGGTCAAAGGGGCTAGAGCACACCCTATCACCGATGAGCAGAAGGGCGGCTGGGTGAGGGCAAAGGAGACAACGACGTGACGGGCTATAAGCGGATGAGCACCCTATAAAATTTGAATCTGAGTCTACCACTGCATGTCACTTATGGAGTGAGTGTGCGTATATACACACTCTCTCTCTCCTCCTCCTCACTTGAGAACGCGCATAGTTTTGAAGAGCGCCACATGCATGCTGAGCTGAGCTTGGCCTGGACTTTAGCACGATATTAATTATCGGATTCACTGTAAATTCAACGAATCATGAAGTGGATTTATTGAATCGAATTGATTTATGGCATGCTGAGCTGAGCTTGGCCTGGACTTTGGCAGGATATTAATTATCAGATTCGCTTTAAATTCTACTGAATCGTGAATCAGATTTATTGAACCCGAACCGATTTAAGGTATAGGGTTCATATTCACAATAAAATTTATAGAGAAAAAGTGCCAAACCGTGAACCTTAATCCCGTACCATACACTGAACCGCGTTTGTTGTGTTGTAACTATAGCAGGACTTATGTTCATAGCCATCATCAAGACATCAACTCATTTGTCTACAGTCTAGTCCTATTGCGTTGCGGCCTATAAAGTGTGAATGACTCTACCGGTCTTCTACCAATGCTCACAATTTCAATAGTCCTCCTCGAAGTTCATTTCCTGACTTCTTTTAATTAGATATACACACGTACCTTTGAGCATGTCCATGCTTTACCAGAATTCCTTTAAAATGTATTTGATACGGTAGGCTTAGGAGGTATTGGGAAAGTAGGATTGACGAGCTCGCTATCATGTTGGCCCGACCCAGTTTTTCTGGGCTTGGGAGGCCCAAGATTTTTACCTTGTGGGTTACTCGTGGTTCCTAGAAGCCGCAGGCTAAGTGCATTCGAGCTGAGTTGAGCGCAAAATATGTTCCCTGTAAGTAAATTTCAACGATTTCTGATTTCGTACTGCAATTTCTTGCACAAGAACCAAGGTTGTTAGACCATCTTCATCTTTTACTTGGGAGATATTTTGACTGCCAAATTACAAAAGAAAATCGTATTTTAATTTCAGCTTAAGAAACTAGCATACTCCCCCACAATATGTTGCTTCTTTGTAGCTTGAACCGATGAATAAAGCTGAGTAAATGGCCAATCTAACATCTGTAAAAGTGTCTCCTGAAAGTTGAAACTTGAACGTAAAACGTTTGATTTTGATTTTTTATTTTTTTGGCTATCGGTGCATATCTAACTATAACACGTAAGATAATCTCCCGTTGGAAGACGACGCATGCATCACTTTTTGCACAACCGCAACCGCATCAGTTGCCATTGTAAAAATAGAATCTGAGAATACAAAATCATTGACCTTCAGGCTTTTCTCCTCGAAAGGGACATTGCATTTCACGACACAAAAATGAGAGCATAAGGCTCAAGAGGAAAACAAAGATGCGGAACTCATTTGCTCTTAACCTATGGTACAACAAAAAGAGTTCATTTGTACACATATCAGGTAAATCTTTACCCTACCAACACCTACAAAATTACCTGGCATGTAATCACTCTGATACTCTTTAGTCTCACAGTAACCTAAGGCCAAAAAACTCAACCGGTTTGTAAGATGGAAAACCTTAGTTCTCATCATCTGTGTCGATGCTGGAGAGCAAGCTCTTTAATGTCTCGTAGGTCATGAAGGCAATCCCAACACTAGGAACAACCTTTAGGTACTCGGGAACGATGCCTCTGTAGAAGCCACGAGGACCTTCTTTCTGAAAGATTTGACGGACGGTTCCGGTTATGCTTGATTTGTAGACAGTCGCTGTCCCAGCTGCCCCATGTAGTTGCATCCGCCGCTTTACAAGATCAAGAGGAAATGTGGCTGCAATATTGAAGGTAACATTTACCATTGGAAATGTCAAAATTCAGTTTTTATATGATTTCAAAAGTCAATTTAGTAATGCAAATACATGAGTTACGACTCTTTATAAGTAGAAAATTTTGCTGCCTTCAAGCACAACAAATGAAATGCCAGCTCATCCTAGAATATTTTTCTTCTTATGTAAGTGACTACTAATTATTTCAAATTTTCAATGCATTTCACGCTTTTGTTTATTCAGTCAGTTAAAATCAACAAGGAAGGTCATTACGAGTGAAAGATCACTTGCCTGTCGATGATGCAATACCAGATAGGCTCCCAGAAAACAAGCTAACAACAGCAGTGGAATCGTTGGGCCTGATTCAAAGATGTCCACAGCCATCAGTTGGAATTGAACAAAGAAGATATGGAAGGGACTGAAGAGTGATAATATTCAACATACAGAAATAACAATGGTCACCTTTCCCTTTGCCAATGAGACCTCAGTGATTCGTATACGGAAAAGCTGATCGCTATACCAGGTCCAACTCCCTGTAACTCCTAAAAATTACTGGCAGCACAACTTAAAAATAGCATATCTCAGTAAAAGGTGCATAGCCTACCAGTAATGTGGCCCCAAGGCCTTTGTACAATCCTTTGACACCCTCATCTCTACAAATTGTAGACAATGCATGAAAGATGCCCTTGTAATACCTAGTTGTTTTCTGAAGAAATTTAGGCAAAAAAAAAGTAACTTTATGAGCAACAATTATCATGTTGGCCAATAGTTTAAGGAAAACAGATTGCACATAACTAAGACCTTTGGTCTGTAAAGCTGCATCGTGCAAAAGTTAATTCTAAGGAGCCTTTCTTGGACGTTAAATTGGTCAATTGATTAAGTTTTATACAGGAACAGAAGAAAAACATTACCTGTGTTGCCAAACGAGTGCGGACAACATCCAGCGGATAAGTTACAGATGCAGCTGTCACTCCCGCCAAACCACCACCAAGCAAACGTGCAACACCAACATAATTTGAATCACTATCCAGGCCAGGAACCATTTGGAAAAACTGCAAGGATTATTTCAAATCATTTCACCGTAACGATATTGAAAATGCAGAAGTAGGCAATTTACATGTTTAAAATACTGAAACTTAGTGCTCACCTTTTTGTAGCGCTCATACGAATAGAAGCTGATAGCAGAATAAGGTAAGCGATGTACAATTGTCACTAGATTGCCTTTCCAAAATGCCCCAAACCCTTCTTCACGAACAATACGTGAAGCCTCATGCCATATGCTATACTTCCTTAGAGCTGAAATATCTGAATGCATACCTGCCACCTGTCAAATCGGTACGTCGAAAGCTCGTATTACAGATCTTATTATATAAAAAGGTGTTGAACGTTTCATATGAATTTATCTAAGATCATATATGCAGAATATCCTATATTAACAACAATAATAGTTCATTATTGTCAAGCAGGGATCAAGAGTTTGGGAAAGTTAATCATTGCAATGCATAATTGATTAATTGTAGTAAAAAGGGTGGATACAGCAAATGGTATCAATTCATTGCTCTTGATGTATGTATGATTCGGTGATACTGTGTCCAGTGATCTATGCAGACTGAGGTGAGAATCCATATATCACATATAAGGAAGTAAATTGAGTAGTAAGTAGAACATAAATATCCAATTAAATCCTATTTGGCACATCCTAATAAAAACATGAAGTATTTAGAGTCACTCAAAAGCACTGTTTTCTAACAAGCTTGCTTTCCTGACATGTCATGGTACATCCCAATCCTGACTAATAGGATGAAATGACTAAACTCCCTGGCTTCCAACACATGGGAAACCTATTTTTCCTATTAGCTGAACATTAATGAGAGACTGAAATTACTTAAGAAACACAAGGAAAACTTGCCTTCTGTTCCTGTTACATTTCAGTCCCTGCTAACCAGAACTCCCACAGTGACACGAAAAAGATTGTTCCGAACTGCCTTAGCCTCATACATGCACAAATGGAGGCATACATATTATTAGATCCCTATGAGTATCCAAATCCCCAAAAGCATTCCAACTCAACTATGAGATGAAAACTGCTTCTACAAAAAATGTTGTTTTTGTATAAATCCCTAGAAATACAAATTACAGTTAAACAATTGAAATCACAAAGAATGTCGATATACAAAAGTTGCCTTGCATTTTTAGCTGCCGATCCCTACTAACAGCGAAATGCTGCAGTATCTTATTATCAGCATCCAATTCCTTTGAAGAGACTTCAAGTCAAGTAACAAGAAGCACGAGGACGCCCAAAAAAGTACCTTCAGGCTCACATAGTGACATTAATTACTTACTACTCCATCCCTTTTCAGTGAAGCAAAAACAAAATACTTCCTTTTCCTATCTTTCCTTAGCTGCCAATTCCTTGCTAGGGCACACAGAATCCCAAACAACACCTGGTACCCACCCAAACAGAACTTCGAATCCGTTCAAAGAGGGATTCCTTTCTGGTCAAATCACTTCCGTAACACCTACGAAAGCAACACAGAATCACCAAAAATCAAGCAAAGATGCCTCCTTTTCTTAATGATTAGCTCCGTGTTGCTGCTCGTGCTCTCCAATCCATACCTCAAAAAGGAGAGAGATAAAATACCCCTTCCCTAAATACATCCCCTCTGACAAAAAAAATAGCAGGTACGAAAACAAAATACTGTTCCTTTCTTCTCCCTTGAGCTCCCAATCCCCACCTCGCCGCTCGTAGATTGCAGTCCGTACAACCAAACGCTAGGAAAGAAAAGTTTTTTTCAAATTAAAAAAAAAAGTTGAAAATATTTTACCTGGAAGAGGATGGTGAGTCGGGCGAGGGGGGCGGTGCAGGTCTTGCTGACGGCGCCGGCGAATCCGCCGGCGGCGAGGTGCGCGACCGTGCTGATGTGGCGCTGCTCCTGGCGCTGGGCCATGGCAGCGCGGCCGTCGACGACGACGCCCACCCGCGCCTCCGTCTGCATCGGCCGGCGCTAGGGATGGATAGGGCTAGGGTTTCGTAGTGCAAATGCGCCTGGGGTTGCGGTGCAGCCTCGAGACGAGGTGAGGAAATGGAAGCGGGGAAGGCAGGCTGGCGGCGTCGTAGCGTGGCCTCCACTAGGGCTGGAAATTAAGCTCGAGGCTCGCAGCTCGGCCAGGCTCGGCTCGGCTCGGCTCGGCTCGATGTGACAACGAGCCGAGCCCGAGCTCGCTGTTTGCTCGCTCGCCTAACGAGCCAGAGCCGCGAGCTGGCGAGCTCGCTCGTTGGCTCGATAGGCTCGTTAATTCGTGGATAAGTTATGAAATAAATAACATTGATGGCATTGTTATGAAACAAATAACATTGATAACTTTGAAATAATATGGAAGTAGCATCACAAGATACCTTAATAGAACAAATCGAGTGACTGGTCTTTGGTAGAAGCAAATCATTCGGACATTAGCCATTCAAATGGTCCATAAAACAAGATACAAAACAATTGGTGCAGTGGTGCTCCATAAGAACAATGCAATTCATAAAGTTGCACACTATATATACACTAGTCATATATAGTTTTCCATAAGCATGATAACCATTTCAAGATTACTAATCTACTGAGACAATGATCTTAACTCTTAGCGACCATAGTATTTTTTCTCGAGTCTTCTAATAACAATTTGGGATTTGAGGCAAGAAAGCGCATTATTGAGGATTTGAGGGTCGGGCTTCGCTTAGGGTTGACGAACGCAATGAGTGGCCACATGTCGACGGCTCATGAGCACCTTTCGGCTCGGCTCGAGGCTCGACCGAGCCCGAGCCGAGTCTTGCCACTCGTCAAAGGCAATGAGCGAGCTCGGCTCGGCTCGAATAGTGACGAGCTCGACCGAGTCGAGCCAAGCTCGGCTCGGCTCGGCTCGATTCCACCCCTAGCCTCCACCTCCTCACGTTCCTTTTACCATTTTATTTACTGTTTCCTTTTTCTTTTCTTTTTATTTTAACTCAAATAGCTTCCATGAATCGTCTTTTCCATGTAAGTTAATAAATCTTAAAATAAGCAAAAAGATAGTAATCATCATATATCTTTTATTTATGATTTAATATTTATATAATTTTTAAATAATGATCCAGTAGAATAGGGGTGGAAAACGAGTCGATGAACTTTTTTCGAGCTTTCTTCGACACTAATTTATTCTTATTTATTATAATCTCTGTATTGTTTGAGACCCAACTTGAGCCGAGCCTAACGAGCCGAGCCTAACGAGCCGAAGTTGACTCTTGTTCCAAATCAACTAATTTTTATTTTAAAAGAAAAATGAATGTAATCGAGCAATTTTGAAGCGAGCCACCGAGCCAGCTCAACGAGCTTTTTTTCCAGCCCTACCGTAGAAGCGCCTTCCTCTTCGGACCGGGATGTTTGGTTTTTGACCTTGGCAAATTAAGCTGGAACATAGAAATTCTAGAGAAATTTAGGCAAACCTATTTCCCCCTACGTCTACACGTGTACTCCATTGAAGTGACCTTTTAGGCTCCGTTTGGCAACTTGGAACCGGACTGTTTCTCCTAGAATCTGAAATAAATCCAACCAAACGGAATAGGACTCTAACGTTTCAAAGCGAATCGTTTCGATTTTTACACACCGTGGTCGAATCGGCTAACAACCCGTTCCTCCGGATTCTGATTCTACCTAAAACGTTTCTACCAAGAATCCAGAACCGTTTCCGTTTCTACTAGAATCTGGAACCGTACCGAACGGGGCCTTAGATAATTCCTGTGAAGAAATAGATTCACTACCTTGCGAAAAGACTTTTTTTTAATTTCTGATGATGATTAGCTGCTTGGTAGCAGCGACGGGTTGATGGTGATAAGTAATGATATATGCGACGATATTACCCTTGTGGATCACATGAGAATTGTTTTTTTTTTTTGAAAAAAACAGTCGAGCTGTTTTAGTATCAAGAAGGAAGGGAGAAAAATAAGGTTTTAACAGTTATACGGTGCAAGATGCTGCACTAAACGAAAGCGAACGCGGAAGATTACAAGCGGAAAAAAGAAGAAGAAAAGAAAAGAGCGATTGCTAAGTAGGGCGGTTTAGCAACTTTGAAAGATGTTTCGCTCCTGCGAATGACCAGATTAAAGCTTCATCCTTGACCGATAGAAAGATTTCTTAATCACATGAGAATTGTGACTTCGCGTTTGGTCATTCGTGGCCAGATTGACCGACGTGGCGTTCATATAGAACCGGACAAGCCGGGATATTCGTCGTCAAATGTTGAGCGGAGCATCACTGCGCAGAGCAAAATGAGCTGGAAGACCCTCCTTCTCTCACTTATTTCTTTTTTTTTCTTTTTGTTCTTTTATGCAGGGCAAATAGATAAGACGAACGATACAGTGTCACAGGAAGCAAATTGAGTTTACGTTTTCCGCGACGAGTTTTAACAATCTAATGCTCCGATTGGATTGCGGGTGGAATTGCAAAGTTCCCCGTGACATTGTCTGCAAAGTTTATGTGAATTTTCTGTGATCTAAGCGGGGGAGATTGGCGCCAGCGACACTCTTTAAAATTCGTGATTCACTTTATGACACTCTGGTCTACTATTATACACTCAGATGAACCCACATTTCATAGATACATCACTAAAAACCAACGAATTGAACGTCACTGGACTAATTTTTTCTCTAAACGAGACGTAGGCGTGGCAAGAAACGGGCCACGCCTAGCTATTTGAGTAACCATTGAACATACTAGTAAATTTTTCGCGGCGTACACGCCGCGTGTGATATTTTTCGTAGAAAAAAATCTATTTTTTCGATGGTATTTTATTTTTTAAATCGTCGAAATAATGAGCGAAACGGCTGAAAGGATACAAAATTTTTCGTGGCGTAATACGCTGTGCGTGGCGTTTTTTCGAAGGAAAACTTTCTTTTTTTTCTTCGGTAGAGTTTAATTTTTTAAATCGTCGAAGTAACGAGTGAAACGGGGAAAAATAGAAAGACAGAGCTGTAGAAATATCTCTTTCGACGAATTATTCGAAAATATTGGAGACCGAGCCGAAAACAATGAGGGAAAAAGTCTAGAGGAAAAGGGCTAAAAATCATTAGAGATGACAACCTTCTTTTCTTTGAGTATAACACTCTATGCGCGTTCTTGAGTAATAATACATGTTTTAAAAAATATCGAGACTCATGGGCGAGCACGCGCGCATATGGCGTTTTTGTTTTTTTTGCGGTGGCGCTCTATTTTTCTATGAATCACTTGGAAAATATTGGAGACCAAGCTAGAAAACCGTGGTAGGGAAAAAGTCTAGAGGCAGTGAGGAAAAAGTCTAGAGGGAAAAGGGTGAAAAATTATTAGAGACGACAACCTTCTTTTGCTGAGTATAACACTCTACGCGTTCACCGAGTAATAATACGTGGTCTAAAAAATATTAGAGATCGAGATGGGAAATCGAGGTGGGAAAAAAGTCTAAAGACAGAGTTGCACACATATTCTTGGTGCCGAAAACATTTTTTTCTAGGGAAAAACGGAGAAAGGACCTAGACGTAAGGAGCAAGGACCTGAATGTAACGTTTTTGGACCTATCCGCTATCCTTAAAAATTAGAAAAGGGCTTGTTCGCGATTTAAATCTAACGGGAGGCTCTCTTCAGAAACAGGCGCATTTAAGGACTCGAGCGCTAATTTGGAGGAAAAATCTTCTCTCTCAAAAAATCACGAAGGACCTGCTTCGTAATTTTGAAAAGGACTAATTCGTGTTTTTTTTAGTAGAAAGCCACCGGCTCAAAGCATCCTGGGATCGGCAATCTTTCCATCTTTAGGAAAGGTACTAGGTGGGAAAGCGCCACGCCGCTACGGCTGAATTTCGATAGCATCGCGCTGTTATGACCGCTGGCAAATTCATAAGTTGATATAAACCTTCGATGAATCCGTGTTTTTGGTGACGAAAACATTGTTTTCATTTTTTTGGGTGCTTTGAAAACATTTTTTCGGATTTTTTGTTGCGCTTTGTAAAAAACGGGTCGTTAGGACCCACCGGCGAATCATGGACGAAAACATTGTTTCGCTTTTTGGGTGTCGAAAATATTTTTTCGCTTTTTGGTTGCGTTCGTTAAAAAAACGGTCGTTAGGACCCACCGAATCCATCGTCGCTATAAATATGCGACGAATCTACATTTTTTAAAAACTGCTACGATACGATCCGCTGGCAAATACATAAGTTGATGACGAATCTACATTTTTTAAAAAACTCGCATACACGATCCGCTGGCAAATACATTAGTTGCTATAAAACTTGATGAATCTGCATTTTTGGTGACGAAAAAAATTTTCCGCTTTTTGGGTGGCGAAAAAATTTTTCCGGTTTTTCCGTGGCGAAAACATTTTTTCGGAAAACGGAGAAAGGACTGAACGTAAGAAGCTGGATCCGGATGTTATTTTTTGGACCGTTCGCTATCCCGAAAAATTAGAAAAGGGCTTGTTCGTGATTTGAAACTAACGGAGGCTTTTTCCAGAAAAATACCGCCGAGGACCCGAACGCGGCTTAAAAAATATTCTTGTCTCACAAAAAATCGCACAGGACCTATCCGTAATTTGAGAAATGGAAGGGCTTTTTCGCAAAACGCCAAAGCGACACGTGGCTTCCGGTTTGGCTTGAAATCTTGCGCATATAGGTCATGTTATGATTATTACGCCCCGATTGACTGATTTCTCCAAGTAGCTTTGCGATGACGCAATTATATGTGGCCAGTTGTTTCCACTGTCGGTATGAACAGAGCAGGGCAACACGCGACATGCGCGAAACCCAGAAACCGGCCGCCCCTAGTTTCTTCAGAAAACCGGAGTTCTTCCCAAAGCGGCATGCAAGCAGCATCGCTTGTTATTAGTGTCACTGTCATAGGCGACACAGATGCTGCAATGCTGATGGATTAGCAGTATAATTTTAGTACGCGACAACACGATGAGCAGATGGCTTTGGTTGGATCCACCTTAATTAATTTCACTAAAATATGTGCTTGTATATATAAAGATGCATGTAGATATGGTTTGATAAGATGGTACGGGATTAATTGGCAATGAGGTAAACATGGTACTAGACTGAAACACTGTGTATCAAAATATTATCCATTGAGTGTTAACTAGGAGACCGGTGCCATTCATTCACCATTGTTAGTTCCATTTGCGAAATTTATATTGTGATGATTAATTTGACAACAATTTAATATATGTGTGATGATTTATATGACAGCAATATTTGTTATGAAACAAGGTTCGCGAAGTTTTATTTTATTTGTGACAGAGATGCAGCCACAGTAACAGAAGTGCAACTCAGAACGCGAGATGCACGCGTTCTGCCGCTAAGCGACGTCTGATCTTGGTAGCGCGCAGACGCGAGGTCGCAGAGGTGCAGATGGCACGCGAGGTCGGTGCAGGCGGCGCAGCACAAGACGTCGAGATTTTGCGATGCTACAGTACCTCGCGAAGAACTGTAGACGTAACGAAGTCGGATGCTTTTCCTTGGGCCGGACGGAGTCATGTCCGAAATCAAACCGAAGAGCGTTGAACGGTCGTGTACACACGCGCAGGACGACGTCGTGTCCGAGTCGAGGTCGAACGCTCACGCGAGAATAAAAGACGGTGTATGTGTTAATTCCATTTGCGAAATTTATATTGTGATGATTAATTTGACAACAATTTAATATATGTGTGATGATTTATACGACAGCAATATTTGTTATGAAATAAGGTACTGCGAAGTTTTGTTTTATTTGTGAACGGAGATGCAACAGCAGTAACAGAAGTGCAACTCAGAACGCGAGATGCACGCTGCGCCGTATAATGACGTCTGGCAAAGCAAAGACGCGAGGTCGCAGAGGTGCAGTGGCACGCGAGGTCGGTGCAGCGCGCAAAGACAAGACGCCGGATTTTGCGATGCTACAGTACCTCGTGAAGAACTGTAGACGTAACGGAGTCGGATGGTTTTCCTTGGGCCGGACGGAGTCATGTTCGAAATCAAACCGAGGAGCGTTGAACGGTCGTGTACACACGCGCAGGACAACGTCGTGTCCGAGTCGAGGTCGAACGCTCACGCGAGAATAAAAGGCGGTGTATGTGTTAATTCCATTTGCGAAATTTATATTGTGATGATTAATTTGACAGCAATTTAATATATGTGCGATGATTTATACAACAACAATATTTGTTATGAAACAAGGTTCTGCGAAGTTTTATTTTATTTGTGACAGGAGATGCAGTGCAGGCAACAGGAAGTGCAACTCAGGAACGCGAGATGCACGTTGCAGCGCAAGCGAACGTACAGTGCAGGCGCAGCACGCGAGGTCGCAGAGGTGCAGATGGCACGCGAGGTCGGTGCAGGCGGCGCATCACAAGACGTCGGGATTTTGCGATGCTACAGTACCCCGTGAAGAACTGTAGACGTAACGGAGTCGGATGCTTTTCCTTAGGCCGGACGGAGTCAAGTTCGAAATCAAACCGAAGAGCGTTGAACGATCGTGTACACACGCGCAGGACGACGTCGTGTCCGAGTCGAGGTCGAACGCTCACGCGAGAATAAAAGGCGCTGTCTGTGTTAATTCCATTTGCGAAATTTATATTGTGATGATTAATTTGACAGCAATTTAATATATGTGTGATGATTTATATGACATCAATATTTGTTATGAAACAAGGTACTGCGAAGTTTTATTTTATTTGTGACAGAGATGCAAAGCACAGTAACAGAAAGTGCAACTCAGAACGCGAGATGCACGCTCGCATAGCGCGACGTCTGATGTCGTAAGGCGCAAAGACGCGAGGTCGCAGAGGTGCAGGTGGCACGCGAGATCGGTGCAGGCGGTGTAGCACAAGACGTCGGGATTTTGCGATGCTACAGTACCTCGCGAAGAACTGTAGACGTAACGGAGTCGGATGCTTTTCCTTGGGCCGGACGGAGTCATGTCCGAAATCAAACCGAAGAGCGTTGAACGGTCGTGTACACACGCGCAGGACGACGTCGTATCCGAGTCGAGGTCGAACGCTCACGCGAGAATAAAAGGCGGTGTCTGTGTTAATTCCATTTGCGAAATTTATATTGTGATGATTAATTTGACAACAATTAAATATATGTGTGATGATTTATATGACAACAATATTTGTTATGAAACAAGGTAGTGCGAAGTTTGTTTTTTTTGTGACAGGAGATGCAGCGCACGCAACAGGAAGTGCAACGCAGGGACGCGAGATGCACGTTGCAGTACAGCAGACGCAGCGAACGCCACCGCAGTCGAGAGAATCTGCGCAGTGGCGCGTGCGAGGAAGCACACGCGAAGGTCACACGCAGACGCGAGGTCGCAGAGGTGCAGGTGGCACGCGAAATCGTAGGTGCAGGGGCGCAACACGTGAAAGTCGCGGGTGGTGCAGCGAGTCGATGCGTGAGGTTCACGCAGACGACGACGCGCAGCGTGACGGTTACCGGTCGTGCAGGCGAGCCTGTCACGTGAGAGCGGTAAGTCAGCCTTAGCGTGTGTCAGCGTTATTGGCTAGATAATCTAGTTCGGTTCATAGTTATGGTTTATCTGGTTGTAATCGGTTAAGAGTTCGAGTTGTATTTAGTTGCTGGCTTGCTGCTTCCTTGGACCGATTCCGTGTCCGAGTCGAAGGATGAGCCGCACGCGAAGCGAAGAATAAAAGGCCGAGCCGCAGAGAAAAAGTTGCGGGGGTTTTGTTAGAGCGTTGGCCTCGCACGGAAAAGAAGAGGACAGCGCAGCAGGAGACGGCGGAAGAAAAAGGAAAAGGCTAGGACTTCGTCGCTCCTGTTCTCGCGGTGCTACAGTAACCGAAGTTACAGTACCACGGAGCTACAGTATTTCGAAGCTACAGTACACGCTAGGTATTTGAGGTTGGTTCTTTCATGTATAATTGCTCTCTAGTATGCATGTTTAATCTAGTTTCTCTTCTATAGTATTAGATCAATTATTCTAGATTGATTTGTCCAGTTTAATCAGTATTTTGTTAATTTCCAGAATTAATAAAAACATATAAAAATTAGTTTTATGTGTAACTTTGCACCAATTCACCCCCTCTTAGTGCGCCTCGATCCTACAGTTTGGCGTGAGAAAATTAAGCCGCATAGAAGCAAACTACAAAGGGCGTGACCATCTCCGACGCAGGTAACGATTACTGATGGAGCTGATTACCTCGGCGCTTCCGCACGATGTCGTCGTCCACATCGTTGGGCTCGTGGCCGCGAGCTCTCCTCAGCCATGGGCTGATCTATGCAGCCTACGAGCCACGTAAGTGTATATGTACCTAAAAAATGCGTACTACTATCTAGAAGTGCTATCTGTGGCATCAACCAATCTATGCATGCATATTAGTCACTAATTTGTTTTTTATGAAACAGTACATTAACCACTAATCTATATAATTAAAAACAGCTATTGATATTTAAGGCATCTCCATAGTTTCACGAATAAGAAAATTGTATAATAATCTTATAAAGAAAAAATACTCGAAATTGTTTCGTAAATCGAAAAAAAATAAGAATCTCCGGGTCTTTTTTTTAGGACTAGATTATAACGATAAGATTAATTACATGTAATTATTAAAGTTATATTACAGATACAAATATATTTTCAATTATTGAAAGTAGAGTGTTACATCATATGTAATTGAATCGTAGTATCTAGTGTCTAGCCGAGCAGCTGGTTTGACTAACAGCGACGGCCCTAATTTTGCCCCGTTTTTTTCTTGTATGAAATCTATCAGTGTTAAGATTTTAATACACGTTAATTTGCGTATATTGCAGCTGCAAGGCCATGTACGCCGCGTCCAAGGAGCGCACCGTCGGGAGGCGCGTGGCGCTGGAGCGGGAGAAGGCGATGAAGTGGCTGAACAACGAGCGCTACATCGCCGTCGTCAACCACCTGGCCGGCGTCGGCAACCCAGAGGCTTGCTTCACCGTCGGCCTCACGCTTGTCTTCGCGCAACAGGACGTAAAGCGTGGCCTCGTGTGCCTCGACCGAGCGGCCGTCGCCGGCCACAAGACAGCGGCCTACGTGCTCGGCCTCCTCTATACGGCCGACGGGGCGCTTGACGTCGGGAAGCACTACATCAGCCAGGTCGAGGGCGAGCCGGCCGACGGCGGGCGCGAGACGGCCATGAGGACCAATCGGGAGTGCAGGCGGTGCCGGAGGCTCGCCGTGGACGCGGTCCGGGAGGCGACGTGGAAGAATGTAGCCGAACCCGCCGGGCAGTCTCGGCGCCGCCGAGGACGCCATCGGTGCAGAGCAACGCCGCGCGCGACGGTAGGGTGGGGGGACCACGACGTCTTCTGCAGCGACGGCTGTAGGATTAGGCACGAGTACGCCGAGTTCTTTGCACAGGTGCTGAATTACTTGCCTTAATCGCGGAGATAGAAATAAAATAATGATGCCGGCTTCGTTTTACTGCAGTATGTAAAAAATAGTTTCGGCGACATTTTGAAAAACCACGTTAGAACAAAAACTTGCTCCCGTGCAACAATCAAAACATAATTACAGTAAATACCTTTTACAGCAATATTTGAGAAAAATGTTGTAGAAAAAATACGATAATTATGAAAACAGAGAACGGTATACATCTGACGCAAAGTACCGTTGCTTGGCTTTCCAACGGTACGCATGGTTAGCTCCGAATAAACTCGAGTGGCTCATCCTCTATGGATTTCAATGGACGAGTATTTCCAAATCATCTGATGCAACAAGTACGTACACTGATCATCTCTGCAGTCTAAGCACTTCACATTGTGAACGACACATACTCGAGTGCAGGCGGTGCAGGTGCGTAAGATCGAGTTCATCGACATTAGGGGCACGTCGGCGACGAAGCAGGCGATCAAGTTTGCACGCAGCGACACCATCCATGCCGGGAGCTGGAGCTGAAGAATGTTAGGGCCTGTTTGGTAGAGCTCCAGATTCCAGCTTCATCTGAAATCTGAAATTTGTAGGCTAAAATAAAGTGAATTAAGTTTATATTTTTGGTTTAAAATATAAACAAGATGATCTATCTAAACACTCTTAATATACTCAGAGCTCCAGCATCACAAATTTGGTGAAGCTAGAATTTTCAGCTTCACTATATTCACGAATCTGGAGAAACTAAATCCATGCCAAACACACCCTTAATCTAACGTTGCAAGGAATGTGGCGGCACTGCGTCCACTTTCTGCTACAAGGCATCGGCGAAAACCGCCGACACTATTATATTACCGTCCTACTTCGCTAACGACGCCGACTTCGTCGATAGAATGCCTAGCCCCAGAATGCTAAGAGAAGCAACGGTGGATGAACTCAATTCTTGATTGTTCTGGAATGGTACTACAGCCACCAACTGCATAGGCTGCCTGCATTTTATGTCTGTCAAGCACACCTTCCTGCAACGTCTAAAGCAAGCATACATGTTTCAACTTGAACAAGACGACAATACAAGTTGTAGCATGGTTTTGAGCTGATTTGTGATTTTTGTATCTCCAAATCAGAGCATAATTTGAGGGGACCAACTTTGTAAGAATTGATCCTCTATAGTTGGACTTTATTGTATAATTTTTTCAAAATTTATGAAATTTGTTTGAACCTTCTTTCAGTCCTGTCAAAAAGCTTCATTGGAATATCAAAACTGAATTTTTCAGTACATTGCATTTTTGAAATCTTGCTTACCTTTAAGATGATTTGAGTATTTTCTTGTGATGAAAACTAAGGTAACTCAATTTATTGCTCCATGATTCATCTAAAATTATTTGGGAGCTCATTTGCTGTTGTTTTCATCATCAGGACCATTTCAAAGCGAGATTTATTTTCCTAAACCTTCGATTCAGTATTCACTATTTTCAAGTTTTCGAGATTTTTCTTTACTCAATGAATTTTCGGCCTTCACAGTCCTCGAAGAGAATTTTGAGACCGATCTTTTTCGTGTTGATGATTTTTGCATTTGAGCAATGGTTTAAAAGCTATAATCGATTTTGTGCTGCTATTTGAATCTTTTAAGATTTTGAGAGTTTTAAATTAAAATCTTGTCAAGCCTTTCAAGATGAAAACTAAGTGAAGTTATTCATTGCTCTAAGCTTCAAAGTGGAGCATATCTATTTAAGTTTTCATTCCGATGAAAGTGCATCATTTGGCTAAGTTTTTCTGGAAATTGGATTTAATTGTATCTTAGCCTCAAATGTTTCCTCTCTTGCATGACTCGGAGTTTATTATGGAAAAGAGAAATTTTCCCTTGTAAGTTCAAGAGAGAGTTGGAATGTGTTTTACCCATTGTCTCTCTTACATGTGGATGTCACGATTGAATTTGAATGAGTTTCAAATATTTTCATTGTAAATTGGTATAATGAAATCTTCAATTGATATCTTGAACCTTTTAAATTGCGTGCAAATAGTATTGTCATGTTTATCATCTATATCGTGCATGTTGTACTTAGACATTATCAAACTAACTTGGGTCAAATTAAAAGATATTTGTTCCCGAAAATCGTGTGCTTGTCTATTGATGTTCAAGGTATTGGAAAAGGGGTCATCTTCGACGGTGGGATGAAGGAAATGGAGAGAAGCTCCATAGTCCGAGGGATCTAAGGCCGGGCGCGGTGATCATGACCGATTCGAACTTGCGGTGGACAAGAACCGGCAAAGGAACGTATTTCTTTTTTGACCATATTCAATAATATCTTTGTACACCATTATGCTAAATTGTGTTATTCTAAATGGTGTTGCACCTTTCAATTGATATAATTGGTATCCTTAATTGGTATCTTTCGAGAGGTATCCTCTAATCCGAAATTGTTTTGAAAACATGACTACATTTAAATTGGTATCATTGAAAACATTCTTTACCTAAATCTTGGATATAATTGGTATCATATCTTGCCTAGATTTAGGGGGAGCTTAACATCATTGCCCTATTACTAGCTCCTTATTTTTTATGTTGTTCTCCTTAATCTTTTTATTGAGTGTGCAATCAAGGGGGAGATCGACTTTATTGAATGAACAATAAGGATCTATTAAGCACCTTTTGGGATTAATGACAAAAGGGGAGAATTTATGGATTTATCAATTGTCCCTAATCGATTGATAAAAGGATAATTTGTAAGTATGATCTCTTATTGTTTCTTCATGCTTGTTTTAATGCTAAATATCTTAATATTGTCATTTGGTGAAATTGATAATAGGTTTGTCATAAATCACCAAAAGGGGAGATTGAAAGTGCATCTAGGCACTTATGTTATTTTGGTGATTAATGACAAACACATATTATGACAATCTATATAATTGTGTAAATGCTTAACTTAGTGCTTGACAAATGACAAACCTCTAATATGATTATATTGCTATGAGACTAACATGTTATTGCCCGCTTGAGTATCGGTCTCATCTATTTAGAGGAAAATCAAGTGGGATGGTTAAGCAAAGTAAGGTATGCAATTTTGGTATCTCTTCTATATTTGTTATTGCATTCCTTTTGTGCAAATGCATAGTGAACTTCAAGTAGCATGTTGATCATATATATGCACAATGGTACATGTCATATTTATTTGTGGATATATATTCATTTGAGTTCATTATGTGCGTTGTTTTTAGTATGCATGTATTAACTAGAGTTAAACTTCATTTTGCTATAGATTGACTTGGTGCATGCATGTTTTAGTTGTATATCTTCTCATGCAATTCTCTTCGTGAAGTTTAATCTAGAGTTGGATCACATATTTATTCTTACTCAAAATATTATTGCACATGTACAATTCGTGTATATTTTATCATGTGCTTCATTTAAGTAAAGACTGTGATCCTTGCCACGATTTAAATTGATTCATCATATCGGCATTTATCTCTCTAGTGCATATAGATCAATTACATATTCATCATGATGCACTTAGTAGAGAACATTTCTTATGTCAAGTGTTTCCATTTATATTGTGCTTCTTTATATGAAACACTTGTGGTAATCAACTGCTCACAAATATCAATTTATTCATATCTATTGAGCTTTTGGGACTAATGTCTTTCATGAGTGGTTTGGAAAGAATTAGGTCCCGTATGTGTATGATGACCAAGGTATCGTGGAGGATGATCGTTAAGCCGAGGTCAACAAGACTACGGTGTCACCAAGAGTTGAGGACTAAGTCAAGATCGACTTGGCGTGGAGATCGTCGAGAGGGATGATCAAGTCAAGGTTGATAGGACGAGAGTCTCATGAGGTGAATCGAGTCAAGTTGGACAAGGCGAAAATGTCATCAACTATAAGGTAAAGGTCTTCATGCACCGCATTAAGAAAGAAGACGGCATGCGATTGAATGTAAGACTTAGATTTCTCGTTTCAATTTGAATCTAAGGATTGCAGTACTATTAAGAGGGATGCTCCATTGAATGACTTTTAGATGTGTCAAGTGCTCAAGTGATCCATCCGTGTGAAATTTAGAGAGAGAGTGGTGTTGGTGGTGCCGGAAAGTGAAAGTTGTAGGTCTCTCTTGGATTCTTGGTGAAATCTGGATTTATCCTTTGAGATTTGGGTAGTGAGACCTTGTTGGTTGTGTAGCCCTTGTTCTTAGCTTTCAATAGAGTCCAAAATCACTTAAATCGGAGTCCGGAATCAAAAGTTATGCTTGTTTTCGCTCGTTGAGTCAAGTCCGGAGTATCCGGACTTAATTCCGAGTATCCGAACTAAATGTCCTGGACACTCCGGTAAAAATGGTCCGAGTATCCTGATCATGCGCTCAAACGGCTAGTTTTTTTGGGGGCCTCTATTTAAAGCCCCCTCTTGGGTAGCCGTTGGAGGGGTGTTGTTGGGCTGGTTCCTTGGTGCCTTGGGGTGTATTCTTAGTGATCTTAAGCTCCCAAAAGCCCTCTAACCCTAGATCTTAGTGATCCCTTTGAGTGAAGGGTTGGGTGTGAGAGAGGGTAGTGCTCTGGTTGAGTGTGATTTGAGTTGTTGAGCACTTGATTTCATCTCCAAGCTTGTTCTTCGTGAGCATTTGTTACTCTTGGAGGTTGAGGACTCCTAGACGGCTAGGAGGTCGCCACGAGCCACCAAGCTTTGTGTGGTTGGCCATGGGAAGTTTGTGAAGGCCGATTCCGCCCGCAAGGAAGGAATCAAAGAAGTGAAAGCCGGCGAGTGCAAGGTGCAACACCCAAGCTTAGCGGGTTGAAAGAGACCCCCGTGTCTTGAGTGACGGGTCACGGTGAGTGCAAAGTGCAACACCGGAGGATAAGGGTTGAAAGAGACCCGGCTTGATGCCGCCTCAACGAGACGAGGATCCTCAAGGATCCGAACTTCGTGAAAAATCATCGCTCCAAGTTTACCTTTCATTCTTGCTTACTTTTGTTCTTGCTTTAGTATTTGATTTTGAATCTTGAAATTGCCCGATCTATTTGATTATTGAGTTTCTCGCTAGGCATCTACTTGATCTAGGTTCTGCTAGTATTTATCATCTTTGTGTTCAAGTAGATTGTTTAAAAGTTGGAGAAATTTCAAATTTCATCCCGAGGTGCCCAACCCGAGTATCCGTGATAATTACTCGGATAGTCCGGACATTTATACTGGAGTATCCGGAGTAAAAGTCCGAGAGTCCAAGCTAAACCCTCGCCACTCAAAGTCTCCAATCCGAGTGTCCGAACCTAAAACCCGGATAGTCCGGACATTTATAACGAGTATCCGGATAAAATCCGGACACTCCGGATGAAAACTTTGGGTGTTTTTATTTCATTGCATGTTAAATTGTAAAATTGTAATTCGCCTATTCACCCCCTCTAGGCGACATCACCGCCCTTTCAATTGGTATCGAGCTAGGGCTCTCATTTTATTAGACTTAACCGCTAGAGAGTTAAAGATGTCGACTAGAGGAGTAGAGCACTCAAATGATCTACTTGTATTAAATGGCTCAAATTATGCTTTATGGAAATCTCTTATGACTATTCATTTTAAATCCATGAGCCCCCAAATATGGTGGATTGTAGATGTTGGCTTTTCGTCTCCATTGAACGGTTGATCCAATCAAGGAGAGACGAAATGCATACATCTCGACGCCAAGCTACTAACATATTATTTTGGGTTGTGAGCGATGAAATTTTTGATAACATATGCGAACTCAAGAGCGCCATGAGATGTGGATAAAGCTTCAAGATCTATTTGAACCATCCGCCTTCAAATGAGGAGTGCATTAAGGAAGAGACGTTGGGAGATGAAACCTCAAGCTCCACCTCAAGTTCAAGTGAGGAAGAACCGACATCTCCATCAACCTCAACCTCCGCCTCAAGCGATTTATGAAGATTCACTCTCTTCTCGAATCCGCTGCTTCATGGCGAAAGGTAAGAATGAGGTAAGTGATGATGATGATGATGATGATGAGCTCTCTTGTGAAGAATTTTTCAATATGTTAAAGGAGCTCAATGAATGTCTTGGGAAGGAGAAAAAGAAATATAAAATTTTGAAGCTTGAACATGAATCACTTCAAAATAATTATAATATGCTTCAAGAAGATCATGAATCCCTCCTTCTCAAAGAAATTCATAAGCCTAAGGTGGAAATAGGAATTTCATGTAATTTAGTTGATGAAATGCAATGCTTAAATGTCAACTCTAATACTTCATCAAATAAATGCATATCCACTTCTAACGATGATTTACCTTGTTGCTCTAATAAAATTTCTTCTAGTTCCTCTATGTCTCTAGATGCTAATCTTGTAGAGGAAAATAAAGAGCTCAAGGCGCAAGTCATTAGATTAGAAAATGACTTGAAGAAGTGCGTAAAAGGAAAAGCCATTCTCGATGAGATTTTGAGCAAGCCAAGGCGCCTCAAGATAAGCGAGGACTCGCTACAACTCCAAGAGGAGAAGAGCAAGAAGAAGCACAATGCAAGAATGAAGACGATTGTGTGCTTTGATGCAACAAGAAGGGCCACTTAATCCGTGTGCCCTAACAAAGTGGAGATCAAGCCACAACCATCAACAATGAGGCAAACCGACAAAGAGCAAGTCAAGAAAAAGAGACGTTCAAAGCATACTTGCTACAATTGTCGGGAAAAGGGGCATATCGGTAAGGATTGTCCCAAAGGTATCATCCCTAAGCCTACTCATCATTTAATGGTTATTTGCTTAGGAAGGACAAGAATGGTAATGCTTTTGCCAAACTTGTCAAGTCCCCTATGCTCGCTCAAAATGATAATACTCATTTGCATAGGAAGAGTAAATCTAGAAATGGGTTTGCTAAAATTGTTAGGACTCCTAAGCCTACTCAAAGCAATTCAAATATATTGCTTAGGAGAAATAACAATAGCAAAACATTTGCTAGATATACTAGATCTTCTAAGCCAATGCATAATTTTAATAATCATGTGCTTAGAAGAGATCAAACTAGAAATAGTTTTGCAAAGTATTATTGTCCTCCTAAGCATTATTATCAAAATGCCAATCAATTGCCTAGGAGGAATACTTATCGCAAACCTATTCCTAGTCATGTTAGTCTTGTTAAAAATATTAACATTAGGACCATTTGGGTTCCTAAATCTATTGTGACTAACATTGTTGGACCCAACAAGGATTGGGTACCAAAGACCGCCTAAAAGATTTTAGGTAATATGAGATGGATTGGACGTTTGGTTTCTTCGAAAGGAAAGTGGACTTAATCATTTGCAAAATGGAGCCAAGCATAAGGATGATCACTTCAATCTTGAGCCAATGCCATCTCGGGTAACAAGTATTTAAATTGATTCTTATAGCTTATAGCCTTGTGTAGGTTATATTGCATAATTCATGAAAATCAATTTAGATTTCTTGTTATATGCTTGCTCATGATTATTAGTTGTTTTGATTGCAATCTTGAGCAAGTTTGGGATTGTGGCACATTAAGGGGGATTGTTAATTCATATCCATGTATATTACATCCCTACATGTGCCCATATTTATATAAGTGCTAATATATATTTTCAAAATCAAGCCATTTAGCCAAAAGTCAAAATTTTGTATACTATTAGTATTCTTGTGAAAAACTAATTGCAAAATGTATACAAATGTATTTGAAACATTATTCAAAGGTTTTGGCTGTACAAAATCTATTTTGAAAAGAAAATGAGTTTCATGCCCCAAAATCTAGATAGTAGTATCTTGTTTTGGATTTAAACTTATAATTTTCATAGAATTATATGTAAAATGATTTTGAAAGTAATCCCAAAATGAAAAACCTAAAGTTGGTCAATCTTAACAATTCTTGTGTTCAAAATGTTCTCAAAAGACCAATCTAGCAAAAGTTATTTGATTTTGAAACTCACCGAAAAACTATAATTGACCCATAATGGTCATATTATTGCACTTAGTGAGTTTCTCCATTTGGACCAGATCTTGTGTAGTATTTTGGTTCAAAATGGTATTTTAGACTCATACATAAAATTCAAATCTCTATATATTGTCCCTTGCTTCATTTGAATTTTTGTGGTTGGATTTTGGCTTTGCTTCTCTATTGTTTCTTCAAAAGGACCATTTAGGTCAAAAGTCAAAATTCATATTTAAAAGACTCAAATTTGTGAAATGCTTTATAAAAGTATTCTACTATGTATTTCAAATGTTTTACAATGCTTTCAGAGTAAAAATTTCTATTTTAGAAACAAAATAGCAAATTTGGCCACAAATGGATCTTATAGAATCTTAATTTTGGATTAAATAAAATATTTTCATAAATTAAAATCTATTGAGTTTTTGAAAAAGTGGTCAATACAAAACTCGTAGAGTTGGTCATTTTAAGCATTTCTTTAGTTCAAAGTTTTTTCAAACGACCAACCGTTCAAAAGTTATAGCCATTTGAATTTGGCCAAAATTCTTCATTTGACCCAAAATGACCCATTCTTGCATATTGCGGGTTTTGCTATTCAAGTTGGATTTCTTCGTGTTTCTTGGCTTGAAATAGTATTTCTAACCCATACAAAGTCATGAAAGTTCAAATCTCCATAAATTTCAAATCGGATTGCGTTTTGAGTATTTGGTGCAAATTGAACTTCTCTTTTTACCTTCAATGCGCAATCTGCCATATCTTTTAAAAGAAAATTCCTTTTGAGGAAATTCTTTTTGAGAAACCTTCTAAATAGTTCAAAGTTCAATTCTGGGAAGTTTCACATATTTTTTAAATTCATTTGAAAAAGTTATGGCTTTTTCTCACTTTGATCAAATGCTGAAAATTCAGACTTTTGCATGGTTTTGAGCTGATTTGTTATTTTTGTATCTCCAAATCAGAGCATAATTTGAGGGGACCAACTTTGTAAGAATTGATCCTCTATAGTTGGACTTTATTGTATAATTTTTTCAAAATTTATGAAATTTGTTTGAACCTTCTTTCAGTCCTGTCAAAAAGCTTCATTGGAATATCAAAACTGAATTTTTCAGCACATTGCATTTTTGAAATCTTGCTTACCTTTAAGATGATTTGAGTATTTTCTTGTGATGAAAACTAAGGTAACTCAATTTATTGCTCCATGATTCATCTAAAATTATTTGGGAGCTCATTTGCTGTTGTTTTCATCATCAGGACCATTTCAAAGCGAGATTTATTTTCCCGAAACCTTCGATTCAGTATTCACTATTTTCAAGTTTTCGAGATTTTTCTTTACTCAAATGAATTTTCGGCCTTCACAGTCCTCGAAGAGAATTTTGAGACCGATCTTTTTCGTGTTGATGATTTTTGCATTTGAGCAATGGTTTAAAAGCTATAATCGATTTTGTGCTGCTATTTGAATCTTTTAAGATTTTGAGAGTTTTAAATTAAAATCTTGGCAAGCCTTTCAAGATGAAAACTAAGTGAAGTTATTCATTGCTCTAAGCTTCAAAGTGGAGCATATCTATTTAAGTTTTCATTCCGATGAAAGTGCATCATTTGGCTAAGTTTTTCTGGAAATTGGATTTAATTGTATCTTAGCCTCAAATGTTTCCTCTCTTGCATGACTCGGAGTTTATTATGGAAAAGAGAAATTTTCCCTTGTAAGTTCAAGAGAGAGTTGGAATGTGTTTTACCCATTGTCTCTCTTACATGTGGATGTCACGATTGAATTTGAATGAGTTTCAAATATTTTCATTGTAAATTGGTATAATGAAATCTTCAATTGATATCTTGAACCTTTTAAATTGCGTGCAAATAGTATTGTCATGTTTATCATCTATATCGTGCATGTTGTACTTAGACATTATCAAACTAACTTGGGTCAAATTAAAAGATATTTGTTCCCGGAAATCGTGTGCTTGTTTATTGATGTTCAAGGTATTGGAAAAGGGGTCATCTTCGACGGTGGGATGAAGGAAATGGAGAGAAGCTCCATAGTCCGAGGGATCTAAGGCCGGGCGCGGTGATCATGACCGATTCGAACTTGCGGTGGACAAGAACCGGCAAAGGAACGTATTTCTTTTTTGACCATATTCAATAATATCTTTGTACACCATTATGCTAAATTGTGTTATTCTAAATGGTGTTGCACCTTTCAATTGATATAATTGGTATCCTTAATTGGTATCTTTCGAGAGGTATCCTCTAATCCGAAATTGTTTTGAAAACATGACTACATTTAAATTGGTATCATTGAAAACATTCTTTACCTAAATCTTGGATATAATTGGTATCATATCTTGCCTAGATTTAGGGGGAGCTTAACATCATTGCCCTATTACTAGCTCCTTATTTTTTATGTTGTTCTCCTTAATCTTTTTATTGAGTGTGCAATCAAGGGGGAGATCAGACTTTATTGAATGAACAATAAGGATCTATTAAGCACCTTTTTGGGATTAATGACAAAAGGGGGAGAATTTATGGATTTATCAATTGTCCCCTAATCGATTGATAAAAAGGGATAATTTGTAAGTATGATCTCTTATTGTTTCTTCATGCTTGTTTTAATGCTAAATATCTTAATATTGTCATTTGGTGAAATTGATAATAGGTTTGTCATAAATCACCAAAAAGGGGGAGATTGAAAGTGCATCTAGGCACTTATGTTATTTTGGTGATTAATGACAAACACATATTATGACAATCTATATAATTGTGTAAATGCTTAACTTAGTGCTTGACAAATGACAAACCTCTAATATGATTATATTGCTATGAGACTAACATGTTATTGCCCAGTTGAGTATCAGTCTCATCTATTTAGAGGAAAATCAAGTGGGATGGTTAAGCAAAGTAAGGTATGCAATTTTGGTATCTCTTCTATATTTGTTATTGCATTCCTTTTGTGCAAATGCATAGTGAACTTCAAGTAGCATGTTGATCATATATATGCACAATGGTACATGTCATATTTATTTGTGGATATATATTCATTTGAGTTCATTATGTGTGTTGTTTTTAGTATGCATGTATTAACTAGAGTTAAACTTCATATTGCTATAGATTGACTTGGTGCATGCATGTTTTAGTTGTATATCTTCTCATGCAATTCTCTTCGTGAAGTTTAATCTAGAGTTGGATCACATATTTATTCTTACTCAAAATATTATTTGCACATGTACAATTCGTGTATATTTTATCATGTGCTTCATTTAAGTAAAGACTGTGATCCTTGCCACGATTTAAATTGATTCATCATATCGGCATTTATCTCTCTAGTGCATATAGATCAATTACATATTCATCATGATGCACTTAGTAGAGAACATTTCTTATGTCAAGTGTTTCCATTTATATTGTGCTTCTTTATATGAAACACTTGTGGTAATCAACTGCTCACAAATATCAATTTATTCATATCTATTGAGCTTTTGGGACTAATGTCTTTCATGAGTGGTTTGGAAAGAATTAGGTCCCGTATGTGTATGATGACCAAGGTATCGTGGAGGATGATCGTTAAGCCGAGGTCAACAAGACGACGGTGTCACCAAGAGTTGAGGACTAAGTCAAGATCGACTTGGCGTGGAGATCGTCAGAGAGGATGATCAAGTCAAGGTTGATAGGACGAAAGTCTCATGAGGTGAATCGAGTCAAGTTGGACAAGGCGAAAATGTCATCAACTATAAGGTAAAGGTCTTCATGCACCGGCATTAAGAAAGAAGACGGCATGCGGATTGAATGTAAGACTTAGCTTTCTCGTTTCAATTTGAATCTAAGGATTGCCGTACTATTAAGACGGATGCTCCATTGAATGACTTTTAGATGTGTCAAGTGCTCAAGTGATCCATCCGTGTGAAATTTAGAGAGAGAGTGGTGTTGGTGCCGGAAAGTGAAAGTTGTAGGTCTCTTAGATTCTTGGTGAAATCTGGATTTATCCTTTGAGATTTGGGTAGTGAGACCTTGTTGGTTGTGTAGCCCTTGTTCTTAGCTTTCAATAGAGTCCAAAATCACTTAAATCGGAGTCCGGAATCAAAAGTTATGCTTGTTTTCGTCGGGCTGCTGAGTCAAGTCCGGAGTATCCGGACTTAATTCCGGAGTATCCGAACTAAATGTCCGGACACTCCGGGGTAAAAATGGTCCGAGTATCCGGACTGTGCGCAGTTCAAACGGCTAGTTTTTTTGGGGGCCTCTATTTAAAGCCCCCTCTTGGGTAGCCGTTGGAGGGGTGTTGTTGGGCTGGTTCTTTGGTGCCTTGGGGTGTATTCTTAGTGATCTTAAGCTCCCAAAAGCCCCTCTAACCCTAGATCTTAGTGATCTCCTTTTGAGTGAAGGGTTGGGTGTGAGAGAGGGTAGTGCTCGGGTTGAGTGTGATTTGAGTTGTTGAGCACTTGATTTCATCTCCAAGCTTGTTCTTCGTGAGCATTTGTTACTTTTGGAGGTTGAGGACTCCTAGACGCCTAGGAGGTCGCCACGAGCCACCAAGCTTTGTGTGGTTGGCCATGGAAGTTTGTGAAGGCCGATTCCGCCGCAAGGGAAGGAATCAAAGAAGTGAAAGCCGAGTGCAAGGTGCAACACCCAAGGCTAGCGAGTTGAAAGAGACCCCGTGTCTTGAGTGATCGGTCGCCATGAGTGCAAAGTGCAACACCGGAGGATAAGGGTTGAAAGAGACCCGGCTTGGTGCCGCCAACGGAGACGAGGATCCTCAAGGATCCGAACTTCGGTGAAAAATCATCGCTCCAAGTTTGCCTTTCATTCTTGCTTACTTTTGTTCTTGCTTTAGTATTTGATTTTGAATCTTGAAATTGCCCGATCTATTTGATTATTGAGTTTCGCTAGGCATCTACTTGATCTAGGTTCCCGCTAGTATTTATCATCTTTGTGTTCAAGTAGATTGTTTAAAAGTTGGAGAAATTTCAAATTTCATCCCGAGGTGTCCAACCCGAGTATCCGTATAATTACTCGGATAGTCCGGACATTTATACCGAGTATCCGGAGTAAAGTCCGGAGAGTCCGGGCTAAACCCCTCGGCCACTCAAAGTCTCCAATCCGGAGTGTCCGAACCTAAAACCCGGATAGTCCGGACATTTATACCGGAGTATCCGGATAAAATCCCCGGACACTCCGGACTGAAAACTTTGGGTGTTTTTATTTCCGCTGCATGTTAAATTGTAAAATTGTAATTCGCCTATTCACCCCCCCCCTCTATGCGACATCACCTGCCCTTTCACGTTCTTTAGCTATCCAACGATATAGCCTCATCTTCTCTCCTCCCGCTCGTCCCTACTCTTCACGCCTAGAACTCTATCTCTATTCCATCGCAGACCCAGTGTTTCGTCGTGCCACATGATGCGCTTTAGGTCGGCCCGATCTTCTGATGAGAATGACACGTCGGTTTGATATCGTACGAAGTAGATGGATCGGCTACTAATCACGAGATCAGCAACCAAGCAATCGCAACGTCACCACACGAGGCGATCAACTGAATCAAAGACCCAATCAATCCTTGTACCTGCTGCAACCGAGAACATGCAAGAACAAGGTGAGAGCAATTCCAATCCAATAATCTCAAAGAAACAAGGGTGAGGTTCTGTTTCTCGTCACGGGTGGTCTAGTTGACACACGTGAACACGAGGAGGGACGCACAAGGGGTCTACCAAAACACAACAAAACCTAAGCATAGAAAAACGGTAGCGGCCATATATATAGCAGCGTCCAGGAGGTGTAGGGTGGCCAAAACAGCAGCGGCCACCAAAACCCTAAGATACATGGGCCATAGGCCCAAAAGTGAGGTAACGCAACACCCTAAATTTCTGGCCCGTGATATTGTTCTGTATTTTCCCGTCGATCTGGAGCGAATTTGGAAGTGGGGTTGGATCCATTGGAAATCTTATCTCCTAAGCATTCAAACGGGTGGTCGGACGCTAAAAACGGAGTCCGGGAGCCCGAGTTACGCCCGTTTGAAGTTGGCATGCTGCTGGATGGCCGAACCGGGCTTTTTGGCATCTTGAGCTTCCACACGGGTCTTTCTTGGCGCGTGGGCTGTCCTCGGGGTGTGTGCCTAAGGTCCTTGTCCGTTGATGTGGTTTTGAATGGCTGAGTTAAGGCCTCTCGGTGATGAAGATGGCGCAGTGTCGATCGTATGTGACGAAGATGGAGGGGCGTCGGTAGTCGTTGGAGCGGCCGGAGAGGAAGGAGGGGCAGCGGTCACACTGGTCGTATCCATGCTGGTGATGTCCTCATCACCACATGTCCCCTCCCCTACCGCACGTGCTCCTAGAGTTTCCACATTATAAAGCTTCTCGAGTTAGATGACTATGTTTCATTAGTTTCCATTATAAAGCTTTTCTTTTTTCTGGATTGTTTCATGAAGTTCCAATAAGATTTTATGAACGTGTTTTTATCAAGTTTCAGGAGTTTCCACATCTATAGTTTCATCAGGTTTCCAAAAGTTTCACGAAGTTCGTGGCTAAGCTTCACTAGGTTTTATAGTAGTTCATGATGTTTCACGGATAGATTTCATAGTATTCCATCAATATAATTTAGTTTTCTTACCTCTATTAAGATTTCACGACTAAGTTTCAATATATTTTATTTTATTTGTACTAGGTTTTGTGATAAAGTTTCACATGTTTTTGTGAGTTTCAAGAGGTTATGGCTAAGTTACATGACGTTATCATATATGTTTTATGATTAAGTTTCATCAAGTCTCTTGAGATCTAGAAGGTTCATAGATATGTTTCATGATATTTCATTGATAAGCTTCATAATGCTTCACAGATAAGTTTTATTAGGTTTTATAGTATTCCATCAATATAATTTAGTTTCCTTAGCTTTTAATAGCTTTCACGATTTAGTTTTAATAAATTTTATTATGTTTTTATTAGATTTCATGATAAAGTTTTGCATGGTCTCGTGAGTTTCAGGAGGTTATGACTAAGTTACATAATGTTTTCAAATAGATTTCATAATTAAGTTTCATCGTGTTTCTTGAGATTTAGGAGGTTTACATATATGTTTCGCAAAAATGGATTACTCTGCTCCAACCTCCAAGGCATTTTCTGCGCTCTTCTATGTACGGTTCCTGCAACCAAACATGGAGATCTTAGCGCTCTAGGCTTGCCAAATTGCAAATGCAGGAATGCAATGCATGCACCGAAGAGGAGAAGTGAAAGACCGTTCGATACGGAAGATGCGGCCCAGCTCGAATTGAGCTTCTTCTTCGTAGTCCAGAGCTTCTTGGCGTGGATAATATTGCTAGTGGCATGTCTCCAAATAAACTATTATAGAAAAGAAATGCTTAATCACAGTAGTTTTATATTGTACTCGTGGTTAAAGAGAGGAAAATATCAGGCAGGTTGGAGTCAAAATTGAAGTGCTCAGCTCACATGCACACACGTAACCCCCTGCACGAGGAGCATGCAAAGCTAGCGGACTAGCAGCAGAAACGAGTGTCAACTATTCGCCGAATCTAATCTAATCTCTCTTGTCTACTCAACTCGATCCGGCTTCCTCCTTTTCTTCTATAAATGACCACCTTATAGCACACTTAACCACTAATCTAATTAGCACAGGTTGTCCCATAAGTCGTAGGATTATAAGCTCATCAAACTAATTAACCATACGCATATTTTGTGCTTAATCTTGGAGCTATCCCAACCTGTCGTATCTAGTTAATTGCTAGCTACATGAAGAAGGGTGTAAAGTCAACAGCGCCGGTGCTGCAGAAGACAGAGAATGTTCAGTAGCGGGCGGCGCCGCGCCGCCGCACGTCGATCAGAGAGCTACGTAAGTAACACGCGCGCACCTAAGGCCATGATACGTAAAAGTTAATTAGCGCTAAGACGTCCAACGGTAAATTATTTAATTACCGCTCGGACTAATACTACCTGTATTCGATTCGACTCGCGGCGAATCGGTTGATGAGTTGGCGTCGTCGTCTAATCGGAATCGAGCTCCGACCTGCGTTGATCGATCGCGTGTACCGTACGTGTACGTACGTCTCCTACTCCGAATAGAAGCAGAAGAAGTGTTGCAAATGAGATCCCTCCATAGGAGTATATATATAGCTAGTAGCGCCATGGCAAGGCCAATCATATTAATCAGTTCTAGGCTTCGATATCTATGGTTGTAATTAAGCGAGTTCTTGCTGCAAGAGAGCAATAATTAATACACGCACGTACGGTACATACGATATCGAATACGTACGTAGCTAGCAAATATCGTCGCGCCCCATGGTGACTTCTTCTGCTTCTATTCGGAGTAGGAGACGAATGTACACGTACGGTACACGCGATCGATCAACGCAGGTCGGAGCTCGATTCCAATTAGACGAGGGCGCCAACTCATCAACCGATTCGCCGCGAGTCGAATCGAATACAGGTAGTATTAGTCCGAGCGGTAATTAAATAATTTACCGTTGGACGTCTTAGCGCTAATTAACTTTTACGTACCATGGCCTTAGGTGCGCGCGTGTTACTTACGTAGCTCTCTAATCGACGTGCGGCGGCGCGGCGCCGCCCGCCACTGAACATTCTCTGTCTTCTGCAGCGCCGGCGCTGTCGACTTTACACCCTTTTTCATGTAGCTAACAATTAACTAGATACGATAGGCTGGGATAGCTCCAAGATCAAGCATAAAATATGCGTGTGGTTAATTAGTTTGATGAGCTTATAATCCTACGACTTATGGGACAACCTGTGCTAATTAGATTAGTGGTTAAGTGTGCTATAAGGTGATCATTTATAGAAGAAAAGGAGGAAGCCGGATCGAGTTGAGTAGACAAGAGAGACTAGATTAGATTGGGCGAATAGTTTGACACTCATTTCTGCTGCGAGTCCGCTAGCTTTGCATGCTCCTCGTGCAGGGGGTTACGTGAAATTATATTGATGGAATACTATAAAATCTATCCGTGAAACATCATGAACCACTATAAAACCTAATGAAGCTTAGCCACGAACTTCGTGGAACTTTTGGAAACCTGATGAAACTATAGATGTGGAAACTCCTGAAACTTGATAAAAACATGTTCATAAAACCTTATTGGAACTTCATGAAACAATCCAGAAAAAGGAAAGCTTTATAATGGAAACTAATGAAACGTAGTCATCTAACTCGAGGAGCTTTATAATGTGGAAACTCTAGGAGCACGTGCGGCAGGGGAGGGGACATGTGGCACGACGAAACACTAGGTCCGTGAGGGAATAGAGATAGAGTTCTAGGCGTGAAGAGTAGGGACGAGCGGGAGGAGAGAAGATGAGGCTATATCGTTAGAATGTTAAAGAACGATACATCATTCCCTAGTAATCTGTAAACATATCCCACCCCGTATCCCATTCCCACCCACCATTTCCAATAACCCAATCGCCACCAAGATGGCCAGCAACCAAAATGAGTGGCCCACCATCTGTTAGTACTTCATTATATTGTAGTGCAAAAAGTCGACCGATCACATATTAAAAGGAAACAATCTTGTACTGTACCCGTGCACTACTAAAGAAAATTCAATCCGTAATTTCTCTGTATTCTTCTTCACACAAATGTCATGTAGAATTGGCGAGTTTGAACCTAGGCAATACCAAGCTACAACTTGTATTGTCGTCTTGTTCAAGTTGGAACATGTATGCCTGCTTCAGACGTTGCAGGAAGGTGTGCTTGACAGACAAAATGCAGGCAGCCTATGCAGTTGATGGCTGTAGTACCATTCCACAACAATCAAGAATCGAGTTCATCCGACGTTGCTTCTCTCAGCATTCTGGGGCTAGGTGTTCTATCGACGAAGTCGACGCCGTTGGCGAAGCAGGACACTAAGATAATAGTGCCAGCGGTTTTCGCCGATGCCTTGTAGCAGAAAGCGGACGTAGCGCCACCACATTCCATGCAATGTTAGATTAAGGGTGTGTTTGGCAGGAATTTAGTTTCTCTAGATTCGTGAATCTGGTGAAGCTGAAAATTCTAGCTTCACCAGATTCGTGAAGTTAGAGCTGTGAGTATATTAAGGGCCTGTTTGGTAGAGCTCCAGATTCCAGTACTACACCATGGCACCAAATTAGCGTCAAACATCAGTCGGCAATAATACATAATTACCGACCAACTATCTGTCGCTAAAACTTGGTGACGGACTAACTGTCGGCAATAATACTTTTAGGGTCAGATGGTGCATTGGAAATTATTTTGATATGTAGTGACAAACTATCTGTCGACAATGATAAATTTTTTCACAAGATATCTGCGGCAAAAGTCTATCTCGCTTAAGAAAACTCATGTACAACGAAGGCGGCAAAAATAGGCGCGCGAATTATATTTTCTTATTTATTTATCTGATAATTCTTTTTTATATATTATATGTTCTGACAGGCTTGCATTTTGGTGGAGGGTTCAGGATCATTTGCATTTATTAACCTGCTTATTGCTCAATCATTTGATTTTTACTATAGATCTTAACTTGAGAATGTGAATGTTATGAATTCCTGGTAGTATGTGGTTTCAGTATTTATTTTACTTGTTGAAGCAATGCTGTTACCATTTGGTATTTGGTATATTATCCTTGATTTATTGCATGGTTCAGTTAAAGTTGAATGGCTTTGTATACATGGTGATTTCAATATATAAGGACTAATATATGTGGCTGCTGTTTATTTTGCATAATCATGATGATTGGAGAAAGATAATTCAGTTAATTGGGGTTGGGTTTTCCATTTTGCATAATCATGTGCATATAGAGTTTATCTGTAAATCTATATTTTTAAGTTTGAATTATTTTAGAGAAAAACAAGAAAATAAGATATAGATTTGTTTACTATTGTTCTCTCTCGGCTCATTTTCTCTTTTTGTTTTCAAAGACAGGATGAGATATAAATATTATTTTATTTTTCATTTATTTTCTTATCTCATTATTTATTTATTCATCCATTCTTATTATTATATATTTATTACTATTTTTTACTAATATATATATATATATATATATATATATATATATATATATATATTAATGAAGTTGTAGAAATATTAATGCATTTGAAAGATATGAAAAGACAAACAGAAAAAGAATAGTGCCAAAATTCTCAAAAAATTACTATTCATGCTGACTTTGTCTTTTTCATATCTTTCAAATGCGATTGAGTTTCAACTTCAAATTTTGCGAGTTGTAGAGGTTCACCTCCCCTACATATGGTAATTTTTGAGAATTTTTCAAAACTTCTACATGTGGTTTCCACGAGTTTTCATGGAATTGGTGGTTTGCATGCTGACTTTATTTATATATATATATATATATATATATATATATATATATCCGAGTTGGCCCATTTTCTCCTACCAATAGCCCTACCAAGCCCCTTGACTTAACTCTAAACCTAAACCTACCGCATCCCATCCCCATTCTAGCCGCCTCCTACTCCTCTCTCTTTCTCTCGCTCAGACTCTCATCTCCTCCCGAGTCTTGCTTTCTCAGCCTTCTCTGCACCGCACCGCTGCTTCTCTCGCCTTGGCCCGAAAGCACCGACGCCGCCTCTTCACCGATCCGCCGCCGCTTTCTGCGTGGAGCACCTTGCCAGATCCACCGCCACAAGGCGGTCTTCCCTGACCGCCCCTCGCCGCCTCCTCCTCACACTCTCTCGCGCAAGACACTGCCGCCTCCTCCTGCGCCGGGCGACGCCCCCTGCACCTACCCGGATCTACCGCACATCGCCGCCTCCTGTTTCGAGTATACAGCTTGTACTACAAGAAGTATGGCGAAGGTGAGATGGAATCATGTGCTGCTGACCAGACCAGGAGACAGATACATCTGATATAAGCTTGACATCACACTTGTGGAAGAGAGGGAAGGGCAAAGAAACAACTAGCTCAACCTCGAGTCAAAGGTGGAATCCTAATGCTGAACTCAATCATTACCTTTCTACTAACTTTGCAGCCACAGATCGAACGCTAAGGGGCGAGAAGGTGAAGCTCCTAGAATGGTGGAGGGAACATCAATATAGCTTTCCGGTCCTATCACATTTCGTAAGGGATATTCTAGTCGTTCCAGTCTCTACGGTTTCCTCTGAGGCAACATTTAGCACGGTTGGGAGAATAATAGAAGAAAGAAGATCATCTCTTTCACCTGAGACAGTGGAGGCAATTACTTGCCTCAAAGATTGGCAGAGAGCGGATGAAAGGAAGCAAAATCAATTAGAGGATCCAGAGCTTGAGCAGGCATTTCAAGATTTGAACGATGATGAGTAATATATAATTTGGTACTAAGATTTGAATATGGTTCTGTACTCTTTTCCATACAGAGGGAACCCTATACTAGGATGTAAGGTTTTTAACGAGGCAGAACCTATTAATAAAAATTAGTTCCCTCAAATTGCATCGAAGTTTTAAAGCCAATTGAAGTTTTTAATCGTAAAAGAATATACAGTACAATACACAAAAAAATAGAATAGTTCGATTATATGTTACATTTGCAGCTCCAGTGCTGCTAGGAATGATGTTGAAGCTAGCAGAATAATTCATTGTATCTTGAAGTAACAGAATATTTGACAGAAGAATGTACCTATGTGCTAAAAACATTGCTCACGAAGGTTGCTAGGATTGACATTGGTTTAAGAACCAGTTTCATCATTACCTGAATTAGACATCCAGTTATCAAACAAGTCAGAATCTCAGCTGCATTCTATCAACAGTTTGTAACATAGGTGTAGAATGGCTATGTACATCAAAAGGCAAACCAAACTGATGTGGCTAATACCAACAGCGGTCCAAAATTAACTAAGTCTTTTACGAGATCATACAGGCTACCAATGGTAGATCAAGTTCAGAATGGTACAATTCAAAGAGTTCTTGCTATTGGCAATCCATTTCAGGAAGTCTACTCAATACAAGCTCAGTAGCAACTCCACCCTCAATTAGAAAACCTATGTGGCTTCTAGTAATGAAATTCCCAAGTCAAACTCCAGGAAAACATATTCTGGTGCAACTTCACCAATTTCGAACTAACAAAGAGAAACAACACTAATCAAACTTTCTTACCCTGTCATTCCTCTAACTAATTCAACTCATAATTGGGTGTTATTGCTTGGAATCATCATTTGCTTCATCGGAGTCAGAGTCACTAGCATTTTATCCTGAAAAGGCAGATAAAATATTAAACAATCACAGCCTAAAACAAGCAGCTTTTAAATGATATTAAAAAAATGAATACATATTTTATTGAAGGATACCTGGACGTTTTGTGCCAACCTTCCAGACTGAAGATCTGTATCTTGATGCCTTCTCAATCCATGCTCTTCCCTTAAAATGAAAGGAAAAAGAAAAAGAAACAGACAAAGAACAATACAAACAGACGAAGAACAATACCAAAAGTGCTAAAGTGGACAGCATGTCAGATTCACCTCGTCAGCATCCAAATGCTTCTTTAGCTTGATATCTACTCCAACAAAAGATATGTGGATCAACAGTTTCTAAAAGAAGAAAAAGATGGCAAGAGAACCTTCCAGTTAGATAAAAAAAGTTACAGTTCGAAAATTAAACACCAGAAACTCCCAGCTTCACCACTTTCGTGGAAAAAGAAAAAAAAAATCAGAACTAAACAAAGCATACACTACAAATCCCAAGCAAAACAAAGCATTATGTGCTGATTCTTGTAAGGGAGCAAATAAAACTAGCGTCAGTAGAGAACAGAAGAAATTCTTCCTCCCATCAATCTTAAGCTCCATAAAATTGTACACAAGATGCAACCACAAACAGGTGTATACCAACGACTATATCTAAGTTACCACTTAGAAACAACTAAAAGGCACTCAAACCCACACAAATTCCACACTAGACCAAGAAAAGCTAGATGACTTTCGGTTAAAACCGAGTTAACTAACAACGTTAAAATCCTTGCGTCAAAATTGTAAAAAAAAGAGAGAACTATCCCTCACCAGATTGCACACAACACTAAGAAAAACACTACTTAACTACCAGATTGCAACTACAAAGGTCTGTGCATACGCACACGATCATCCTACCACTACCAGCAAAGAAGCAACATGCAACCGGATCCAAAGCACTAGATTAGACCATCGAGGCATGGACTGATGATGGACACAACATCCCCAGCACTCGCATAGTCGCATAGGAAGCAGGGCCCTCTTGCCTTCTCTCTAAAAACCCCATGACCTACAGATCGTTCTGACGGGGAGAGCTCAGCCCTCTACTCTTTGGGCGCACGCGTAACCAGCAGATCAACACCCCCCCACAACACACACAAATACACTACAACAAATCAATAAAGCTTCCGCGCCTGAGGGCGGAGACGAAGGGAGGGAGAGGGAGCGCTGCCCGCGCTGCGTAATAGAAACCTCCGCCGCGCCGCCAGCGAAGGTTGCCGGTCGCCCTCCGCCGCCGGCCGGTGGTGGATCTGCGCTCTCTTGCCTCAAGATGGTTGGATCTAGAATGCGCCTGCGAGTGGAGACGGAGGAGACGGGGATGGAAGAGCCTGGAAGCCCTCCGCATCTGCGATTGGACCAGGAACGAGGCACGAGGCACGATGGGCCCGGGCCGTGCCGGCCCGGCCCGGCCCAATTCCCAGGTCTAGAATCGCGTGTACCGTGTCCGTCTCCTGCTCCGATTAGGATTAGAAGCAGAAGAAGTGTTGTAAATGAGATCCCTCCATAGGAGTATATATATATATAGCTAGTAGCGCCATGGCAAGGCCAATCATATTAATCAGTTCTAGGTTTCGATATCTACGGTTGTAATTAAGCGAATTCTTGCTGCAAGAGAGCAGTACGGTACATACGGTATCGAATACGTACGTACGTAGCTAGCAAATATCGTCGTGCCCCATGGTGACCTCGCGGATCAGTTTGACTGCGAGGGCGGAGAAGAGGAGGTCGGCGCTCGACGTCGCGGTTCCTCGGGCAAGGGAGGCGGCGCTGATTACCTCGGCGCTTCCGCACGATGTCGTCGTCCACATCGTTGGGCTCGTGGCCGCGAGCTCTCCTCAGCCATGGGCTGATCTCTGCAGCCTACGAGCTACGTAAGTGTATATGTAAAGAAAAAATGCGTACTATTATCTAGAAGTGCTATCTGTGGCATCAACCAATCTATGCATGCATACTAGTCACCAATTTGTTTTTTGCCAAACAGTACATTGTTGATATTTAAGGCGTCTCCATAGTTTCACGAATAAGAAAATTGTATAATAATCTTATAGAGAAAAAATACTCGAAATTGTTTCGTAAATCGAAAAAAAAATAAGAATCTCCGGGTTTTTTTAGGACTAGATTATAACGATAAGATTAATTACATGTAATTATTAAAGTTATATTACAGATACAAATATATTTTCAATTATTGAAAGTAGAGTGGTACATCGTATGTAATTGTATCGTATCGTAGTATCTAGTGTCTAGCCGAGCAGCTGGTTTGACTAACAGCGACGACCCTAATTTTGCCCCCTTTTTTTCTTGTTTGAAATCGATCAGTGTTAAGATTTTAATACACGTTAATTTGCGTATATTGCAATTTGCAAAGGCCATGTACGCCAAGGTCCAAGGAGCGCGTCCGTCGGAGGCGCGTGTATACCGAGCGGAGAAGGCGATGAAGTGGCTGAACAACGAGAGCTACCTCGCCGTCGTCAACCACCTGGCCGACGTCGGCAACCCAGAGGCCTGCTTTATCGTCGGCCTGACGCTTGTCTTCGCGCAACAGGACGTACAGCGTGGCCTCATGTGCCTCGATCGAGCGGCCGTTGCCGGCCACAAGACAACGGCCTACGTGCTCGGCCTCCTCTATATGGCCGACGGGGCGCTTGACGTCGGGAAGCACTACATCAGCCAGGTCGAGGGCGAGCCGACCGACGGCGGGCGCGAGACGGCCATGAGGACCAACCGGAGTCAGGCGGTCGAGGCTCGCCGGACGCCTTGTCCGGGAGGCGATGTGGAAGAATGTAGCCAGTAGGTGGGCAGTCTTTGCGCCGCCGAGAACGGACATCGGTGCAAGAGCACCGCCGCGCGCGACAGTAGAAGCGGGGACCACGAGGTCTTCGCAATGACGGTACAGTAGGATTAGGCACGAGTATGCCGAGTTCTTTGCACAGGTGCTGAATTACTTGCCTTAATCGCAGAGACAGAAATAAAATAAATAATGATGCCGGCTTCGTTTTACTGCAGTATGTAAAAAATAGTTTCGGCGACATTTTGAAAAACCACGTTACAACAAAAACTTACTCTCGTGCAACAATCAAAACATATATAATTACAGTAAATACGTACCTTTTACAGCAATATTTGAGAAAACATGTTGTAGCAAAAATACGATAATTAAGAAAACAGAGAACGGTATACATCTGACGCAAAAATACGATCATCTCTGAAGTCTGAGCACTTCACGTTGTGAACGACACAGACTCGAGTGCAGGCGGTGCAGGTGCGCAAGGTCAAGTTCGTCGACATTAGGGGGCACGTCGGCGACGAAGCAGGCGATCAAGTTTGCACGCAGCGACACCATCCATGCCGGGAGCTGGAACTGAAGAATGTTAATCTAATGTTGGAATGTGGCGGCGCCGCCGCGCCACTGCGTCCGCTTTCTGCTACAAGGCATCGGGGAAAACCGCCGGCACTATTATCTTAGCGTCCTGCTTCGCTCGCTAACGCCGACTTCGTCGATAGAACGCCTAGCCCCAGAATGCCTAGGTTCAAACTCGCCAATTCTACACGACATTTGTGTGAAGAAGAATACAGAAAAATTACGGATTGAATTTTCTTTAGTAGTGCACGGGTACAGTACAAGATTGTTTCCTTTTACTACGTGATCGATCGACTTTTTGCACTACAATTTTTTGCACTACAATATAAGGAAGTGCTAACAGATGGTGGCTCACTCATTTTGGTTGCTGGCCGATCTTGGTGGCGATTGGGTTATTGGCAATGGTGGGTGGAAATGAGATGAGGGGTGAAATATGTTTACAGAAATACTAGGAAACGATGTACCGTTCTCTAGTTTTTCAATGATATAGCCTCATCTTCTCTCCTCCCGCTCGTCCTTATTATTTACGCCCAGAATTCTATCTCTATTCCCTCACGGACCTAGTGTTTCATCGCGCCACATGTCCCATCCCCCGCCGCATGTGCTCCTAGAGTTTCCACATTATAAAGCTCCTCGAGTGAGATGACTATGTTTCGTTAGTTTCCATTATAATGCTTTCTTTTTTTCTGGGTTGTTTCGTGAAGTTTCAATAAGGTTTTATGAATATGTTTTTATCAAGTGTCAGGAGTTTCCACATTTATAGTTTTGTCAGGTTTCCAAAAGTTTCACGAAGTTCGTGGCTAAGCTTCATTAGGTTTCATAGTGGTTCATGATGTTTCACGGATAAATTTCATGGTGTTTCACGGATAAGTTTCATTAGATTTCATAGTGTTCCATCAACATAATTTAGTTTTCTTACCTCTTAATAGATTTCACGACTAAGTTTCAGTATATTTTATTCTATTTTTACTGGGTTTTGTGATAAAGTTTCACATGGTTTCGTGAGTTTTAGGAAGTTATGACTAAGTTACATGACGTTATCAGATAGGTTTTATGATTAAGTTTCATCAAGTTTCTTGAGATTTAGGAGGTTCATAGATATGTTTTATGATATTTCGCAGATAAGTTTCATAATGCTTCACAGATAAGTTTTATTAGGTTTATAGTGTTCCATCAACATAATTTAGTTTCTTTAGCTCTTAATAGCTTTTATGACTAAGTTTCAATAGATTTTACTATGTTTCTATTAGATTTCATGATAAAGTTCCACATGGTCTCGTGAGTTTCAGGAGGTTATGACTAAGTTACATAATGTTTTCAAATAGATTTCATGATTAAGTTTCATCATGTTTCTTGAGATTTATGAGGTTTACAGATATGTTTCACGAATAAGTTTCATTAAGTTTCGTAGTGTTTCATCAACATAATTTAGTTTCTTTAGCTATTAATAGCTCTCACGACTAAGTTTCAATAGATTTCATTAAGTTTTTAAACTTGTTGGATCTCTTTGAAACTTTTGAAGTCGGTTTTTATAACTCAGTTGAAATTCTTCTTAAACTCGCCTTTAATTAAGTTTTGGATTTAAAACTTGACATATAACTTATATAATCTTTTTAGATTGAAACCCATTTAGTTTTTTTGGAAATATGTGAAACATGCTCTGAAACTTTAGAGTTTGCCTTTTTAAAACTTAGTTGAAATTATTCTGAAACTTCTTTTTTAATCAAACTTCAAATCATTTAAAACCCATCGAAATTCGTCTCTTGAAACTCAATCAAAATTCTTTTGAATCTCATTTTAAATCAAGTTTTAGATTTGAAACTAGATGAAAATTGTAATTTCATATTAGTAACTCATTAAAATTTATTGAGATGTGCTAAAATATATATAAAATCTGTTTAGAACTCTTATAAAACCCACGAAATATAGTGCAACGTTTTGAAACAAAATAAAACATGACTATACTATTGGAAATGATTCCAATAGCATTGCGTTGGATAGTACCACTCTTAAGAGAAAGATGCAATAAAGATACCGCTACAATCCGAAAACTCAGAGGCTAGAGGAGGCTATGCCCACACAGGCGATGGCCGAGATCTAGGGGTGGGCATTTTTAAACCGAAACCGAATTATCTAACCGAACCGAACCGAATTAACCGATTATTTCGGTTTATTCGGTTTTTTTTCGATTCGATTTTGTTTTGATATAATTCGGTTTTAGGTGTTGGTTCGGTTTTTCGCTTTCAAAAACCGAAATAACCGAATAACCGAATAGCGCATATACAATACTACTTTTATAATATTCTTCCTAAAGCCACTAAATAATTCTCATGTTATAATACATTTATGTATATGTTTAGTATATTCATATGTTCTATTATGCTTATATTGTAATAACATATGAATATTGTGTGGGTTTATCCATACTCTGTGTTGCAATATGAGAAGGACTAAATCTAATCTACCTAGTATTATTCATATTTCGGTTAACCGAATTAACCGAACCGAAATATTTCGGTTAATTCGGTTCGGTTTTTTATTTTTGGCCGAGAAATTCGGTTTCCAGTTTTTAAAAACCGAATTATTTTGAAACCGAAAAAACCGAACCGATTAAACCGAAAAAACCGAATGCCCACCCCTACCGAGATCGAGAAAGGAGGAGAAGACAGACCCGGATCCCGTGAGGGCAAACGCCAATTCGATGGCTCATCGCCGGCTCCCTTAGTTGTGCACAAACCTGGCATCCCCTGTGTTTGCACCCAAATTTGGCAGGTATGGTCAATATTGGCAAGTCCTGGGTCAATGAAACATGGAAAGAATATAACTTAGGAATATCTCAGAAAATCTGTTTGGAAGGAAGAGACCGACACGGATCTCGCTCATCGTGTTTGGAAAAGAAGAGACCGACCGAATACTACTCGTCATATTTGGAAAGGAGAGGCCGATATGGATACTAATTGACAACGATTCTATCAGACTCGGTGGCTATAGGCTATATAAGACATCCAGAGGCGAGGAAAAGAGGACGCCCAGAGCCAACCCACAAACACGCATCTACTTTTCCTTTACTTTCCACAATTAGAGTAGCCAATTTAGCTTGTAATCTTTCATCTGTAATACTCTTTGATCAATCGAGTTGCGCATCGCCGGTATTGATCTTTGTTGCATTACACCCCTTTTGGTTCATCTTTTTCTTCGATCTTGTTGCGCATCGCCTTTTTCGGGAAGAAGTGGCCTATTTACCCCATCCATTTTTCCGCCGGATCGACTAGACTTACTGCTCATTTGATCGAAATCGACTTGCATAAGTCGATTAGATCCATTTATCTTCTTGCCGATTGCAAGGTCAAATCGGCTGGCACGCCTACACATTTGAACCCGGTGTTCGTCCGGTGTGTTGACGCTGAAAACCCTCCGTCAAGTTTTTGGTGTCAACACATTTTTGGCACGTCCAGTGGGACCAAAGAACCAATCTACAGGATGAACGCAAACAAGTCCATCGCTCCAGCCGACGTCAACACGGAGGCGATCATCGCCGCCACAATGGAGGACTTGACTCTGAAAGCAACAAAGAGATCGAAGAAAGAAAAGCCGCCGAGGAGATGATGTCGAGTCGCTACCAAAAACCCGACAAGGGTTATCCAAAAACAGCTTTCCCGACGCCAACCCTATCGGCGATACCAACAAACCACCGATCCGGTAAGTCGATACATGCCGGCTCAAAGCCGAAGTTATCTTCTATGATTGAGCGATCGGACATCATGCGCCGATCAACCAATCATCGGCTTTGGTCACAACTTTGGGGCCGATGATAAAAAACAAATTTAAGACAATCGCTCAAGAGTTGGCCACGCCAGAAGTCTGTTAGAACCATTGCAACAACTTCCGACGATCCCGCCACGCTGGGCGCTAACTAACGTGGCGCTTAAGTCGGCATCAGCAATTCCTTTCATGCCGACTCAACCCACGGTGCTGAGACAATCCGATGGATTCACTCAGTATTATGCATATATCGACGCTGCAAAACCCAAAGACGCTTCGGCTCGCTTATTGCCTTCGGTATCGCTTGGTGCCTATACCCAATCGGCTACACAGCCGAACGAGCACATGTACAAGCCGATTCTGACCGCGAATCAGGCGATTCACAGAGTGGTTGCCTACACGGAACCCTTTGCACCCATGCCAGAGCCACCTGCACCCAGAGCCAATAGACGTGATCAAGCGCCACAACAATACCAGGAGGTGATACCCAATCGGCGACCCGAGTCTGCACTCGGAGGGCAGGATGCCTTCTTCGGGGCTAAACCCGGTCGGCAACCCGAGCTAGCACTCGGGGGGCAGGATGCTGTTTATGGCCAAAGGCCTAATCGGCAACCCGAGTTGGCACTCGGGGGGCGGGATGTCAACTGGGTCAACCAAATCTCGATTGTATTGAGAGACCAGTTTGGCCTGCAACCAAGGGGTAGGACGGTCGGCTACCGAAAGCCGTACCCGGATTACATTGATCACATGGCCTATCCACGTAATTACCGAGTCCCAGACTTTGCCAAATTCTCAGGGGACGATTCCGTTACTACCTTAGAACACATCGGACGATTTATTGCCCAATGCGGTGAAGCTGCCCAGTCCGATGGGCTAAGGATTAGATTGTTTTCATTATCATTGACTGGAACTGCTTTCACGTGGTTCATAAATCTTCCTCCAAATTCGGTCCACTTCTGGAACGATTTAGAGAGTCGATTTCATGAATACTTCTTCACTGGAAGCCAGGAGCTCAGAATCGCCGATTTGAGCTCAGTCCGACAGAGGTTTGGAGAATCGGCAATTGAGTACATTAAGAGATTCAGAAAGGTTAGGAATCGGTGTTTTGGTGTAACTTTGCCCGATAATCAGTTAGCCGATTTGGCTTTCCATGGTTTAATTTCCCCATTAAAGGAAAGATTTGGCGGGCAAGAATTTACTGATTTGAGTCACCTCATGCACCGAGTATCGGCTTAAGAAAGTCGTTTCTCTGATGATAATGGCTTCAAAAATGAATTTAAGAATAATGAAGACAATATACAATCGGTTTTAGAGGATAGCCGATTACAATTCGTAGAGGAGCTAGCCATGAATGAGGATGTCAACCCTTTTTCGATCAACATGGTCCACTGCTCACGCAAAGGAAAGGAACCTATGGACGAAGAACCTAAGCCGATCCAACGGGTCAACATTCAGTCCAGTTCAAAGGGCAGTGTTCTCATCGGCCAGATAATTGGCCAAATAATTTGGGAAGAGCTCGCCGACGACACCCCCCCAATGGACGTCAACATGGTGTTTACTCTGCCAATCAAAATTAAAATAAAGTCAGAATCGGCTAAAGAGGCATTCATCCAGCTATGAATTGGCCACGAGGAAGCTGAGTGTGTATCGGCTACTTAATATTCAATAGCCAATGAAGTACAAGCCGATGATAGAGATTTTTGGAAGATAACAAGTTATCTCCCAAAAATGGGGGGCATATGTTTGCACCCAAATTTGGCAGGTATGGTCAATATTGGCAAGTCCTGGGTCAATGAAACATGGAAAGAATATAACTTAGGAATATCTCGGAAAATCTGTTTGGAAGGAAGAGACCGACACGGATACTGCTCATCAGGTTTGGAAAAGAAGAGACCGACCCGAATACTACTCGTCATATTTGGAAAGGAGAGGCCGATATGGATACTAATTGACAACGTATTCTATCAGGACTCTGGTCGGCTATAGGCTATATAAGACATCCAGAGGCGAGGAGAAGAGGACGCCCAGAGCCAACCCACAAACACGCATCTACTTTTCCTTTACTTTCCTGTCAATTAGGAGTAGCCAATTTAGCTTGTAATCTTTCATTTGTAATACTCTTTGATCAATCGAGTTGCGCATCGCCGGTATTGATCTTTGTTGCATTACACCCCTTTTGGTTCATCTTTTTCTTCGATCTTGTTGCGCATCGCCTTTTCCGGGAAGAAGTGGCCTATTTACCCCATCCAATCTTTCCGCCCGGATCGACTAGACTTACCGTTCGCTTTGATCGAAATCGACTTGCATAAGTCGATTAGATCCATTTATCTTCTTGCCGATTGCAAGGTCAAATCGGCTGGCACGCCTACACATTTGAACCTGGTGTTCGTCCGGTGTATTGAGGCTGAAAACCCTCCGTCAAGTTTTTGGTGTCAACACCCTGTCTCCTTTGGCTCGTCACCTCATTGTCCTTGGTCTGGAGAGAGAGAGAAGGCGTCGTAAGAAACAACAAGCAGAGGCATGTCTTCCGATGATGGGTGGGTTAGACTAAACTACGACGGGCATATTAAACAGTTTGTGTTATGTTTTTATCAGTTTAAGAATTACTACGATACTTTATTATTTAATAAATACTTATACAACATTTTTTGTCAAACTTTTAAAAATATATGAATAAATTAACATTAATCGATCAAACAAATTAGCTATTGTATGATCTATTCAATATATTGATATAGTTACAATTGATAAAAAAAAATATGAGGTTGTCTAGAGAGAATATAAGTGTTTTCTTGCTAAATAGCACTCAAATATTGAACCTTCTTATCTAAATCTAGTGGATGAAAATCAATTTGCCTCCTCTCCTCCCATTTGAGTGCTATTTTATCAAGTAATACTCAATTTTTTAAGGTACTGGATGAGGAAAATTATTCTTTTCTGCATAGCATTTTTACATCAATTATATACTAGTTTTACACAAATTAAATTATATAAAAATGATGTGAAAATTTGTAAAAAAAAAGGAGCATTATTAGTTTATGCATGGCCTTTTTAAAATCAATTATATATTAGTTTTATATAAATTAAAATGTGTAAAAAAGGAACAAACAAACTATAAGAAACACAACAAACAAAAACATGAATCGGAATGTCAAATATTGACAGAGTCAAAATGATAAAACACAACGTGGATCACAAAATCAATTTCAAATAGTTAAAAAAATTGAGTGCTCACAAACAAAAAAAATACTTTAATACCATTTAGCAACTATCAAAAAATAATATATCAGAAGATGGGTTCACATTGTCTATGCGTTGTTGTGATCATCCTACTCAGTCAATTAAGCACTCGTTAACTCACGCTGCATCACCTTTCTTGCCCACTCACCATCGTTAGGGCTATGTATATGGTATATTTGATAAATATGGTACGGTAAATATTTTTTAAAATATGTTAATTGAAATGTGGTACGGTAAATATGTTTTTTAAATAAGGTAATTGAAATATGGTATGATAAATATATTTTTAAACTACGGTATGGTAAATATGTTTTTAATATAGTAATTGAAATATGTTTTTAAATATGATCCTCGGTATTCACTCAACATTCTTACTGAACACTCGCAATCGCTAACTTCACGCAATGGGTGTTAAGCACCCCCAACTCTATGGTCTCTGCGTGTGTCTAAGGTTCGAGGCCGGTTTTATAGGCAGCAAGCAAAGTTACTAATTGTCAAATTAAATCTTCAACAAACAATAATCCATTAAGCCAAATAGATTAATACGCAGCTTACCATCCAATAAAGCTTCTTTCTCTAGCCTCGTCTAGGAGGACTTGGCCCTAGACACTGGACGGGGAGAGGAAGCACACGGAGAGAGCAATCAAGCATGGGGAAAAGTTGATGCAGCAGAGAGAGATGAGCAGTGGCACAGAGAGAGATGAGCAGTGGCACGGAGAAGGGTCTCTTTGATTCCCAGTATTCTAAAAACGCATCAGTAGAATAAAATTACACATATAAAAAATAAAAGACTGAAAAACACAAATAATTTGTAGGATTGAGCATTTGGAACGCAGGGAAAGGAACATAGAAATTTTAGAGTGAATAGTAATATTTTTTTTAGGTTTCATGCAGCATGTTTTTTCTTGATCCTACGCGTGTAGAAAAAAAACCTCTTAGTGGATGTTAATTTTCCTATATTTTTCCTTTAAAAACGAAAACGTATGCAAGTAATTTTTTCTACATTTTTCCTTTGCTTGTTCCTATGAATCAAATGGTTTTTTTCTTTGTTTGTCCTTTTGAGTCGAAGAGCGCCTTAAGGATAGGAGTGGCAATGCTTTCCCTCCTGATATAAGTTGCACAAATTTTAAAACAAGCGAAAAGATAAGAAATCATCATCTACCTTTCATTCACGCTTTAATATTTGTGCAACTATAAAAAAAAGCATAGAAGTGCCTCTCAAATTGTAAAGGGTATGACTAGTTTGGGTACGAGTAGTTTGATTGTAATATCAAACCAACAAATTTAAATACACTCTCTTAGAAAGTCACATATCATTTATTCATCCACCTCCACCTTTCCCCTTTCTCTCTTCCCTACATGCTTCCCCGACCTCATTTCCTTCCTCTCTACCAAAAAAAATTAAAATTAGAAAATTTTAAATAGAAAGTTCAATTCAAAAAATACAACTCAAAATTGTTAGCTCAAAAAAATTTACATAAAAAATTTCAAATTGGAAAGTTTAAACTTAAAATTTTCAAATTAGAAAATTTCAACTTGAAAAAAATCGACATAAAAAATTTCAACTCAAAAAAATTTAAATAAAAAATATCAAATTAAAAAGTTTCTACTCGAAAAGTTTCAACTCAAAATATTTTAAATCAAAAAATCAAATAAAAAAGTTTCAACTTAGAAAACTTTCAATTCAAAAAACTTTTGATACAAAAAGTTTCGATTTAAAATTCAACTCGAAAAATTTTAAATCAAAAAATTTCAAATCGGAAAGTTTCAACTAAAAAAATTAAATCAAAAAATTTCAAATTAGAAAGTTTTAACTCGAAAAAATTCAATATAAAAAGTTTCAACTCCGAAATCTTTCAGTTCGAAAAGTTTCTATTTAATGAACTTTCTGTTCAGAAAGTTTCAATTAAAAAACTTTCAAAAGTGTCGGGACAGATTCTGATTATGCAGATTCTGGATTATAGCTAGTCATCGGAGAAGCGGTACTCAAGAATCACCGGTGGAGAATCGGTCGCTCGCAATCTCGATTGTTTGTGGAGCCGATTGTCCAGACCGAGTGAGAAATGACTAGAATGCCCTGGAGGGAATGAGGGCTTGTTTTGTTGCTGATTTAGTGTACATATCAATGCTTCCAATCAAATGAACTATTTTCAAACTGCAAATCTTATGCTCTTGTATCGAAAGTCAAGATATTCTTGAATGGCTTGCAGTGTTTCTTTATTTTTTTTCCAATGCTCTGAGACAGTTCTATGCTCAAGGAATGGTAATAGTTGCTGGCTAACCAGGTACAAAAACTAGCACGTTGCTATCAACTCTCAGCACTTTCATGTTCTTCAAATCACCAACTTCAGGTGGCAAAACTGATAATGAGTTAAAACGGATAAGGAAATATGAATTCAATGTTTCAGTACTATTGTTATTTTCTGTTTTTCAACATATATATTGTGTGTGTCCAATTTCATAGCCGCAGATAGGTGATAAAAGATAGCTGAATATTTCGAAATATATTAAAAGCACACACAGTATCCGTTTTAACTCCTCTTTCCCTGAATTTGCCGCATCAATTAACAGAATTGTGCTATCTGTTTGTTCAACAAAATGTGCAGCAAATTTACACCAAGTGGTAAGCTAATATGACATGTGTGGTAAGCAAGAAGTCTGTAACTAAACAGATTAACACAGAATCAAAGCTGTGGCAAACTCCTAAACTTTCAAATCAAAGCTGCAGCTATAGCGTCACGCAATTTTGCCATATCATCATCACCCTCTGTGGTTTCATCACCATCTTCCTCAATATCTTCATTGGACATATCTCCATCAACATAGGCTTCATCTATTCCTGGATTATCAAAATGAGCATCATCTAAAGCATTGTCTACAATGAAATTATGTAGAGCCATCATAGCCATAATGATTTTTGCTTGCTTCTCTATTGGGTAACTAGGCACGTTCAAGAGAATACGCCATTTCATCTTGAGAACTCCAAATGCACGTTCAATTACATTTCGTAGGGATGAGTGCGCATGGTTGAACACCTCTTTCAATCCAATTGGTCGATGACCTTGTTGGAATTCAGGTATATGGTATCTCTGGCCCTTATATGGTGGTAGATAGCCCTTTCGAATGGGGTATCCTGAATCAACAAGGTAGTATTTCCCTAAAATAAAATTTGAGTTAGCATTTAATATATGGGTTAAGCACAACATTTACTTAAGAGAGTCAGTTACCTTCTGGAGGATGGGGAAATTTTTCCTTGAAGGTGAACATAATAGTGTCCAAGAATACACGAGTGTCATGAACAGATCCAGGCCAACCAGCCACAACAAAAGTGAATCTCATATCGAAGTCACAAACAGCCATGACATTTTGTGTAGGATATCCATGTCTCCCAATATACTTAGGTTGTTCACTTAATGGCACCGTTACAGGTATATGTGTCCCATCTATAGCACCAATACAATTCCTAAAATGAGGCCAAATTCTAGCATCTTTGAGCCTAGAATGGCATGTAGTGAACTGAGGATCTTTAGGTTTAATGATGTCAGCAGCTAATCGGTTTACAGATTCCAAGACCTCACTGAACTTCCTACTAACAGTGTCTCCAGAATGGCCAAAGCGATTTTGTACTTGGCTATTAGATTGGGGTGCCCCACAAGTCCACAAAAACATAGCTAATGCTTCTTTGGAACAAATTTTTTTAGATGATTTGAGACCGTAATTGTTATCCAATGTTTCATGTAACTTCAGAAAGACTGACTAGGGCTGGAAACGAGCCGAGCCGAGCCAGGCTCGGCTCGGCTCAGGCGCTTGACTGAGTTGGCAAGCCGAGCCAGGCTCGGCTCGGGCCTGAGGCGAGCCAAGAAAACCGGTTCGGCTCGGCTCGAGGTAGGCTCGCGAGCCGGCTCGTTATTCGCCGAGCCAGTGCATTTGATATATGGTCAGACAAAGGTACACAGATTGAAGATCTTTGAGCAAATAGTGCAAGGAAAAAAAGCTTCAACTAATGATCCACTAGAAATTCACAAACTTCATTATATGTAAAAGAATAAAAGATGAGCTAATTAAAGTCTCAGACAAGAACAACCACATGTCGTTTGAGATCTTATGGCAAAAGCACAAAACAAGCACAAAACAACCACATCTCATTCTCATCCGTTAGACTTCCTTCTTGGTACACTTAAAACGAATCTTTCGATCCCAAGTTGCGTGCTTGCGGCGAGCTTGTCGTTATCCCAGAACCATTGTGATATTGTCCCAAACTCCCAGTGTCCCACCTCTTATGAATTCCCTCACTGGGGTACAATTTACAAACAAGAAGTCTAGTTCAACAACCTGGAAAATAAATACATGCTTCCAGTTCAACAACCGCCCATCTGCTTCCAGCAGTTGCCATGGAAGTCACATAGAAACCAAACCATCACGCCATTTCTTGTTTATCCATTTGAAGGGAAAAGTATCACTAACTTTGTAGGACTGCTGAGTATACATTGTTCCTGGATAGACATGCCAAGTAGTCAAAAAGAATATTTCTATTATTAAGACAGATCTGCAAGTTTTAGCCGGTTACCTACTTACCTTTAGACATTACTACCGTGGAACTCCCATTGCTTGCTCCAAAAAGTGCGCTTATATAGTAGTTCCTCTCCCATTGGTCCATTATCCATTCCTTCAAATTACCAGAAATCATGACTATTAAGTATTAATGTCGCATTGTACAAAACAGCTTATATATGTAACTTTGCCTCAAGAAGTTAAGTGATTGGTTTGTGAAGATTTTAACCTTGAAAGAAGCAAGGTGCAGACTAGACTACTCACTTTGTGAAGAAAATGTGGTGAAAGCTCATAAACTTGAGAGGTGAACCCAGTGCCAGCATCCATGATTAGTGCCTCTTTGACGAGCTCTACCAAGACTACCATCCCCAGAATTATCTTCAGCCTCCTCAGAGCCTTCAATTGATATACGGTCACCCTCTTCTCGACCACCTGGCATTGCTATCTCGTCCTCAGACATCTCATCGTTCATGTCATAAGAATTATCTTCTTCCTCAATCTCAGTTGTCTGTTCCCTTTCCTCGCATAAAACCTAAGAACATGTAAGTATGTAACTCAAAGGCACATACAGGCATGATGATGATTGTATATTTTTTAGCATGCTTACAGGCTTGGCTAGAAGGGCACCACTGACGCCTAGCTGTGGCCGGGCTGAGGGCCTCTTCCCCTTCCCTTTCGCCATGGATGATTCCATCTCCATGCCTGCCAATTGCCAAATCCATTAAAATATGGCACTAACCGATACTAACCACAACCAAGAGGATGTCACTTTGCACAGCAAGACACATAAAATTAAATAGTACTTAGCATCAACACAAGTACAAACATAAAACTATGCTAGTAATTATGTTCTGGAGTTGTCCTAATTTTGTTGGTTTTCCTCATCAAGCCATCTTCTAAAAGTAAAAACTCCATTCTTTTCAAGTACTTGATATAACAAAATGCTCTGTTCATTGCAAATTTCATACAAATTAAGGAAAGACTGGCATAAGGGAGCAAAACCATCCAACAATCATGCCAAAAGTCAATCATTCTATCATTCCCAACCAGAAGGGATCTACCCTTTAAGTAAACATTTGTCACTTTCAATAGATCAGCCCAACATGAGGAGTCATATTGCCTGTGAGAAACTTGATATATACTACTGTCTTTTATATATTTCTTCTTAACTATTTGCCAAAGACCTTCATCATCTTCTAGTTCCACCACCACTTACACAACAGACTCACATTCGGTTTTTGTAAATTCTGAATACCCAGACCAACTTTGTTTAATGGTATACAATATGTCAATACGCACGGTTCTGAATACCCAGATCAATATGCACGGTTAAACACATCCGGAGAATATCTGACAACCGGAGAATATCTACCTGGCACCGGAGAGTCGCGGGCAATTGCCGCCGGCGCCTCGCTACCTGGTGGTGATGTTCGCGCGCCGACGCGACGCGAGGGGAGCGGTGGCTCGCCATTCTTTGGCGGTGTTGCGGACTCGCCGTGATGCTCCTTGGATATTGCGGTCGCCTGCTTCGCTGCTGGGCGCCTGGGCGGTCGGCGTCGGCGAGTCGGAGTGCCCTGGCCGAGACGCCGAGTGGAGATTGCCGGATTGGGGTCTGGAGAAAGCCGGAAGGTTGGCTGATTGGGGAAGGAATGGCCGAATGGGGAAGAACAAGGATTGGGGAAGAAGACTCACGGAGTCACGGGATGACGGGAAGGGTCGAAGCCTCGAAGGGAATCGCCGACGCCGGCCGCCAGGACAGGACGCCATGCCAGTCGCCACGCCCACTGCCCACCACAAGTCGCCAGCTGCCAGGGGAGGGGAGGGGACGGGGTCTCACGGGAGGGGAATCAGGATTCAGGGGGATTAGGGCATAGCCGCATGGGGTGATGGGGGAAGAGCCGAACCGAAGAGGCTTTTTTGCTTGCCATTGGCTGGGCTCGGGCGATCGCGACGCCTGGGTCGGGCTGGGTGCCGAGCCGGTTTGGCTCATGAGCCGGCTCGGTGGTCGAGCCGAGCTGGCTCGTTGTTTCTACGAGCCTAAAAAGCAGCTCGGCTCGGGCTCGGTCCGAGCCACGAGCCTGCTTGGCGAAGCCGAGCTGCCTCGCCGAGCCCGAGCCGAGCCGCGAGCCGCGAGCTAATTTTCCAGCCCTAAGACTGACCTTCTCATTCTGAACATATTGTAACACTTATCCGAGTCCTGTAGTTGCTCCTCGACCCACTGAATTCCAGTCATGGTTGGGACTTTCGTTGGTTTCTTGGTAGTAGATTCACCGTTATAATCCACATAGTCCAAAGCAATAAGTGTAATCAATTTCTTCTTCATATCATGTTCTCCTTCTTGACTTTCACCGGCTGTGACAGCCTCGTCATCACATGAATCGTCACTTGAATCAATTAAACTTGAAGAGCTCATCTGCCAACATAATCACAACAAGCAAGGTTCCAACAACATAAGACAATATAACAACATAAGACCTCACAAAATAGCGCAACACAAGCATATTAAATAGCACAACACAACATATTAAATATCGCAGCACAAGCATATTAAATAGCACAACACAACATATTAAATATCGCAGCACAAGCATATTAATAAAGGTTCAAATAGGTCCAATACATCATAACAGTTTCAAATAGATCCAATACACCATAAAAGGTTCAAACAACACAATACGTAATATTAAAAGGTTCAAACAACACATAATTATCTAACGCTTTCTTCCTGTCCTCCCATGCTCTCTCACCATGCAAGTCTCCCCACCGGTGTCTTCAAAGTGATAAAGACATCCGGTATTCCTTTTGATAAGAAGTTGTGTCGCGTAATAGTGCTCATCACTGCCTTCTTCAGCCCTAGCTTGAATAACCGAATCAAGCATTTCACTATCTCTTGCCTAACAGATCAACCATCGTAGTACTTGTAGAATTGATAGAATTCTTGCTAGTCTCAGACTTCTCCCATAAGTCGACCATGCGCTTCATCTGGATATCTCTAAAGGTCCTCTTCACCTTCTTTCCCTTTGGTGAGCTTTGAGCAGACCTTTTCTCTTTGGGTTGCTTATCCACATTGAGTGAGACTCCATGTGTACCAACGCCTCTCCCTCTCGCACCTCCATCTTCAAGGTCAACATGGCTGCCCCATCAACTCTGTGTATGATCGCAGACTATTTGTACAAACTTGCACCATCAAACATAATACTTAGCTCTGCTTCATGTTCAAGTGGTGCATACCGGAAGATATGGCAGCCTGGCATGGCCTGAAAACAAAATAAGCAACCTATGTAATTTGCCACATTTCATTTGTACATCAGCATAAACAACATATGTACCACTCACGCCTTGTTGTTCTTTCCACCATTCATCACTAGCAAGAATGCAACCAAGAGCGTGATCCCTTCCCAAACCCGACGCTCTTCTATTCAGTTGTTTCCACATCACATAATGGTGTTTCAAGGTATCCCACCTGTTTTTCAATTGCAAACGGGTATATGGCCTCTTCGTGCGTTCATGGAACTTTTGCACAAGGTTCTGATAACCTCTGTTATTCAAGCATTGTTGCGGCCTGTTGTTGGCATGAACTTCTTCTACACATATTTGTATGAACACTCCATTCGCAAATGAATCCCAAGTTGCTTTGGCCTTTGTGGGTTTTTCCATCTAAGTACAATCAACATCCAAATTTGTTATTGCTATGCAAAATCTATTGTCAGGTGAAGCTACAATTGAGCAACATCCAAATGTGTCCTATGTGTTGTGCATCCGGCTCCTAATTGAAAACAACAATATCAACATATCACAACCTCATGAAAACTATTTCAGTACATCCTAGTAGGCCTTTGCGGTTAGATGTTGTTTAGGATTTAGGAAATTATTTTACCGATCACTTACTCCAATCAGTATATGGTTGTGCTATATTCGGTTAGCATCCTAAATCCTAAACAATATCTAACTGCAAAGGCGTACTAGGATGTACTAAAATAGTTTTATGCAGATTAAATAATGCACAATGTAATGACAGTAATGTCTAACCAACAAGAGAAAAGCCCCAGTAGAAATCTGCCTCTGTATATCCTAGTCAGTAAGCAAATCCGGCTATACTCGGAAAGCAAAGAAATCCGGCTATACTCAGAAAGCAAAGAATATACTACTTGTATCAGCAACATTGTGCCCATGCCTTCTTTTATGGTGTTGAAGACTAACCATGTTAAACAGACACCAAAACTAATTATCCCAAATAAAAAATGAGGAATAGGCTATAACATTCTTAATCCACTCCTCGAACCGGATAAAAACTTCCGACGCATGGGGTTCACCATACTCATGGGCGGTGTATCCTCGCTAGTTCTCATATTTCCAGGCTATTCTCGATGACACTTTGGTTGGCCTCAAGCAATTCCTTGGCCAAGTATTCCTAGGAAATAAAATGTCAACAACCTGCTAGTTAGCTACACAATGAAGTTATTGATGGAACAACAAGCATGGATCTTTTTTTCCTTTTGAGTACCGGTTTCATGTTAGCTACACAATGAAATTACCGACAGAGTCGACCAACAGAGCGAGAATAGAACTCATTTCTCTTATAACCAATCCAAACTTTGCACCTACCCTATTCATTTCTCTGGTTCATATTGCAGCTTGGACCAATCAATGAGTCAGAAAACTTGATATTCCATTTCACACAAAGATGCTTAAAATTTTTAATGAACTATGGAATGAATAAAGAGATGGCAGATGGCATGCAAGAACTCAAGATGCTATAACCCAACACATCAAATGGGAACATATCGCGATACATATCATCAAATGCTAACAGATCATCAATTTTCACAGATACATCATGGATTTGGATATGGAGCTACTGCGGCAAGGGTGGCTATCGGATCTGGAGCGCAGCAGCGTGCGGCTTGAGCTCGGACGACCGGAGGAGGTGGCGTGGCGGGGGTGGACGGCCTCGAGCCGGCGGCGAGGGGCGAGACAATGGCGAGGGGCGAGGCGGCGGAGGGGCCTCGGACCGGGGGACTCGTGGGGAGGCGGAATCCGTCCGGGCCGGCGGCGGAAGGAGCCCTCAGGCCGCTGCAGATTCTCGCAGGGATGAACCCTAATCGCCTCTCGCGGGGACAAATCGGAGGTTGAAGTCACGCTTCGGGGAGAATGGGCTGCGTGCGGGAGTGGGGGGAGCGGGAGGCCGGGGGGCACTCGGTGGCAAATTTGCGTAATTTGGCAAAAGGGCTCTGGGCAATTAGCTTCCTCCATCTGCAGAATCCCGCAGAAGCGGTCCTGTTGCCGCTTCTGATTCACTGTATACGCAGTGCTTCTGATTATTTCACAAGCGACTACGAATCGATCCGTTCGGCACTCAATCGGCTTTTTTCTTAAGCATAAGCTATGTAGAATCGGTACCGAAGGGGGCCTAAAAGATACTTGCTTTCCAAAAAACTTGAAAGAAAATTTGAAATACAAAAATTATTTTGAGTTTGAGAGGAAAGAAATGGTGTAAAGAGGGTTGAAGGAGCTGCTGCCACTTATCCTATAGAGAGAGCCTGGAAGGAAAAGAGAAAAATAATATCATAAAGAGAGAGCCTGAGAGAAAAGGAGAAATATAAGGAAAGAAAGAAGGTGCTACTATTTAGCACTAAGGAATAAGCCTTTGAATAGAAGGGAAGTGAGGAAAGAAAGAATGTGCTGTATTTGTTATAAGAAGAAGACATCCTCACTAAAGATTCAGTGAAAGCACACTCAAATTAGCAATTCCCAAACACCAAGGCGTGCAAGAGTAAACCAGCAATAAGCGAAGACAATGAATAAAGCATTCTATTTGAAGCCCTAAGGGCATGTACAATGGTATAGAGAGTTGCTGTCTATAATAGGCTGACATGTCATTTATAGACAGCGTTAGAGACAACTCATGCAATGGTATAGACAACACATTTATGAGTAGATAGCTTCTTCCCACACACAACTTGTCTTGGTTTTCGTGCTAGAGTCGACTTTAGATTAAGAGACGGCTCAACTCTCTATAGACACCCTCTCTCATCCACGTCATTTTTTATCCTACGTGGTAAAGCTTAGAGACTGCTGACATGTACCATTGTACATGCTCTAAAATGGTTCCAACTTCAGGATCCATAACAGATAAGCGTGCATCCTCGTATCTCTACTAATATAAATTTGCGGTGATGGCAATGGTCCGTTCTTCCTAGCCTACCCTCTCCCCCCGCCATATCTCCAATAATGACCGGTTATTATAGCTAATTATTCTTTCCTGATTTACAACCAGTCATATCTCTCTAAATATAGCTGATTATTATAGCAAAATCCCTTATTATTGTTGGTAATTAATAACCTACCAATCAATTTTTTTGTACTCTATATATGTTGTACAATACAGTTTTCACAGAATCAATCAATAGAATTCATTCAAGATCTCTCATATCGTGCCGCAGTGAATGAACTCGACGAACTGATCAATAAATGACGGACTGACGTACATAACCGCGACACACAGGAGGCCGAGCGTCACGGTCTGCGGGCATGGTGAGAGGAAGAGGAACACGAGCTGGTAATATAAATTGCAAAAAAAGATAAAAATGATTGATTGATTCTTGAGATTGGTAATATATATTACTACGTACAATATATTTAGTTTTAATTCATATCGAAGAAGAAACCATAAAAACTTTTGTAATCGGGAGAAATAGATGTTTAATCTTGTAGTATAATTTTCTTTTATTGCTTGACCTTTATGCTTCGTTACTAATTTTATTTTTCGTAGCAACACACAGACATTGATCTAGTACTTCTCCAGAAGAAGAGCTTTTCAGAGGCTCAGAGCTATCAAAACGGAATGTGCAAAGGACATCGGCTAATCTTTATGGGCCATGTGATGGTGCTAATCTTTACTGCTTGAAGAAATCCTTCAGCTTCCTCAGCCAGAGGAGATACTCCCGGCTGTCCTTGATGATCATGTACTCGTGCAAGAAGTTTGTGGTCATGGGCGTGATCCCACGCAGCTCCAGATACTTGTGGAATGCCCTTTGCAGGTTCTCATCGAGGTCACTGCAGCCGACGAAGAGCAAGAGTTGAACATCAGTGAGCACTGATTAATTGTAGCATTCAAAACTGTTCAATAAATTAAAATGACCTAGCTAGATTTTGTTTTCTTACTTGAAATCAGGACCCTCGTATGAAATGGACTCCTCTTCCTCATCACCCGATGGCTGCGTTATGGACAAGGCATCAATGGTGATCTCATCAGGATAGGCGGTGCAGGTGAATTCAAGACTTGGGCCATCACCCTTGGAGACCGTGACCGTGAGAGGAATGCTCGATTTTGGCATCCTCTCACTTTCATCTTCCTGATTCTCATCTTTCCCCTCATTCTCATCCTGGTCATGCTCAGGCTCATCTCCAGTGACTAGGCTGGGCATGGAAACAATAACCTCAATCCGCTCATCCTGATAAGTTCTTGTAAGAGTAATGTCACTTGTCCCCTTCTGATCGCTAATTTTGAAAGGGAAGTTATCTGGAATCTCCTCAACCTGTTGTAATTTTTTTTTTTAAATGAGGGCCTCAACAACTCAACACTGCTAAAATGAACACGAAACTATTTATTTTGACTGGAAACCAACATGAAACCTGTACACAGTAAATTTGAAAGTAAAAAACAGTGTTCTCTGCAAGAAAAATAGGACAGGCCAGGCAACATAATTCATTTCCATCTCTCATGTTTTCCCTCTTGCTTTGTATGTATATCATTTATACTAAACCATGCCAAAAACAGAAGGCATTGCAAGCTATCCCTGTTGAGAAAGTCTTGGAGGATTTCTTTGCTGAGTAGCAAAAACTCTACAGGACCAAACAACATTGCATTTCAATTTTCACACACCCTCTCTCTTCTGTCTTACAGCATCTAACCATCCCAACTTAAGTTCTCAAACGGGATTACAGGAACAAGTAAAGCTTTTCCTTGCAAGAAAGTCATCAATTGGTATGATAGCAACTACTTCGTCTGTTTTGGGGTTCTATGTCCTTCCGACCAGCTAGAAATACTCAAGCATGACTGAATAAGCATGGATACTTTCAGGTTGGAACCTTATGCAAATGGCCAGGAAAAGTCACTAAAGCACCAATCTTTCGCCCCATATGCTTAACAGTAAGTTGGCCAAACATTAAAGCATTAAAGTCATTATATGATATAATAACATATATGCACAGAATAAAATCTTAACTGACATGAAAAATGGAACCTTAGTTCAGGAAAGCAACCAGTACCCTGCATCAACGTAGAAAACGACATACGAACTAAACAGAAATTTTAACAACAAACCATTTTAAACAGCAGAAGGTTGGTGGTAAGATAAGCATGTAAAGTCCCAAGATTAAAAAAAACTCAGTTCAGCCAAACATATCACACTAGTCAGCCTCAAAATATGCAACAGCTACGCCACCATGAATATAACCACACTACAACGATAGAAAAGAACTAAGACACAAGAACCAAAAGTATGGACTTCTAGCCATAGAAAAGGCACAAGCAAATCCTTCTATTAGAATTAAGCACAACACACCAACAAAAAAAAATCCTAATTCGGTGAGGAAAACCTTCAAATAGTATTGCCAAGACTACTTCGAAACAGAACAACGGCCAGCTCCGGGTATACAGTAAACAAAACTACATTACCAATCGCAGTAGGAAGATATCTAAAAATTCTCCATATTTGGAGGAAAAATATCATATGTCAATTCTCACCGCTGCAACATAACACGAATGAGCCGATGAACTACCTTACAGCGACAAATTGCTAGCGTGATTCCGCGCTAATATGACTAAAATTACACCAACAAGGGATTCGGACTACATAAAGATGGTTAATGTACGGCACAGCAAAATAGCAACAGATTCGGGAACTTAGGGGGCACGCACCCGGTCGAGGTCGTCGCACTCCTCGGCGCACTTGATCTCGGAGTCCAGGATGCGTCGGAGTTCACCGTCGGAGCTAGGCTTCGTCGCGGGCGCCGACGAGAATGGCATCGCGCGAGCCGGGGGCGCCACGGCGGCGCCAGGGCCTCCCTGATCTCGGCGTAACGGGCGGCGGAGAGGGGCGGAGCAGGGCTGCGCCGCGGGAGACTCCCGAGGCGTAGGTTCGGAGGAGGGGGCGGGAGGAGGAGGCGGCGCGGCGGGCTGCGGCGAAGAGGGCCATGGTGAGGAGGACGAAGAGGAGGCGGCGCGTGAAGGTCCTAGGGTTTTGGGTGGTTAGGAGACCTCGGTGTAGAAAGAATCGGGAAAACATGGGACCCACCTGTCAGTTAAACCTAGCCTGTTTGGCTTTTCTTCTTATTTGGTTTCTGAATAAACTATGGTGTATTTGGCAGGGATTCAGCTTCTCCAGATTTGTGAATCCGGTGAAGCTGAAAATTCTAGCTTCAACAGATTCGTGAAGTTGAAGCTATGAATACATTAAGAGTGTTTAGATAGACCATCTTATTTACATTTTAGACCAAAAATTAAACTTAATTTACTTTATTTTAGCCTACAAATTTCAGATTTCAGATAAAGCTGGAATCTGGAACTCTACCAAACAGACCCTTAGATTACTACCTTCTTCAGGATAAATGAGTTAACTTCATTTCGAAATAGGATAAATGTGTTTAGCTTACTGTACTAGATAATCTGTACAACGGTTTTCCCACGTATAGATGCATGTCCATGCACTATCTTATCCATTAAATGAACCTCCAGATTGGTGCAAACTGCAAACATTCAAAATTCAATTGTAGCTGGTCATTTGTTCCTCACTATTGTAAATAAAAAGAATTTTTTTGGTGGTTGTGGGGGGTGGTGTGTGGCATCGATCAGATTGTGCTGCTTTCTGTACCAAGATCATTTCAACCACCACAACTCTACAACACATCCGTATTAACCAGCAGAGAGATGTGGAACGACAACCAAGCACTAATATTAGGGGCCTTTTTTTTGAAGCTGTAGTTTTTTTTTTTTTTTTTGGAAAAGCTGTTGTTTTAGCTTTCTATTTCTATGCTAAAAAGCAACGGAAGTTTTTTTTATAACAGGCTATTCAATAAATAACTAATTTTCGTCAGCAATAAAATGCAAAAGCAATTCCAACCCAACTTTCAGCTTTTGCTAGTTATATATAGCTTCTAACTTATGCCAAAAATCATTTAAAAGCTGAGCTGTTTAGAGGAGCTTCCCGACTTTTCAGAAGCTGAAGCTGACTTAAGCCCCCACACCCCCAAAACAACACACAGGGCCTAATTTTCTTGTTACATCGCTGGCCGGGTAGCTCCAGTTAACACACAGGATACAGATACAGTAACGAGCTTTGCATAATTATTAGTATTCTTGCTTCACATACTAAGGGCTAAGCTACCAAAATTGCTGCCAGATCACTCGGCCATTTACTCATTGCCGGACGAAATCCTTGAGCTTGGTCATCCACCGGACGTACTCCTGGGTCTGCTTGGTCACCATGTAATCGTGCATGAAGTTGGTGGTCGGGAGCTTGATCCCTCGCTGATCCAGGAACTTGAATAGGCCCTTCTGCACATTCACAGGGAGCTCACTGCAGTATAAATGAGCAAGACCATGAGCAATGTGTAAAACTGTGATGCCATCCTTGGATCCAAAAATGAACAAGCAAAACTGGTATTCTTACGTGAATTCAGGGCCCTCATAGGGGAATTTCTCTTCTCCTTCGGCATCTGTTTTCTCCGCTATTAGCATATCATCAATGGTGATCTCCTCACGAAAGGCTGTGCAGGTGAACTCGAGTTTTGGACCAGAACCCTTGGAGACAGTCACCTTTAGAGAAACGCTACTATCTCCGGCATTCTCATCTTCATCATCTTTGCCAGCATCCTCACCATCGCCCTCACCATCTTCATCGTCGTACTCAGGCCCCCCTTCCAAATTAGGCATGCTGACAATCACCTCAATCTTCTCATCCTTGTAGTTCCTTTTCAAAATAACCACGCTCATCCCCTCTTCGTCAACAATTTCAAAAGGGAAGTTGTCTGGAACGGGTTCCTGTCAAAACAAGGATAAATTAATGCAATTAAACAGCTTAAATATTTTACATGTCCAAAAACTAATGTTAATAGCCTCAAAAAAGAACTGAGGTCAACCATGTAAATTTTACAGCTAAATGTTACATCTTGCAGAAAAATAACACCCATCATAGTCTTTTCACGATTATGCATCAAGAATTAATCAACCTCAGTGTTAGTTCAAATATTGCTCTCACGTGGAGCCTCAAGTTGTTTAAAACTTGAAACCAAACACTCAACAAACTCAATCATTAACCCCACTCATTTAAAGCCATACTACCACAAAAGCATTAGAATGATTCAGCAAGTTGACATCAGCTGAATGGTCGCAGCTGCTCAGAGAAATAGCAGTCCAAATATTCAGACTTAAAGAGCATATTACTATAAGAAGCAACATGAAATTGAGCTAAACCAAAATACATATGAAAGGATGATTGAAACTTTACATGCAAAGAAGCACTGGCATGCTTAAAGGATTATATATATGCGTGCAGTGAAAGTCAAAACATAAGGAAAAATACCTAAGAAACGGTTTGCCTACATTAGACTTTTCTCCAGACATTCAGGTCAATATCAAACCAAAATTTTTTTTGCAAGAAAGCCATAAATCAGGTGGATCCAAAGGAACTGTGAATAGTTTATGCAAGGAATTAATCTAAACAGATCTTTGAATGCAATTTCAAATGGCAAATTGCCAATATAAAATCACTTGCAGAATACAGATACCACAACAACTAATTTAAGATATCAAACTTCGCAGAATAAATCGATAGACCAGTAAGATCAAGAACTGCTTTAACCACTACAAACAAATGCAAGCATCAAAAAGCCCTTTTGGAAGATAAGCTTAACTGTGTGCAGTTCAAATGAATCAAGAGATGGGCAAAGTCTCTGTGTGAACTAGCATTAAGTGATCAATTACCAAAAAAAAAACTTGTTTTAGAAGATAAATGATAAAAAAAACTGACCCCAAAAATTTTAGATATATCAGCCATGTGGTGATAAATTAGCAAGAGATGGTTCATTTATATTGAACAATTACTAGTGAACACATCGTTCACGTAAGAGATCACTAGAATCTGACAAAAATCAGTAAAACCGTATTCCCCGTGACAAATTTCCTTCTAGTACTTCCAAAGAATCTTCTTTGACAGGCGAAATCCCTCTAATTCGACGATAAGATTATATATGAGTACAGAATTCGACCAGCGAATGCTGCTTAAAGCACGGCGCGCGTCACCTGTTCGTCGCTGTCGAGGTACCCCTGGGCCTCCCTTATCTCGGCGTCAAGGGCGGCGGGGAGGCTCCCGGAGCCGGACCCCTTCTTCTTCTTCTTGACCTTGCTCTCCATCATCACCGGCGCGAAGCTGGGCCCCTGCGCTGCGCATAGAGGAGCCACTAGAGGACGCCGGGGCAGCGGGGAGGAGGAGGCTCCCGCACCGCCGCGGACGGCTGGTGGGATGGGAAGGAGGGAGGAGGCTGCGGCGGTAGCGGAGACGAAGGCCATGGAGGTGCCAGCCTGCGAGGCGTCGGGAGAAATGAGGGGATAAGGTGACAGCCCGCTGGCTATGAATTCGAATTTTTTTAGTGTTGTAGCGCATTTGGGTTTGCAGCGGACAAAGGTGCAGCGTTCCTGCTCGGCGAATTCAAAAATAAATTTTAAAAAAAATGCTTGCAGCGCACTCACTCGGATGCATGCTGCATATGGTACTGTAGCTTACTTTTTTTATGCGCTAAGTAGAGGCTAGTTCAAAAAAATTATAATTTTATTATGTTCTATAAATACATTATAATAGAAAAAATCGAACGGCATATAGTTTTGAAAAAATAGTTCGAGTTCGAAAAATCACACGACAGCTAGTTCTAAAAATCATACATTTTGCCATAAATATTTTAAGGACCCATATACTATGGACCTAGCCTCAATAATATTTCAAATTTAAGTGATTATTTCAAATTTAAACTATGGAACCTAGCCTTGAAGCAATTTTGATTCTAAGTTCTCACAAACTTTTTTTGCCGGCCTTAAAAAGGTGAGACGAGGCGGAGGAGAGGTTTGGGTTTTGGGTAGAGCTCAGGGGTTTAACTGCAGAAAATGCCCTGCACTTTGCCGACCGTTCGGTGGGGCCCACAATCAGTGGCAGTAGCAGCTTTTGCTTCGACGGCGTCTTGGCGTGCGTTGGATTTGGTACGAAGTCACACCACACCACACGAGAATGCAAGAATTTTATATAAAATTTTGTAAAAAAATGACTTTCACAGAACAGTTATGAAATCCCGACATTCCAAGTTGCGTTCAAGTCTACACGTAGAGCTTCCATCAAACGCAATCCATGAGATGATGAGAAAACTGCTGCTTTGGGGCAAAAAATCGTATCGACGATGTCGTGAGACTCGTGGTGTAATGCAAGCCTCGTAGGGTTTCTCTGACCAACACACAAGACGAATACAATTTCACTTTCACCCCGTTTAGCGCCATGGATAATTCACTCAATCGGATTGCAAATCTCAATGGGAATGATCACCAACAAGCAGCAACAAGAGACCGTGCACCACTCGACAAAGAACATCACAAAGCCTTCGTTTGATCTTGGATCCAAAAACATATATTGCACTAGTATCATGATTGCTGTTTCTGACACAGAGCCTGCAATTTGGCAAGCACCAGCCATGGAACTCGTCCTGTATATACAACGACGGCAGAGCCAGAGCCTGCCTCCTTTACAAGGCCCATGGCCGTGGATTCCTTCACGAATTTATTCCAAGAAGAAAAGAAAAGGATAGAAGCATAGGGAAAGGAAAGGACTCAGCTTCGCATCGCCATGCATGCCTCACGACGGCGAACCATCACTCACAGGAGCTGCGCGTCGCGGCTGGCCGGCGAAGGGAAACAGGCACTCGGCGAACAGGAGCCTGCCGGAGTCGGCGCCGCCGGCGAGGCGGACGTAGCACGGCGAGGCCGACGGCGACTCGTTGAAGAAGGGGTTGCCGACGGGCGTCTGGCCGCCGTTGGCGTAGTGGAGGATGGCCCTGTACAGGAACGGCAGCGGGCCCTCCATGACGCTTCCCTTCTTCTTCTTCCTCCTCCTCACCACACAGAGCAACAGGCAGCAAATTACTGTTACTCCTGTCCCTGTTTGGTGCAGCAGCTGAGGATAAAGATGCAGAGAGGTGTACGTATGGGTGTATAATTTATAGACTCAACTACACTAAGACGTGCTTCGAGTTTTGACTGGTCAGGGTTAGTGGATAGCCACTGGCTTAGCTAAGCAAAAGGATGTGGTCAATGAGAGCCACATCAATGGGAGGAGAGGATATGGAGTTGTGCCTGGATGATGATAGATCGCATGCCTGCGGAGGACATGGATATTTCATATTTATAACAAGGAAAGATGCACTAGTTTATGCAACGTCTATGGCATATAGTTTACGCGACAGCTATGGAATATAGGTACAAGAACAAAACAAATCAGGGGGCCATGGGTTTGTGGCGTATGCTGGCTGCCTGGCTCTGATAGGAAATATGGAATATGAAGTATTTTGATTCTGGTCTGGGGATTGGGAGGAGGACAAGACCAATGTAAAGATTGTTCAATGGCCTTGTGTGAGAAGAAATGGAGGGCCACAAAAAAATATCTGCTAGCTACATAGATGTACATTGCAGACAGTGGACATCTTACCCAACCTCATGACATATTCTAGTGCTGTTTGTTACGCTTTCCTCTTCTTTTTCTATGTTTGTTAGCGAAGCCTGCAATTGGAAGCATAAATTCAGGTTTAATCCCAAGTCGGCTAGACCGTCGTTATCAAGTATCTGAACAGAAGGAATTGGGTCAACTTTAAGCATCATCCAAGTTCTGAAAATGACATCCTACTAGGTCAGATAAGCACAGAAAAGGCTAGAGGGATCTGCACTCTCTTGGATGAGTTTACATTTGAAACTGCAGCGGTGCAGCGGATTCACCAGGACTAAGTGACAACCCAGATAGCTGAATACAACAGTGTAAAGATCTTGCATATATATCGTCAGGGCTTCAACTTGCGGGTCTTAATGACACATAGTTTAATTACCAGAAAGAATTTCTAGCAACAGAAGGTAAAGCCTCTCTACATAAGCTACCTAGAGCAGAAGGATGGCTCTTTGTGTAACAATTCCTCCGCACAAAAGACGACCAAGTCAATGGGGATAAGCAAATATATTGCTTACAAAACCGATTGGGGCAATGATCCAAGGTGTCAGGGATAGACATCACCTACGAACTAAGGTGGAAGATTTGACAGTCTGACTTGTATTTGCTCTTAGAAGCAGCCTGCTCAAACTTCTTCAGTGGTCCTTCATTCTCGGTCAAGCCAGTCTGGATAAAGTAGCGGGTCCACCATGAAGAACTCCGCAATTTTGCCTGTGAAAAACACAACAGGTTTTGTCAGTGAAGGGTTCTATGTTGCTAGCCACGACAAAGCATCAACAGAATTTCCGACACTACAGTACAGTACAATTTCTTCTATTATGTTCTGGAACATGTGAATACTTGCACAACATCAACTACACAGCCAAACATAACAGATTTTGTCAGTGAAGGGATCTATGTTGCCAGTCACGACAAAGCATCAACAGAATTTCATATCCTTAAGTACAGTATAATTTCTTCTATTATGTTCTGGAACATGTGAATATTTGCACAACATCAACTACACAGCCAAATCAACAGTTCATTCCATGCCTCTCTGAACAAGTAAGACCATCAATAGCATTAACCTAACGAACTTGGCAAAAGGCAACACTAGCTCAACTTACTTTATAACAGAACCTTAGTCAACATATAAGATTCAACTTAATTCCGTGATCACGTGATGTGATATATCCATAGAAAAAATGTCGCATAGGCAGGATTACTAAAACAGTAAACAAATGATAAGCATGAATCTCTGAACCATCGGTAATCTATACTTCTATAGTATGAACTTAGAATTCTACAATGTTTATATGATGCCTTTTGGATCATGAACATGAAATGTGTCAGATAAATTTTTTGAGCCTGAGTTCAGTAAAGTGGACATCATATACTTAAATTCATATGGGGAACATTTTTTTAAAGCCAGCAATTAGAAGTCATGTGAACGCACTGGTCTTCCAAATTTTGGTAGTTCAGCAACCTTAGCTTTCTGCTGACCTGGATTGCCTGGAATAAGAGAAAGGGAAATGCGTATTAGCTTCGATATTTTATAGCACCCACCATGGCAAATCACGTGCGCATGTGTGTGTGTCACAGAATTAATAAGACTAAATAATACATTAAGAAATCCAAAATTCAAACTATTACAGTATTATCAGAAAATAATTTAGGGGCCTAGGTGCCATTTGCAATAGAACCATCCTCAAACAACTTACGCCACAGAAGGAACAAGGCTAGAGCTGTTTGAGGTAGCACTGTTTCAATTCCAGTAGTCGCACGAAGAATTCAATCATGGTAACTTATGCCACAGAAGGAACGAGGCTAGAGCTATTTGAGGTAGCACTGTTTCAATTCCAGTAGTCGCACGAAGAATTCAATCATGGTACCAACTCTAGAGACCTAGAACTATTACTGATGCCACAAGGGCGTCAAACATTAAAATATGATACTATTTCGACCCCTGACAGGCAAGTGTCATCTGCTGTTACACTAGCCCCACATAGAAATCCTTAGTGTTAGCTTATGTTTGAAATACTTATGAATTTTAGGTTCTTCCTTTGGTTTTCTTTTTTGTATGTTCATTTAGTAAAGAAACTCTCATGAGTAGTCCACAATATACAGTTTTAAGATAAAGAAAGATACTTGGAAGAACATTGGCAGGATTGACAATTATTGCATAAGTAAACATCAAGTAAAGGATGACTTTCTTTAAATGTAAGAAATACCTAAGAAAAATGAACAATCAGTACTGTTATCATTTATTGTCAATTGTAGGTCCCACAAAATAATATATGGTCACTTTTAAGAAAGCAAAAAATAAGTCATTTAACATGATAATCTACAAATATAGGCATGCATATGTCAAATAAAGGTCCTTCCAAAGAAAGGAAAGTAAATGTCTTGAGTAAGTTAAAAAAGACATTACCAGCAAAGATAACAAGACCATCTGTGGAAACCCTTGCTAAATCAGGAAGCGTTTTGTTGAGATACCTTGGGGTCAGATAATCTAAAGCATCTGACACAAAAACAAGGTTAAAAGACTGTGGGCGGTACGGAAGAGGGAACTTAATGTCAGCCATACGGACAAAGCCCTTGCGCACAAGGCTTTTGCAGCTACTATCAACATCCTCCAAATCATAAGGTTCCACTCCCCATGCTTCAACCTTCCCTTCTTTCAACAAGTTAGAAACTACTGTACAACTATCAGGGCCTACATGGAGAACCTTTTGCATCTCATTGCCATACGCCTTTTTAAGATAAGGAAGCGCCTGGATGACTTCTGATGTGCAAGAACCTGGATACAAATGCAAAAGAAAATTGAGGTAAAGAGGAGCACAAACTTCTCACTGATACTTTAGAAAAGAAGAATATATAGAAGCATAATGCAATCAGATAGTCAAAACATTAATGTTCACTGCGAACCTGCCCAATTTAAAATATCTGTTTTGGCTTGTATCAACCTTTATCCATTTCTGAGATATTTTATCACAATTTAGAGGATTAGCTACTAGTCATTTCTGAAGCTTATGATAACACGGTAAACAAAGACAAAACAACTTTGATGTCTTTCCACGAATCAGGCAACCAAATTTTCATAGCATGCTACAGGTTCAATGTCCAGCGTGGAAACAAATTCCTATTTATCACATGGTCCATAATTGGTCATTAGTTCACAGCACTTGAATTCGCTATTCTCTATTGCATGGCCTAGCGAAAAATAAAACTAAAGCAATAGCAAACAAAATAGGGAGCCAGAGCAACAAACATAATAGTCAATCTAAATGCATCATCTGCCCAGGACACTATGAACAAATCAGACACACAAAATGTGGATGTGAACCTTTGTGGACAGTATTCAAAAAATTGGGTCTAAGCGGCGATTAATCGACGTGTAGACGCTAGTCGGCAGGTGGCCCCTGCGATTTCGAGGAAATCGCCAGCCTAGGCGAGGAAGCCGCCTAGCCAGTAAAAGCCGGTCCTAGGTGGAGCTAGTTTTAGCGGAAGAAGGCAGCGTGGAGGTGGCTTGGGCGGGCATGGAGGCGAAGGTAAACGGCAGCAGATGATGGGGAAGAGGGGTAGTGGGAGGAGGGAGAGGTGCTGGTGCTGGTGAAGTGGCGGCATGCAGGTGGGAGGAGGATGTACTGATGTTGGTGACCTGTGTGTTAAGGGAAGAAAGGAGTTGGCCAGCCAAGCCCAACTCAACTCTCACTTAATCCCCCGCCCGCCCTAGTCACTCTTGTTCACATTCACCCAAAACAACCGACGCAGCAGCACACAGTGATGGAGGTGGCAAGCAGTGCTGGCTGGCAGTGCCGAGATGAGTGTGATTTTTGCTGCTGTTGTTTCCCTTCTCCTCCTTTCTCCTTTTCTTCTCCTTGTTCTCAATTCTTCTTCTAATTGGATGCTTTGAGGTGTTTGTGGATGAGATTGTTGCTTGCTCAGTAGCCCAATTCCTTAGTCCGCTCCTCTATTATACTTGCTGTCACTGCTGCTTGCTGTACGCAATCAACCGCCTAGGCGACACCTATGCGGCCTAGGCGTTAGTTGGGGGTTTGCTGCCCAAATAGTGCTTATCACCTTGGTAAACCTTGTTTGTGGTTTATCGTGGCACTAAACAATGATATGGTGACAGTATCATAATATATTCAATGCATATTATGAGATTTGTTGCAAAACAGTCTGAACCACCGAACTACACATTGCTATAGCAAGTTCAACCTTGAAATCAGAAATAACAAAAATAATTTCAAAGGTGCACTTTAATAACATCAGAATAGAAAGTTCAGGGAAGCAATCATAAATGTCCATCAGGAAACTCTAAAAATGATAATAGGAAGTGATTTAACACTCAGATGACAGAGATACAAAAGAATTATATACCTTCAGATCGGCTTAAAGCTTCTCTGCTTGTAACTGTTACACCTGGCCATTGGACAAAGAGTTTAAAAACACGAAGTATAAGGCCACAATATTTGCTAATATTTCCTCTTTGGGTACAGACTATGTCCAATATCTTCAAATAACAAAATATATTCATAGAATAGAATTCCAGTACGTTTGAATATGCCATGTTGAATTTGTTTTCAACGAAGCGAGATAATACCTATGCATAATTATCCAGAAACAGCAGGTACAGTACAGTGCTATCGTGCATTAATTATGATAATAACAATCAGTGATGGTACAGGGTGCGTGCATCCCTACTTTCAAATTTAGAGTTGAGTTGCTGCATTTAAATAAAATCAAAACCAGAGCACAGAACAAGAAACAGAGTTGCTACAAGTTATTTTAGCCATTTTGCAATCTATGTTAATCAGGATCGAATACGTTAATTAAATGGGTAAAGAACGGATTCTGGCTGAGAGTTTTAAACCAACCTGAGCCGCTGTTGAAGTAGGCGATCAGAACAATGACACCCTGAAACAAACAAACACCAACACCAACACCGTCAGCATCAGCCATACACACGGAACTCCTAAACAGCAGAGGCAGCACACTGGTTTGGAAAATTACCAGGACCACGAGGGCAATGGTGAGCACGGGCGGCGAGCGCGACTTGGGGTGGAGCAGGCCGGCGACGGACGGCAGGCCCCCGTCAGCCACCCGGCGGCTCGGATTCACCGACCGCCTCGACATCCTCTCCTCCTTGCGCCCCCTCCCACCAGTCCCTCTCCCCCTCGATCACCTGTCCCGCGCGAACAATTCGTCCCATCAGATCAAACAGATCGCCAAAAAAAAAACACGCCTCGCCAATTCGACGCAAGCGGACGCATTCCCAGCGGCGCAAGCCAGATTCCCGCGTCGGTCCTAGACTAACGCGCGCCACGGAGTGGAACCCCGCAGATCGGAATCCCTCAGACGGCGAGGGGGTGGCGGTGGCAACAGCGAGGGTACCTCTGATGATGGCGGGCAGGCGGCGACGGAGAGGGAGGATCCGGCGCGAGGGTTGGATCTGCGGAACCGGGAGCGACGCGGGCGAAGCGGGGAGGAGAGGGGAGGGGAGCGACGGCGAGTGGGCGGCGATCCGACGCGATAGGGACGGGGTCACGGGGAGCGAGCGGAATAAACCCGTGGAGCTAATGGAAATACTAGCGTCGTCTTATATATCGGGCCGGGCCGTACCGTGACGGTGGATTTAGTACGCCATTAGCGAGCGTGTTAGGATTTCGTGGAGGGCGACCGCCCGAATTCCGATGCGCCGGATGGGGATTAGATTTGGGGATGTCGGTCGTTGTGGCCTGCGTGAGGCTGACTGGTGGGACCTACTGGTCCTTTTCTTTTGGTTGCCAGCCTGGCCCCGGTGGGTTCCGCCCCAGACCGTCGTCCTAGGCTCCTAGCACTAGTACTGCCACTGGTCGTTAGTCAATGGTCAAACCCATGCGTAAACCAATCTATCTAAAATTTTAGTGTACCTAACACTGGCAATATTGTGCCAGCATATATAAGTAAACTATTTGTTGAAGTATATAAGTAAACTATTGGCTGACTAGGGGAAAGAGAGGCAGAAACCACTAAACATGCACAACACTCTTTGTTGAAGTATACTATTTATTTTTTCTCATCGATTTAAACTTTTAAGTGAGCTGATTGATACATATAACTTAATATAATATTAAATTAAGCTTTTAGCTAAACTGACTAGTACATGCAACTCAATACTCTTGACAATTTAGATGTTCTTTTGTGTGTACACTAGAAAGTTAAGAGCTTGCTACGTGCTGCAAGAAAACTTATTTGAAACTAGATCATATCAATTGAAGCGTAGGGATTGAAACAGAAGGCAAGGTCAGAACTCAGAATTTAGAGTACTGTCTTGAAGTCTCCTGCTTGATGAGTGTCTGGCCGCTGAAGTCTTGCCGGCGGAGAGGTCCTGACCCAGCGCCACCTGCTGCCTCCTCCCTGCGCACACACGCCATTAACGTCTGTCTCGTCTTGCAACGACAGGTATCAAGCCATATAACTAAATGGCGAACCTTGAATGCCAGAGCCGGGTCGGCCATGAGGAGCGATGCCGCGACGAGCGCGGCGGCGGCCGGCATTGGCGAGGTGGAGATGCAGGGAGGAGCGCCGCGCCGCCGGGGAGAGCGGGTGGAGATAGAGTGAGCTTTAGAGCGCCGACGATGGCCATGACCATATCAGCAGGAGACCTTGGTTGTTCCGGTGCTCTTCATGGCTTTTTCTTTAGCTACGTTGAGTTTATCCGTCTTATCTGTTTCTGATGTTCCTTGGCCGATCAGCCAATCGCCACGGTGGCTACTCCCTGCACTTGTTGTTGTCCCGTTCCTTTTGTGTTGAAGAAAAAAAAATGAGACTGGCCGCTATGATTCAATTTTCCAGTCACTGATGATTCAGTTTTCTTGGTGTCGTGTTGCTAGTAGTACTAGTAGTACTCGTTTACAGGCCTGGGGGCATACATGACACGAGCAACAGGACAGGCCCCCAAAAAATTAAGGGCTCCATCCTCAACTAAACATCCTTCGATTAGTAAAACTTAATCTTAGGACAGGATCCCTTGTAAAAAATAAAGTGAATTAAGTTTATATTTTTAGTCTAAAATGTAAATAAGATAAACCACCTCACTTTTAATGTCCTCAACTATAATTTTTTGAAGCATCCTTCCATATTTTAGTAATCTTGGAGCTATTTACCCCTTAGTATTAGTATTAGTAGTAAACTAGCAAGTGAACAGTTCTTTTTATTTAATTCCATCTGTAAACTTCCACTAATGTACATCTAGTTTCTCCGCTTCTCTCTTTTCATTTTTCTTGTGCTAAACTTTTACCAAAGAAATATTCCAAAGAAAACTATGGGCCCAATTGATTTTTTAAAGAATGTAAAACAACTATATTGTTTCCGTAATTCAATTGTTGTGTATAGAATTTTGTTGAGTATTCACATGGTTTTTGCATTTGCAAAAGGCAATTTTTGTAAATTGAAATTTTGAAGTCCTACTTGGATTCTACAATGACCCAAGAAAGATCTAATGGATTAGAAAGACTCATGGAAGCACTTGAAATTGATATTTAATTTGGGAAAGATTAATTACAAAAATGAATTGAAGGTTTTTTTCTAAGAAATACTAGATACCCAATTATTACAAGGTTAATTATATACTAGTTTGAAGAGTGAAACATGATTTTTCAAATTGAGTTTCTAATTTTAAATTTATATCAGGATCCCAAATACCACGCGATGAAGTGCTTGTTTCCCCTTACCGTGTAAACGGCAAAGTTATAACTGTCTCTCTATTTTTCTTTCAAGACAATAGCCTATGGTTAACCAGTATATTCAACGTCGTTTGCCAAAAGAGGTTGCTTTGCGCCTGTTGGAACTCACTGAAATTTTGTAGAAAACCTCATGTTCAGCGAGAGTTTATACTAATCTTCTCTACGATGGTCGGTGAGATTTATTTTGAGAGTATTTGGTACAGCTTCAACTTCATCAAAATCAATGGAGCTGGTGGAGTAGAGTATTATTAACTTCAGAAATTTATGGAGTTGGAGCTGTAGGTACATTAAGAGTGTTTAGGTGAGTATCTTGTTTACATTTTAAACTAAAAATATAAACTTAATTTACTTTATTTTAGCCTTATAGACTTTAGATCTAAAATAGAGTTAGGATCTAAAGTCCTACCAAGTAAGACCTTTGTCGCTGTCACGTTGCTCGTACATGTTTTCCCTTTCCCATGCGGAGGAAAAAGCTCTTGTGTGTCTCTTTTCTTCGAGAGAACAATAGGGTGGTCAACCAGTCTACCTCAACACTGTTCAACAAAGCTTGTCAAAAGAGCTTGCCTTGCCCCGTCTGAAACACCTGATTCTCACTGGAATTCCGAAGAAAACTTCGTATTCAACGAGAATTTATGTTTAATCTCCTCTAAAATCTCTACGGAATTCTCGTGCGTTAAATATAGCCTAACTCGTGTATGTCCTGCGTGCCATTCAAAACCCTTTTGAAAGATTTCAGTCATTTGAGTGGAAAATTGCTATGACATTGGAAGCAGCAGAATGTTTGGAATCCAAAAATACTAAGTTGGAAGGAATTTTTTTGTTTGTCAGGGTGTTTTTGTGAAATATTCTGTTAACAAAACTTTGCCCATCCTCCCCATTCAGAAACAAGGCAACCAAACCGCATTCCTCAGCGCCGGCGTCCTGTCAGCCCCGTTGTCGCCGGCGACCACGCCCGCCGCGCTTGCCGAGGATGCCGGTGAGGGTGGTCGACACCGCTACCCCTTCCTCCCAGCCCTCTTCAGGTCCCGTCACTCCTCCCTTCCCCCATCTCTATGCTAGTCGCGCCCATTTGGTTTGTCGCGTAATCCCAGCTTTAGATCTGATCGGAGTCACATTCCGGCACCTGCGTGGGCTCGATCAAGTGATGCGGTTTGATGGTTTTTTCCCAAATCTAGATTTAGGATTTCGTACTGATTTAGGATTTGATCCTTTGGACTGCGTAAGTAGGTTGGTATAGTTTTGGGCCTTTTGGCCACTGGTGCAATGCATGCTTGTGCTTTGGAGAATTCAGATGGCGTTATAAACTTGTAACTCAAGTGCCAGCTGAGAAGAGTAATGGGCTGGATGGCTTTGAACCTTCTAAATGTTTGTGATTTTGTGTCAAGAGCTTTAGGAGGCCTCCTAGGTGATCAAGTGTTGCTAAAGTTTACCTTCTTTGGACCATCCACAATTCATAACTCATGATTGTCTGTTAGGGGTCCTGAATTTATAGAGAATGTAAAAAAATTGTGGTCAATACTGTTCCAGCTTGCTGGCTGCCAGAAAAATCAGTCAATAACTTATTCGCAGAAGAACCAGTTAATCCAAAATGGTCATGTTTTTGCTGCCGGATCTAAAATCAACTTGGAAAACCAACATGGCTATTGCTTTTGCGTTCCAGCCTTAACTGTCTTTATGGTGCCTTTTTAGTTCGATGGTTGATCATGCAATACTGATTAAATACTCGTAGCAGGTCAAGATGCAAATGCTGGGCACCCGTCTCCTCCTAGCTGTTCACTCTTAAGTGCTGGAAGAGTAAGTTTTTTGTGCCTTTGTTTGAAACTTTGACTAAGGATGAAATCATTGAAGTTTTAGTATTTTCTTCTTCAAATCAACAGCTATGGTGCAAGGTCACTAATTTGTGTTGTTCTTAGCGTATTGGTTGTGACCCTCCACCATGTCCTCTTAGAAAGCAAAATCTGAAATGTTCCTTTTGACTCCATCATCCATTACCAAAGCTCTCATTTCCTTTGCTGATTTTTTATTTCAATGGAATTCCAGCTCTGTTGTTGCTTATCTTTCTAGCACTTAATGCTTATATTTCTAGGGCAAGGAAACACAGGGCCATTAGCTGTGTATGCTGTCAAATAGCTACATTGCTGTTTATCCTCCAGTTTTCTCTTTGATATTCTGGAATATATGTTGTGGTATTCGTGTTAGAGTGGATTGTGTCACTGACCAAATCTACTTGTATCTTTCCTACAGTGTTTTGCTGGAACTCAGAATGTTTCAAATCTACAAAAAGATGAAGCATGGAAGGTTAATGTGCGAATCCATGGTTGTGATCTTGAACAGGGTTATTTATGTGGAACGATGGAAGCACTTAATGTTCCCCTAGCAGATACACCTGTGAGCAACTTGTTTCTTCTTCCACTTTGAGTCTTTGAACTTTATATGCTACAACTTTTCCTTGTGAAGATTTTTATACAGCTCTAAACCAGTTTGGTTTATAAAATTACAAAATCTACTACCTTTACTTCTTGTGATTGCTATTTAATTTTGGGGAAAATTAATTATTTGCCACTGCAAAAGAGTGGTATTCTTATAATGCCATCATACAGATTATAATAGATTCTTTGCCACCATAAAGGTTGGCTTGTTAATACTTTGCCACTTTGCCATTATTTTTGCAGTTTACCCTCTGTCAGTTCTAGACACCCCATGTGCAGAGACCTTTTTTCCCCTGCGCCAAAATTAGCCAACTGGATATCTCAATTGTGATGTCAATGGCTGTGAGCTTGCGATGCTAACCTCTGCCAATGCCTCTCCAGCTTGTCAATCCCACTGCCTTATATATGTATATAGCGTTACAACTATATGTGCATCCTAGACTGCTGGATCAAAAATCAACTCTCTTGATTGTGTAAAAGTGCAGAGCGGTTTTCTTTTTATCAAACCATGGTCAGAACTGTTGGTTGCGATATTAGGTGGCCTAAAACATGTGGAGTGCTTCTGTGCTCTTCGGAAAACCAAGATGTGTTAATTAATTTGTCAGGTGCACAGTACAATCAGATGCATGCATACATACAGTGAATTCAGATGGGGACACAATGGTTGTCTGACTGACCATATTGCATCCGCAAATCTCCTCCTAGGCTAGCTATGTCCATGCCATTTTCGGCATTGTTTTGCGATCCACATTGAAATAAGTAAAGAAGAGGGAGAAGGAAGTGGAAAGAAAGGAATGGGCGATCTAGCTTTAGCATAGCTAGCTCCTCAGTCCTCTGATCTGATGTGCTGGTGTAAACTTCCTCTGCAACTTAATTAATCCTTGTGTGGATATGCTTATCTCATGCATGTTGTGCAAAAGAAAAAAAACAAAAAGAACAATGACGCTGCAAATTACTGTTGGCATTAGCTCACAGTCGAGTATTATATAATTATCCGGGGGTAAAATGATCTTTGCACATGGGGTGTCTAGCACTGATAGAGGGACAAACTGCAAAAATAATGGCAGAGTGGCAAAGAATCTATTACAATCTGTATGATGACATTTTCTGAATACCCCTTATTTTTCCGGGGCAAATAATTAATTATGCCTTAATTTTGCATTGCAAACAAGCATTTATTAGATAACTAAACAAAAATCCATGCCACCATAGACTTTATTAAATGAACTAGAGGGAAAAAAAAGGTGCTCCTGCAGAAGAAGATTGGATTTTTCGAAATGTTCTACACAAAATTGCACTGGTTGAGAAGAAAATCCAGCCGAAATCAAGTGTTTTATAGTTGATACATTCTTCTTTACTATCTGTTGTTATTTGCGAACTTTAACTACGGTTATTTGCTCTCTTTCCATAGGTGGTGACATTCTGGGAAGGGGAGATAGTAGATGCTAAGAATTATACATTTTTCACTGGCAAGTGGGAGGCATCGTGAGTATTAATGTTTTATCGTAATGTCATCATTTACCTTTGTCCCCTATATATGTCCTGGTGCAAGATAACACCGAATTTACTCGTTAAAACATAATTCCTGCTTCTGTTTTGTAGACCAGAGGATGATATAAGACACTGGTCCAAATTCCCATCATTTACACCTCTTCTGGTAATTGATTACCTAACGTGGTGTTGTTAATCATGATGAATTTGAGGGTACATTTCTCATTTGTTTCCCTCTCCTGCAGAGTCAGATTGAGACAGATAGTGGCAAGTCTTTGGACCTTAGCAACTATCCTTATATATTTATGGTATTGCGCTACCTGACCTGTTCATGTATACACATCTTGTCTTAAAATGCGAAGCTGTTACATTATTACTTAGTGTTGTTCTGATGCTACGTGCAGAGATGGAAAGAGCAGTACTTTGTAAATGTTGGGGTGGACTGCGGGTTAACTATTGCTGGTTTCTACTATGTCTGCTTTTCTTGTAGCGATGGCTCCATTAGTGGCTTTTATTATGATCCAAACAGCAGGTAATATATCTTTTGGTGCCACCTATTTATTGCAAAATTACAATGGAATTCCTTAATGGAGAAGTTGGACTGGTGTAAATTTTATCTGTTCTCTTTATGTGCAGTCCATTTCAGAAGCTTGAATTGAAGTGTACCAATGAGAAGCATTCTGGATTTACCTTTTCTTCATATGAGCTGCAGTGATAGGCATGATGCCATTATATGGGCGAACTTTCTGCGTGTGCCAATATTTACATATACATCATGTGTACTGAACTCATAGTTCCTAATGTTGTACCGTTAAAAGAGTTGAGATGGAGGCATGTGATTTGTAGTAAGGCTAAGCAACTATGTAAATTGTCCCTTTGTAATCTGAAGAGAAGCTAGCAATTTTTCGTCTAATACCTACTTGTGTGTATTCTGTGTTAATCATGCCGTGGCTGTATCTAGAATCTGTGGTCATAATGCAAGGACCATTGCTGATTCAAATAAATATTTTATCCTTATTCCCATAGTAAATGTAGTTCTGCATATCAGGATTTGGACTTAAAATACTTCTATGCTTTCTACATTGTGGTTCCTAATTTATACAGATTGTGAATATAATCTCCAATACAATCACGATGCTGAGCTTTATCTGAAGAGAAACTTGATTAAGATTGCAATGATTTAATTTAGTTTCTGGTACAAAGCTGCAGAAACCTGTTTTCTGGTTTCACTTGCAGCCACTGTAAGGTGTTTTAACTGTAATGTAATTCTATGAACTAAGTATACTTGGGGCACGCTTTTTGTCTTTGCCTCCAGACATTGTAAGGTAAACAACTCTCTACTGATATCTTCCAGTTTCCAGATCAGATTGTCTTGATCTCGTGCTTCAAGCAGTCGTTAATTCTCTAAGGAATAAAATTCTTCTGCATCTGCATTGCATAAGTTTCCAGTTATTGCTAATATTCAAAAATAATGTTTTACAGATAGGACTACCCTTGGTGAAGCTTACCTTCATACGCACAAGGATATGTGGACAGTGGAACAGGTGATTCTTCTCTCCCTTCCCGCAGAAACCAAGAAAAGATTTCTTTTGCCTTCTGCACCAAGGGCTTCTCAACACACTCACTCCAGGTGTCTGACAGATTGAGGACAGCCTCGGTAATGACTTCCGAGAGTACTTCATCATCTTGTCCAGGCTCCAGCTTCAACATAAGGTATCTATTGACTGATATTACCTTATCCAGCATGTGCCTTCTGTCAATATCATATGTTACCATCGTGTCTTGGATTCTAGAGACCATCTTGAGGGCAACCTCATAGACTGTAGCGTATGCATTTCTGAATATCTCTGCTGCTGCTTCAGACAGTCCCCTGTTGCTCCAGTCATTCTTTTCATTTTCTAACCCTTGTTCTATGATTGGCGCGAATGTTACAGTCTTCTGCTTGCCTGTGTTGACACGGAGCTGCTTCGACTCCCTCAGCATTTCATTGGCTTCCTTCATTTCTGACTCAAACCTGCTGATGACCATGAAGTATGGCTGTTCCTTGCATGCAGTGGGGCTCAGGACCGGCGAGTTCTGCCTTTGTGATGCTTCCATGTATACCTCAGGTGCCCGCTCTGATTCACCTGCTACAATTCACATGGAAAAACATTTATCGCGCTTTATCGTGATGAAACTATACTAGAATTGATGCCTTGACTGAATTGAACTGGATCTCAATGACATTTCGTTTTCAATTTAACAACCGACTTGATGCCATATGATGTTCTGACAGACATACAGGATAGTGGATGTTGAGCTGCTGTGCTGGGGGTTCCATGGTATCCGGAAGCTTGTTCTTCCTGCCTGCGGTTGCTGTCGTCTGCGCTGGGTCCTTCCCTGGGCGTCCACATGACCTCCTCTTGCGTTGGCTTCTTCTTGTGATGCAGCAGGTGCATCCATTTCTTAGCCTTGCTCTTCACCTTGCCCAGCACCGGCTTCTTCTGGCTCCCACTTGGGGTCCGCGGCGACCACGTGGGGCTCACTGGCGGCGCCCGCGGCGAAGGCCAATATCGTTGTTGCTCCTCCCATTCATCAAATGGATTTTGGCCTACAGTGATCAAGCTATCAGTGATGCTGAGGCGGCGAACGACAGATATGACCATTTTTCACTTCTGGGCAGGTGAGCACGGATACATCCTTGCAGAATTTCTTTCAGGAGAGATTGATACCGCATTAATCAAGCTAAACATTGTCAAGCTCAAAATGTCATGAAAACATGTAAGAAGAAGAAGAAGAGGAACCGAAACAAAAGAAGAATTCAAATCAACAAATCCTTTACCATTTTGGATGAGGTGGTCCCCTCGTTTGGTACTGATCCCGCGCTTTAGTTTTCGGAATTCGTTCATGTTTGTGCCAGGAACGGTTGAAACCAAATCCAAAAACTTTGGGAGGAGCTGTTCAGGGTTGTGCTGGTAAGGCAAGAAAATGGATTTGCTCGGCCTATCCTAAAGTTGGCAGACTTGAGGGAGCCATTTCTGAGTTATGGTGGTGACAAGGCTGCCAATTCTGGGGGTGTGCTTACGTTTTTGCCGTCCTATTTTTGTGTGGTGGTCGGCGGGAGGGGAGGGAGACGAGTTTTTTTTGTCCCGCATCCTTTGGAGCCCAATGTAGGGACGAGATCACAAAACGAGATTAATTTATTTGCTAAGATAATTTGCTTTAGGACCTGTTTGGTAGAGCTTCAAATCCTGATTCTCTAGTTCTAGCTCTTGATTCTTTATAGAATCGATTCTCTGGTGGAAGTGATTCTTATCTGAGAAATAGTTATGAACTTAGTGGAGAGGTTCATAACCAAGGTTGTGAATCGTAGAGCGATTTTTTAGCTCTCGTCAAGTCAAAAACATTTCGTAAAGTGCTTATTTTTTTTTTGTTTAATACAGCTTCTCAATTTCTCATGAGAAAGCTGAAACTGATAGCTCTGCCAAACACACCTTTACTCTTTGCTTATTGCTTTTATTTGTCTTGCACCCAAGATTTTTACGTTCACGTAGCGTCTAGCCATCTTCGTTAGCTGACAAATCGTGAACAGATTATTCAAGGCTGTTATGTAAAGTGTCACACCTCACAACCAACCTCGAGATTCCTGGATGGCTGCAGCCTGCATGCGCGTTTAAATGTAACTGGAAATATGAGGGCTACCCCGAAGAAAAGAAGAAAGATCTTGATGAAAAAAAAAAACAGATCTTCTGTCAAGAATGGGATTCGAACCCATGCCCTTTCGGACCAGTACCTGAAACTGGCGCCTTAGACCAACTCGGCCATCTTGACGTTTTGAAATTATGGTTGCATAAAAGCAAACTAATATGTAAGCGCGGCAAACTCCGTCGACAATCCAATGATGAAGGCACCTAATTTGTTCTCGACTTCTCCTTGTCATAAAATTGATTCGGAGGGAGTACTAGACGAGCTACTTTTCTCCCAGAGTATTAAAATTTTCCTCTGGTATGTTCAAAGAGGTGTGCTGTTAACCAAGGACAATCTTGCTAAAAGAAATTGGAATGGGAACCAAAAATATTGTTTCAGAATTGTAATGAAACAATTAGATTTATTTTTTTTGCCAACATTCAAGATCTATTTGGCGAGTTGTGTATATTTAATCTCCACCAAGGTCTATGTCTCATATGCTAGGTGGTTGGTTAGAATACGTCGAGTGCAAAAAGTCGATTCTTGTGGAAGTGCGGCCCTATTATAGGCTATTTGGTGTACTATAATGAAATAATTTTTGAAAAAAGCTATTCTTCTTTTATGCGAACATTACATTAATTTTTTTAGACACTATTGAAAACATAAAATACATTAGAGGTGGCATTGGATATCTTTGCCAAAAATGAATGGAGCAAAATTATCGAATTTGCTTTTGATTTTAAGTTCTCTTTCGGAGTTTCATTACAGTGTTAATTAGATTTTGTAAAACTTTGTGTCTCCCGAGACCGGATTTTATTCCTTTATATATATAAAAAGCTGAAGATGCCTCCGGAGAGGACATCACATATATTCACCATGTCAAAAGCAACCACATTCGTACCCTTGCATCGTACACTATTAATTAGCTGCACCTGTGCAAAAAAAATGTTACATTTAATCGCAATTGGCTGTCAATAAATAGCCTGATGTTGTTTGTTCACTACTAGGAGACGCTACAGCGAGTAAACAATGTTGTACCGATGAAACAAGTTTTCGCCATGCTCTCTATAATCTGCTAAGCTGAAAGTTTGCCTCCCAAACTTGCTGGAAGCCGCAAAGGCGGCAGCACCCCTCCACGCATCCAGAATGGGGTCAGCTGCTCGGACGAGCTTCAGCGGCGCGAGGTAGGGCCGGAACTGCCGGATTCCGGATTCCAGCCGTGGGATCATGCCTGGGAACAGAGAGCTCCCGCCGGTGACGAGAATGGACTGGCAGAGGCGCTCCTTGACAGATTCGTCCTCCACTAGTCTCCTAAGTGAGATGCTTACCATCTCGTCGATGCCAGCCTGGTCGATTCCTATCATACCAGGCTGGAATAGTACTTCAGGGCAACGGAACCGCTCGATCCCTATGGCAATTCTGAAATCTTCGGCGGTAAGAAGTCGGACTTTAAGAGGCTCGGGAGTTGGTTGAACAGCTTCAGATTTGTTCACGAATGTAGGGTCCATGTCCTGCGTAAAGAAGAATCAAATGATTACAGCAGAACTATTGAGCTGTGAAAACCTAACTTAAGACAAATTGGACATCAAGGGCAGGAAAGCCTGAAAGTGAGATTTTACCTGGAGCTTTGATGCTATTCGAGAAAGTTCTGATTCATCCTCATCGTTCCCATCGTCGTCGTCGTCATTGTCTTTGCTCATCTTTTTGTAGACTAACCAATCTTCATCTCTCATTCCAAAAGTGTCCTCACCTTTTCCCCTATCAAATGCAGCAGAAGTGAGCAGCCGCATCCTTTCTTTCTGGGCAGCATTTAGACGCTCCCCTCGGCCTACACCACCAGATGAACTATGGTTGCCATTTGTCTGGTTGCCGTTAACTTTTTGCCGCTTCCTCTGATCAACTTTCTCAGAAAGTTCTAAGTATCGGGCACGAAGCTCTTCAAGGTATAAATCTGGGTTCTCCCTGCATAGTTGAGTGAAACAGATCACAAAAGCAGCACAGAACAACTGGCAAGTGGCAAGTACACTTATCCATATTAATCGGGCTGCAGATCCTATCAGCATGTAATGTTGATGTCTGAGACAGGCAGCAGAGAACTCATACCAAATTGGAGACACAAAACCTTTAACACGCAACGCATAATCATGAAACGGTAATAATACATGGTGAACAGCAGCACTCGTTTTGCTTTTCAATATAGTAAGAACAACATGGGCTAGCCCTTTGCTCTTAAAAAAACAAGGGCTTTGCATACCTTCTAAAAATGATATGCTGTTGCTATAATGGTACACACTGTTTGGTATTACAAAATGCAGAATGTACTATTCTCCTATATTTGGATTTTCATGGGCAAGGAATGTGTTGGAAGAACAAAAAAACTATAAAAAATGGCTTTGAAATAAATGCTTTGAGCATCAACAAGAGACAATGCCACAAAATTTCATAAAAGGAGGATTTTATCATTGAATGTAAGAACAAACTAAGTATGAGAAGCATATGGATTATAAATTTCAGATTGAGTATATCATAACTTACGCACGCCTCTCTTCTTCTTGTTTATCCCTCAATGCTTCCTCCTCAGCACGTTTCTGTTTGGCACGCATCCGGCCCTCAGTAGTGGTTTTAAGTATTATCTGTTTCTTCTTTTCTTTTAGCTGGTAAAATAAGCAAAAGTAGAACACAGCAATGGTGAGTGGTTCAAAGTCTCTAAACTTGGGAGATTAGGCTTATGCTCACGACATGCAGATGCAAGATGCTCCCAAAAACACATGAACAAAATCCAATAGTTGATTACGTAATAGTGATAGATGACAACTGAACAAACAAACCTGCTCTGGTGTCAACATCTCATCAGGGACAGACACAAGTGGATACTTATCAGCCCCTGAAGCATCTGCTTTATCTTCGTTACCACTGGACTCCCCCTTTGCTTTCCTTAGGGATTGTGTTGCTTTCAAAATAGCAGATTTTATTTCCTGCTGGGAAAGATACCCAGATCTACCTAGAATAGCTGTTGCTTCTGGTTCCTCAGCTCCATCAAGTTGCTCCATTAGCTCCTCCAAATAAGAAAGTTGTTTTTCCAGTTCCGCTATCTTCTGAGACCTCTTTGCAGCAGCCATCTCTCGCAAACGTTGGCCAGCCTTTTCCTTCAAAGCTGCTTTCCTTGCAAGTTCTTCCTCAGATGGTGGTTCTTCTTTAGGTGGGGGAACCCATGGTAGCTGCCAGTACCTAGTTTTCTCTTCAGCTTCTTCCTTATTGTTCTGCAAAGTGATGTGTTACAAGAATGTTCATATGATTATAAGAAGTATCACTTCCAGAGAACAAAAAAAAAAGGATAATCAACTAGAGCCAAAATCACTGTCTATTTATACACACACATTGAGAATAGGAATTGGCTAAAAATTGATATAAGACCAAAATAAATATAAAAGTTTCTTACCTTAAATATCTGCAACTCTGACATATAATCAGGAGCTATATAACAATGTTCCTTCTTCAGCTCTTCAGCCTTTTCCCATGTAATGCTTGCCCTATTAAAATTTAAAATGACTGCTGTTAGAAATGGTAGGAAAAACAAATAACATGAAGTGCTTCAGAAATATGTTGCTGACACCTACGAGTGATAGGGATATTTTAGAGAGAGAAGCTGCCTCAGAAAATCAGTAATGTGAAATCCACCAACATTGGTTCTGCAGCATGCCCCCAACACAGGCTGCCCTTTTAAAAACTGAAAACAGAATCCAACAAGGCTTTTAGTTCACAGAGGAATAATTTAATTTGAAATATATAGGACAAACGCTAGTTTTTGAAAGGGTATACTCAATAGAAGCACTTAGATGGATATGTTATATTTGTTTGTTGATTATTTTAGGGACAATGGTCAAGAAAAGAAAATCCATATGAGAATAATACATCAAAGTATGGTGTCTGACATGAAAAACTTGTTAAGCAAAACCACTGAAATGATATAGTTGCGTAAATTTTTCCGCGATCCCCCAATAGATTAAGGCATGCATTTGGCTGAGGAAACAAACTTACTGGAACAACGTGGCATGCTCCATGTTCACATGAAATAGCCAAACCGTCTTCTCCGCACTTCCCAAGCTTCTGATTATACTTGTAACTAAATGCATTGTCAACGCCAAAAGCTGAAAACTCAGATAGGAAGAAAAACAGCATTAGCACTGCATTATTATGTCAATGTCATAACTAATTTACTACCATACTACCAGATGCAGTTCATAACAATGGCACATAAAGATCATAGGAAATATTACCAATGGATGGTACAGCATATGTCTCAAAAAGAAGTTCTGCCATCCGGGCTCGAGAAAAGGATGGGTTGCATTCACACTCAGTCATAAGAATGGGATGGCCCACCTGCCCAGTGTCACTGTTAGCTTTCAACAGTATTCAACCAAATAATAGTTTGTGTGAAAAAGCACGAAGTTCTGAAGTTCAAGGATATGCAAATAGATAATTCAAGTCAAGAAACATCAGATTTTTCCATCAGATAATTTCATTGTAAGAGAACAGCAAACTCCTAGTTCAGGAATGCCAACTCTCCTTTTTTTGGCTACCATACACTATTAAGGAGGAAAAACTCAATAAGTGAGATAATAATCCATGCTCATCATCTATCTAAAATGGAGTTGCTTAAAATGCCACTCGCTAGTCGCTTGTCATTTACCTCGCCATTTCTCAGAGGCCAAGACTAAAGTTCTTTCTCTGAGATTCTGTGTTTGACTTGAAAACATCAACTGATTAACTCTGTAGTTATATTTCTATGACGTTTCATTCTGAGTCAGCAATCAACTGATCATATGAGAACCTCCAATGCCAAAATCTATTTCTAATGAAAACTCCCTAATATTTATCAATGCACACACTTCAATGGTAACTAGAATCGTCATACATAAACAACCCCTGGTTCCCTCCTTTTTTATTCGACGGGACTAGCTAACATTTGCTAGTTTTCTTATGTATCTAGTGCAAAATAAAGCAAAGCTACCAAACCAAGGAAAACAGAAAATGAATCAACTACAACACAAAAAGGAAAATATCCAGGAGGCAGTTGATGACACAAGTGTAATTTACCTCTGAAGTGGCACCTAATCGATCAAAACCATAGTCAAGAATCTGCAACACAGAAGTAATACCAGATCAAAAAGGGTTAAAAAAATCAAGATATATTCATTACAAAAGCATTAAAGCCTGGAGTGTGAAACATCATCATTCTGAAATAAGCTTATAAGCAGTCACATGCTGCACTTTAAAACTTTCAAGCATAACAATTGCAATTGTCACCTAGTGTCCTTATAAGGGCTGCATGAACTATGAGAAAGATGATAATTCATTGGCTATAGAATGGAGCCAATACTCATAGCAGAGAGTTTAAAGGTGGTACTTAACTTTAGACAATGCCTTTTTTTTTATCATCAACTCACAACCACAGGTGACACACATAGAACTTATCCTTAAATATTGAATACACATTGTTCTAATGTTCTAACATGACTGTTATCCAGCATATAGTTAAGAGTTGAGCATGCCTAAAGAATATGAATATTACAAGTTTATTCTGGGCAAAAGATGGCAGACCAGATTGATCGCTTGTTTTATCAATTTCAAGCTTAAAAATGCATAGGAAACCATCCAAAGATCTTGCAGGCAACTCAAAAGAAAGTAGGTAATGTCAAAGGAGTGACGAACATATTCCATGTACTCAAACTGATACACAACATCATCATCAAATGGTGAGCGAATCGATGATCGTGTGCAATCAAAATACTTCATTAGAGCAGGATCAGTGTCCCCAACAACTGTGACAGTTTCACCTGCTGCATAGAGAACAAATTGCAGTCAGTTGAATCATCATACTTTCTCCCATCCTCTTAACAAGTTTATAAGCTGCGACAAGCATAAGAGCTTCAGATAAGTAGGTTTCTGTCCCTGTCGTATATTCAGACAAGTATGAACCTTACAGTGCACTTGCACAATCACAAAGATAACTCTAAAGACATCTGGGCTTGAAAACGTTTTGAGAATTGCTCGCAGCACCTAAGCAGCAAATGAACCACAGTAGAATCAAATCATCGATAGAATTTAAATGTGGCACCCAATTCCCGTGCATCACATCAAACACAAGTGCTCATAAACAACAACCAATCACCAATGAAATGTGGCATACTCAACTTCTGAAACCGCACAGTGAGGAGCAACCAAGCAAGCGCAAAGAGGAAAAATCCAAACTATTCACGGCATCCAATCAGCAAACCAACATAAATCAATATTTTTATAATCGTAATGTGCAGTACCCGAGCTGCGGTAGCGCGGCCTCTGGACGATGTTCCGGAAGGCGACGCGCGGCTCCGCCTCGCCCGCCCACCTGCACGGAGCAACCACTGCGTTACATAACCCGCGGAGTCTTGCTAGGGTTAGGGTTTGAGGGAGTTCGGGCGGCGGGCCCTCCTACCCGATGCGGAAGGTGGAGGCGCCGTTGTCGATGACGATGGGAGTGGACGACGGGAAGCGGGCGAAGTCAGTCTCCCGCGGCGGGCGGTACACCGACGACATCTCGCCGGCGGCGGCGAGGGGCTCGCCCGAGGCGAGGGGAGAGGGTTTTGGGTGCTTTTGGCAATTTTTGTCCTTTTTCGCTGCGTCGTCCTCTTCGCGACCCGCGTTGCCGAGTTGTACTCGGAGGTTGGCGCAAGGGCAGTAGAAAGCCGGGCCCGCATGTCGGTGAAACTAGGTAGGCTTCTCCAATGACAAGTGGGCCCGACTCGTCATGCTCTCACCATGCTGCTGACGGGTTCGGACGCGCCGTTGCGCGGGCCGGAATCCGTTTAGGCCCTTCCTTCTCCTCGTGCGCCTCCTCCCCGCGACCCCGACGCCTTCCGCCACGACAATTCCTAAACCCTAGCCCTAAGTTAGGGGGAGAGAGGGGCAGCGAAATCAGTGACGAGCGGCAGCGCCATACACGGCGATGGCGGCGAAGAGGGAGCTCTCGAGCACCCTCAGGAACCTGAAGGTGAGGAGCACCTTTTGCCCCCGGTCCTTCTCTCGCTATGGCTTGGCATCTCATGGGTTGTTGTTGCTTGTGTGTGTCGTGCACTGGTGCTGCAGTTTATGCAGCGGGCGGCTGTCGCACAGAAGGTGGTTGAGGAGAAGCCTGAGGTGGAGGTGGAGGCGGCGGCGGAGGTGGTGACGGGGGCGAGTGGAGCCGTTGGGTCGTCGGTTCAAGTCGCCAGGAAGTGGTATGGAGATTAATAGATTCGTTTTTTTTCCTGCTCCTGCTGCTGTTTTGTTTGAATACAATGCTATAGAAAGATTTGGAATTCACGGAAGTAATATGACATTTAGGTTCCAGGGTAGCGTGTCAAGTTTGTATAGTATAGTAAAT